>QXTE01000211.1:2630356-2701620 GCA_003942145.1 Platysternon megacephalum | reverse complement strand
GGGACTGAGGTGAGACTAACTGGCCTGTAGTTCCCTGGATCTTCCTTCTTCCCTTTCTAGGTGCTAACTCTTTGGTTAGATGAGGTGATCTGGTAAATGGTGCACGTGAGATTTTGTGTTTTCCTCTTCATTCCCTTGCATTACACAAGCAGCAACGCCCAGGCAGTTCCATGACTCTGAGGCCCGGTCTGCACCTAAAACTTAAGTCGACCTGGTTGCATCACACAGGGCTATGAAAAATGTCATGCCCTGTTTGACAGAGTTAGGTCAACCTACCCCCCCACTGTAGATGCAGCTAGGTTGACAAAAGAGTTCTTCTATCAACCTAGATATTGCCCCTTGAGTGGGTGCATTTACTGCAGCGATGGAAAAACCCTTTTTCTGTAGTTAGTATCTGCACTAGTGTGCTACAGTGGCACAGCTGTAGCACTAGTAGTGCAGACATAGCCTAAGGCAGTGGTCCGTGGATCGCTGGGAGTCCGTGGACTGTGTCTAAGGTTTCCAAAGGGGTCTGCACCTCCATTCAAAATTTTTTTGGGGTCTGCAAATGAAAAACCACTGCTCTAAGTCATCAAGCACTCATCTCCAGTCTGGCATGGCTGAACTACTTCTGCACACCAAGAAACCATGGTAAAAGGATTTAGTGTTGAGAATCAGCTTAATGAGACACACATTTGCCCAAAGGATTACTAGGGATTAAACAGTGCAAAAAACATAGCAACAGTTGGACAGCACATGAGGGTCCAACCTGACCTTTGCTGAAGTCCATGGAAATCTTCCCATCAACTTCAATGGGAGTTGGATCAGGCATTGCATGAGACAGCTGCATAATATGTATTTTTATCCTCTTTGTTCAATATGAGAGTCTCCCACACGCACTGAGCCACATAACCCCCACACGGTGGGTGAATTTCTCCCTGAGCATAGAGAGGCAGCACAACGCCTACATACTGCTTAAGTATAATTCAAGTCCTATTCTGAGAGGGGCTTAGTGATGCATAAGCCTTTTATTGGCCCTCTGCACAAGGGTGAATTGTACCCTGCAGACAATATGGGGAAACCAAGGCATAGAAGAATTAAGTGACTTGCCCAAGATCACACAAAGTCAGTGGCAGAGCTGAGACTAAAACCTTGGTCTCTCGAGTCCCAGTTCGATTCACTAGGTTACTCTGTTCCCCCTTGGCCTAAGTGCTCCTGATGGAGAGATTGAAGGTGTGACGGGTTGGATCACAGAAACCCCCTTGGGAGCTGCCACCTGATGTGCCAGGACTACTTCTACGCCTGCTTTCCCTGCCCTCCCAGCTTGGGACTTCAGTGCCCTGCCTGGTTTGAGCCAGACTTGCTAGCCTGCTGCAAACCCAGACCTAGGTCTGAACCACGTCCCCTAACAGCTGTAGGCATAAACTGAAAGCAGATTAAGAAGTATTTCTGTCTTTAACACTCAGATGCCCAACTCCCAATGGGGTCCAAACCCCAAATAAATCCATTTTACCCTGTATAAAGCGTATAACAGGGTAAACTCAAATTGTTTGCCCTCTATAACACTGATAGAGAGATATGCACAGCTGTTTGCCCGCCCAGGTATTAATACATACTCTGGGTTAATTAATAAGTAAAAAAGTGATTTTATTAAATACAGAAAGTAGGATTTAAGTGGTTCCAAATAGTGACAGACAGAACAAAGTAAATTACTAAACAAAATAAAACAAAACAAAACACGCAAGTCTTCTAATACAGTAAGAAAACATTTCTGTACTACCCATGTGAGATGTATAATGCTACAAAACAGGTCTCATGTCATCAGTTTCCATCTCTGATACCTTTTAGCAGGATTAGAGTAGGGTGAATAATTCAGAATGAAATGAATTATGTCTCATTCTGTCATGGTGTTCAACTCATCGAAGTGCTTTGCTCAACATGTAGTGGTGAAAAGTGAGGGTGTACAAGGAATAGGATACAAGTTATTATAATGCCGCCAGAGAAGTCACCTGGAATACTGTGGTCACCCTATCTCAAAGAAAAGGCAGCAGAAATATAAGGCCATCTTGGTTAAAATAATAGTAACATTTGCAGAAGTAATTTTGCTGTCAGAGCACATTCTCTAAAGATGACCTACAACCCATCCCCTGGGTGAGAAGCAGCTTCTCATGATGCTAATGCACAGTGGCTTGGGGGTGCAGGGCTAGGGAGGTTTCTCTCTGCAAAATCATTTTTCATTGAAAGGAGCAATTCTCTCCTGCAGCTGCTGAACTTGCCAAGATCAATACCAGACTGAAATGTCTTTATTTCTGTTATTCTTCTCTTCCCACAGTAAAAGTTTTCCCATCCTTGCCCGTCATTGGGAATAAAGTTCAACTCTCCAACAGCTGATGGGACCAGAAGAGCATATGGCCAATCAAAAGAGCTGGAGTCTTCTCACAGAACAGACAGATGACTTAAGTACATTGTAGTAGCCCCTGAAGGAGTAAAATTGCTTGCATGCTTATTGTCTTTGATGCCTCTGACCTTCAGAAAGGAGATCAGGAGATGAGGGAGACACATGAAAGATACAGCTATAGGACTTCAGAAGGGTAGATCTATTCAGCTCAGTGCCCCCGTTTCAGACTCTAAATACTCAGTGTTTCATAGTCCCGGTAAATAGGATGAACTTGTTCTTAATAGTGCATTCAGGGGGTTCTTACAAAGAAAATTTGCTACTGATAGGAGGTTTTTGAAAATAAAATCTCAGATATGTTTATTCTCAGCAAGAATCAACTTCATTTATTTGATATCCCCCTTCTTTGCCCCCCTCTTTTTAGTCGGGCCTCTTTCCCCCATATTTAATAATATTGACCCCCTGTGAGTCTGAACTTTTTTTTTTCCCACACTTCCTATGTTTTCAAACCTGCCTAGCACCACTTCTGACTGGTGCTCGATGCTGATGGAAGTCTTGCCTTTTTGGAGAAGTAGTAAAAATCTGTCTTCTACCTCAAGGTTTTTTTTAATAGTTCTGTTCACCATTGGATCTAAGGAGCTAGAGCTGGGAAATAACTAGCCTAGCCCAATCTGAAATAGGAATTAGTCTCTTCCCAGCCAGTCCTCCTTTTTCAATTCTTTTCCAACCAAACCACATCTTGTGGTGCAGAGAAGCAGCGAGACACATTATTTTAAACTAAAGGAAGAAGAAATACAACAGACATGAAAGAACATTTGGAGGGGAAGACAACTGGCAAATACTGAGACAGAGTGGACATCCTCTTCTGTCTCTCAAATTAGAAAGGAAAGGGGGAAAGGAAGAGAAACCAGCCCTCTCTAGTCCTTGGAGTTGTCTGGGACAGGAGCCTTCCTTTCTTGGTTCCCAAGCAGTGACACTATCTCCTGCCACATAAAACATCTATCTCCCATTGGTTGTGTAGCAGCATCCACAGAGGACTAACCAATCGTATCTTGTTTCAGTACATATGCAGTGACAGGATGAGGAGGGCTATGACCCCTGTTTATGAAGCAATAATTAGTAAAGTCCACTTCAATGCACTTCTCCATTCCGATCAATACACTGCATGCAGATTCCCTTAAGCCACTTCTATGTATGGCTGTGATTCAACAAGTTAGAAATCCATAGGGAGTACAAATGCCCCTTCCTGAGCATGGTCACTGCTTCGTCTGAGCAATTAAAGAGCTATAAAGAAATATAACCTAACTATAACCTGTGTATTCATTTCCCAGAGTAATTTTAAGCATTATAGAGGCATAAACAAGAACATGAAATCCTGGGGCATAAGACACATGTTTACCCAGGGGACTTAGTGATCTATTTTCCCCCCAGCTCTTGTAAGATAAATTGTTTCTGCTGTGACTCTTGGACTTCTCTTGAGCCTTCACCTCTATTATTTTCCAATAGTCACTAAGGGCCTGATCCAGAGAGGTGCTGAACCCTGGCCACTGAAGTGAGAGAGTGTCACAGGGGCTCAGCACCTGAGGGAGCTGTGGAGAGAAGTGAAAAGGGCAGAAATGGCTTTTCAGAGGTTTTCTGGAAAGACGAAGGGTGAAAGGAACTCCTGGGCAGAGGGCCAGCACAAGATTGGAATTGTATTTTGGTAGAGGTCCAATCAGGGTATGAGGCCCCTTTGTGCTAGGTACAGTACACATATAACAAAAAGATGGTCCCAACCCCATTGATCTCACTATCTGCTATGAGAGACTATTTCTTCAATCATTGCTATCACAAATGGGGAATATCTCCCGTACGAGGCTCCTCTGTCCTCGCACATACTCTAAACCTTCCCGCAAAAATTCAAAATGGAGACTGGCTGCATTTGACCAGTGACGGTTCAATCAGAGTTCTCACACATGGCCTTGTGACAAATGCTGGAGCTCAGGAATTCAAAGAGGGCAACTGAAGCACATTCGAGAATTCACCATGTGACGATTTTAGGGTTGCATGATCACTATTCATCTGATGAAAACTCCCATAAGGTATATATAAACTATACATCCCTATAATAGAGGAGGTTAATTTACTTACACACTGCTGTAAGTGCCAAGGATTATGGTCAAATAAAATAGAAAGAGGTCCCTACAGAGTTTATANATATATATATATATATATATATATATATATATATATACACACACACACACACACACACAGAATAGAAAGCTAATTTTCATTCACATGGATGGGGGAGGGTGATATATAACAATCCAATACCTGGGAATAAGACCCAGTACATACCCACATTCATTTAATCAACAATAGGTTTGACAGGAAAGTGCATAGTTTCAGACCAAAGAATTATCATAAGTCATGTTATTGTTTCTTTGAGGCTTTCCCTCATTCTCACAGACAGCAGTTAAAAGTATGAGGTATTTACGTTCATATTATTTCAGTTGCTATATTATAAGAGGACAGGCAGATATAGCATTTTAGCTGCTCAAGAAGCCAAGGCTTTTTAATGAGCCAATATGAAGTTAAACCTTATTTTAACTGGGTGCACCATTTATTTACTTCTTCCTATGCTTTTAGTAGTGGCTAGAGTTGGTCTCTAAAAAAAAAAAAAAATACATTCAGCTCTGAGGGTTTTCTTCAGAATCCAATTTGGTGGTGGCATTTTTTTGTTTTATTTATTGAAACAAAACAAAACACCATTTTATCTCTTCCCCCATTCACTTTATCTCTGCTGTTGCTGCTACAAGCAATTGATGATAATTTTGCATGAATCTATACATTCATGTCACATAATCAGCCTCCAGTAGAAACCACCCCTTCTCCTGTCAAATTATATAGATGCATTTATTTGAGCCCATTTCTCTCCTTAAATGATCAGGCTTTTGTTTCCAAACCAGTGTTTTGATTTGGCGCCCTAATTTCAAACATGATTAACTTTTCAACTGCATTAGAGAGCAGCAGGTGTTAATCAGAACCATTTTGATGTAAATGTTTATCCAATTTACATCAACAAAGCTATTCAGAAACCTATTTTTATATATTAGGCTCAAGCAGTTGCAAAAAAAAAAAAAGTCTCTAACTTGGTTCCTATTCTCTGAGTAAACAGCAGACATGTTTGTGGAATACATAGTGACATATCTTAACCCAAATAAATAAAGATATCAAGATCCAGCAAAAGGGGTTGTGAATGCAGGGAGGAAAACCTGGGAGACAGAATTCTAAAGAGCTGACCTCTTGGGTTTTGTTCTGGTTGGTCCTTATATGGGTCCACCATTGTAGAAGAAATTGGAAGGAATTTTCCTTCTCTAACTTAACAGCTTAAATAAGGACCAGGAGGAATTGTGCGTTGGTGTAGTGCTCAGATGTGATGTTGTTCACTGTAATAGGCTGTTGGTGTTCAGTGTATCCTGTTTCTTTTGGAAAACAGGGCATGTTTAACACAAACTGGGTAAAGAGCCAGAGCTAGATTTCCAGCTCGGTCTCCCTCTGACCAGAAAGGTCACCAACAACTCTGGTGAGCAGGATATGGCTGCTGCAGAGGTTTTGAAATCCCTGCAGTGCTTCAACAGTGTTCTGGGCTGTCTTGGATTTTTACAGCTGTTAGAACAACATTGTAGCTGCTTAAATAGTACCCTAATTGGTGAGTGGGAATGAGGAATGGAGAAACAGCACACACTGCTGAAGCACTGCCTCCCCTCTCCTGCACTGCACTGTCCCAGCTCCAAAAGGCAATAGGGAGTGAGCTACTGCCTACAATGCAACTTTACCTTTTCTGTGTACCTGGAAGGGATTCTTCCTTAGGTAATGCCATCCTGCATTACACATACAGCACAATCCTGCACTGGGTGATGGGGGAGCAGGACACTTCACCTCTCTATGCCTTAGCATCAGCCATTTAAAAAGGGGCCATGGCCCTTTTTTAATTCTACAGACCCTCCCTGGTGTGTCTGAGTTTGAATCANAAGAGGAAGGCAGCAGGGGCCACAGGAAGGATATTCCTGACAAAGGGGGTAACATGGGGAAAACCAAATTAATGCTGGGTGTTTGTGTATATATATATATATACATACATACATATACACACACACACACATACACACACACACATATACACACACACACAGAATAGAAAGCTAATTTTCATTCATATGGATGCGGGAGGGTGATATATAACAATCCAATACCTGGGAATAAGACCCAGTACATACCCACATTCATTTAATCAACAATAGGTTTGACAGGAAAGTGCATAGTTTCAGACCAAAGAATTATCATAAGTCATGTTATTGTTTCTTTGAGGCTTTCCCTCATTCTCACAGACAGCAGTTAAAAGTATGAGGTATTTACGTTCATATTATTTCAGTTGCTATATTATAAGAGGACAGGCAGATATAGCATTTTAGCTGCTCAAGAAGCCAAGGCTTTTTAATGAGCCAATATGAAGTTAAACCTTATTTTAACTGGGTGCACCATTTATTTACTTCTTCCTATGCTTTTAGTAGTGGCTAGAGTTGGTCTCTAAAAAAAAAAAAAAATACATTCAGCTCTGAGGGTTTTCTTCAGAATCCAATTTGGTGGTGGCATTTTTTTGTTTTATTTATTGAAACAAAACAAAACACCATTTTATCTCTTCCCCCATTCACTTTATCTCTGCTGTTGCTGCTACAAGCAATTGATGATAATTTTGCATGAATCTATACATTCATGTCACATAATCAGCCTCCAGTAGAAACCACCCCTTCTCCTGTCAAATTATATAGATGCATTTATTTGAGCCCATTTCTCTCCTTAAATGATCAGGCTTTTGTTTCCAAACCAGTGTTTTGATTTGGCGCCCTAATTTCAAACATGATTAACTTTTCAACTGCATTAGAGAGCAGCAGGTGTTAATCAGAACCATTTTGATGTAAATGTTTATCCAATTTACATCAACAAAGCTATTCAGAAACCTATTTTTATATATTAGGCTCAAGCAGTTGCAAAAAAAAAAAAAGTCTCTAACTTGGTTCCTATTCTCTGAGTAAACAGCAGACATGTTTGTGGAATACATAGTGACATATCTTAACCCAAATAAATAAAGATATCAAGATCCAGCAAAAGGGGTTGTGAATGCAGGGAGGAAAACCTGGGAGACAGAATTCTAAAGAGCTGACCTCTTGGGTTTTGTTCTGGTTGGTCCTTATATGGGTCCACCATTGTAGAAGAAATTGGAAGGAATTTTCCTTCTCTAACTTAACAGCTTAAATAAGGACCAGGAGGAATTGTGCGTTGGTGTAGTGCTCAGATGTGATGTTGTTCACTGTAATAGGCTGTTGGTGTTCAGTGTATCCTGTTTCTTTTGGAAAACAGGGCATGTTTAACACAAACTGGGTAAAGAGCCAGAGCTAGATTTCCAGCTCGGTCTCCCTCTGACCAGAAAGGTCACCAACAACTCTGGTGAGCAGGATATGGCTGCTGCAGAGGTTTTGAAATCCCTGCAGTGCTTCAACAGTGTTCTGGGCTGTCTTGGATTTTTACAGCTGTTAGAACAACATTGTAGCTGCTTAAATAGTACCCTAATTGGTGAGTGGGAATGAGGAATGGAGAAACAGAACACACTGCTGAAGCACTGCCTCCCCTCTCCTGCACTGCACTGTCCCAGCTCCAAAAGGCAATAGGGAGTGAGCTACTGCCTACAATGCAACTTTACCTTTTCTGTGTACCTGGAAGGGATTCTTCCTTAGGTAATGCCATCCTGCATTACACATACAGCACAATCCTGCACTGGGTGATGGGGGAGCAGGACACTTCACCTCTCTATGCCTTAGCATCAGCCATTTAAAAAGGGGCCATGGCCCTTTTTTAATTCTACAGACCCTCCCTGGTGTGTCTGAGTTTGAATCAGGAGCCATTGAGATCTTGAACTGAAAGGCTCTAGTGAAGTGTCTCTACTGTTAAGGGAAGGGCAGCAGCAGAAAAATCAAGAAGAAGAAGAAACAAAGATGAAAGTCAATGATGTTATGTTTGTCTGAGCGACTGCTCTTGGAGTGAGTGAAGGGTGAAGTGATAGGACTGAAATAATAGAATTCTGAAAGCACTAACCTAGTTATTAAGAGGTGTTATGTAATGATCAACATAAAGAACTAGAAACTAAGGTTTTTGGTTTCCAGGCTAACTCTAATCAAAACCCTAGTGATATCTAGGATTAAGTTCTACCTTTTAGCTATATCACTTTTTTCCTCCTCCATTCTTATCTGTTTAGCGCCTTCCTTCCCTAAAGCAAAGAAACTGGATTACTAGCAACAGCCAGCCTGAGCCGGGCAGGGTTTTATATTTAGGGCCTGAGCCCTGCCCCACCCCTTTCCAATTAGTGAAAACCCTCCCATGGAAGGGGGCTTCTTTTATAAATGGAGTGTCCTCAAGTTGGCTTGCCTTTAAAATCAAACACAGTACTTAGAATAGGAAGAAGTTAGACAGGAGAGAACAGACCAGATAGAAGGAAAAAGGGAGGGAAGAGATGTTTTGATCCCTGAATTTCCCTAAGGTAGTTGGTATTTCAGGGTTGTCTTTAACACTAGGTAGTGTAGATTATAAACTCTTTCAAACAAGGAACATGTCTTAAAATGTTTGTCACCATTTATAGGGAGAGATTTATCTCAATGCTAATAAAGATAGCTTCTAGCAGGGAAAGTTATTATTTTTTCCTCTTAGGGATACCTGTGGTTATCAGTGTGTTCAGAGTCTCAGGGGGGAAATAACCTTTTTAGTCTTTCCTGGAAGAGAAGCTTTGAATGATCTAAGCCAAGATGCTTTTCCTACAGAGTCATCCACAGGAAAAGCTAACTAATCAGACTTCTCGGAATCCCAGTAAAGGTTGAGATGAAGTTCTGGATAAAGATTTGAGTTGGTTCAGATTTTAGCAGGTTCTTCCTAATTCTTTAAAATGCAGCTGTTAATGTAACTGTAGTTAAGAGTCACTCAAATCATCTGATCCAGAGTCAGAGGAAAATTTCAAACATACATTGCTTGAGTTTTTTGTTCTGCTCTACCCAAACTTGAGTTCTGGGCCATTGCATTTAAAAAAAACAACTCCCAATTAGTTCTGGAAGTGAGGAAAATATTTCTTCCAGTAAGTTAGAAATAACTGTTCTCAATTAAGTTTTCCTTTAAAAGCAATGGTTTAAAGGGACACTTGAGATAAAAATCAGATCTTAAGAATCTGATTCTTTTCTCACATCTATTGTTGTAAATCAGAAGTAATCCCAGAGAGTTAAACTGATTTGAGAGGAGAACTGGGGCCAAGTTCCTTACCAATGCTACAGATAGCTTTAATGGTCAGATTATACAAGGTGCAGGGTAATGTGTATAAAGTGGGTATAAAATTAAAAATGGATTGTACTGTGGTGTACTATACATCATTAGGTTTGCTGAAGGGATCACTGGGTGAAATTCTATGGCCTGTGCCATGCGGGACATCAGAGAGGATGATCCCAGTGGTCTATTTTGGCATAAAATCTATGAATTGTACATTAATCTTGGTTGTTTATTTAGTCAGGGGGATAACACCTAGATTTTATGTAGTGCTTTTCACCCTTCGATCTCAAAGCAATTGACAAGGGAGGTTGGCATCATTAGTCTCATTTTACAAATGGGGAAACTGAGGTTTAGGGAGGTGAAGTCAGTTTTACTTTCTGCATGTCATGCCTAATGACAGTGTTTCTATTGCAAGCTCTGCAGGGGAATGTTTGCAAGCCAAAAACGAAAATAAAAAAATCATAAAATGAATATCGGGGAAAATGCATAACTTACCATAAATTTGGGAAAATCATGCTTTTACAAAACTAACATTTGGTCTTAAAGCAACCTGACAGCGTCCATTAAAATTGAGAGGGAAAATCTTTTGCAAAACTCAAGGAAACAGCAAAGGCTAACATGTTCCCACATCCTTAAAAATCTTTCCTTTGTAGTGAAAGGCTGACTTCTGTAAGTAGCGCTCACTGTTGGAAGGCAGGTTTACTATTTACATTTGCATTTCCCTAATTATATTTGCATAATGCAATTAGCATAATTATATCTCCTGTAAATTGGTATTTCTTCCACACCCCCAAACTGTTTCCTGCTGTTACAGGTTCAAATTGTTAATAACAATAATACGGATGTCAAATAACAGGATCAAGTGGCATTTATTTAATCAAAGATTATTAGTCAAAGATTAATGCAGTAGAATACAGAAAGGAAGGTTTTATACATTACCCAACCAACCTGAACACTAGAGAAGTGACTGCGGCTCAGTTCATTCTTAACTAACTCCCCAGGTCCCTTTCCTTATGTAGTGTGCAGGACAAAGAAATTCCTTTCCCATGATTGATCCTATTGCGGGTTTTATCCCAGACACCTCAATTTACCTAATCAATAAGTTAGACATCTGTAACTAAGCCATTATTACAGAAACCATCTGTGACAACAAGTGATGTTTTTTACTGATCTAAACATCAATCTGTGGTTCATTATTTAACATACCTGGTAAAAAACATGGCTTGTAAAGCACCAGTGTCTTGTCAATCACAGAACACATGTGTAACAACCCATATTTTTTGTCAACCACAAGCAGTCCTTCTCTGGACATCTGCACACAGTTACTATGGGTGAGAGCAAGGGATTATACAAATTCTATTACTGATTAGATACTGCCCATATAGTCACCTACTAAGGTTCAACCTAAATTCTCAGGGCCGAATCCCCCTCAAAGTCCACAAGCTGGTTCCTTTGTCATCTTAAGTGAAAGAGTGAGGAAGAAAAAGAGAACAGGAGAAAATGTTGGGTGCTTTTGCCCCTCACTTTTATAGTTCAGTCACCCTTGGAAATGCATTTTCCTGAGGGTTACTCCTAGATATAAAGGTCTTCCCTCTGTGAGGACAGAGACATTGAGGCTTGTGGTAAAAGAGATTCCATGTTTGCTAAAATGTAGATCGGTATCTTCCTGCCCCCTGTCCATTGTCAAAGAATGGCCACTTGATAGGTGATTGCCAGTCAGCTTTGACACCTGGATAGAAGTACTAGTTTGCCCTTTGTCTTTGGGGAGCAGGTTTATCTATTGACCATACTTGTCTGGTAAACGCATTTCAGTTGTAATTTCAGCTTGTTAATAACTTTACATATAATGTTGATATACACATTTTACCATGGTATTATTGACCAGTGAGTTATTAGTTTTCAAATGACACCTCACATGACATATTTTGTTCAGATTATTACAATACTGTGTGTTGTCAGATGTTCGACTGCGTGTGTGTGTTCTCTCTGCATGCTGCGCTGGCTCTGGCCAGATAGCCTGTACAGCAGGCTCCAGTCCAACTGCCTACTGACTACAAGACTTGGTAGCGAAAGCGCCTGGCCAGGTTTATTGCCGACAAAGCACGGTCCTAGCTCCCTGGATCAATGTCTACAGTTACACTAGCACATGTATGCCCGTGACAATGGATGCAGCTCAGTCAGTGGGCGTGGGACTTTCCACTGCCCCCTCAGCTGGACAAAGACATTGCCTCTGAGATGCATCTTTATACACCAATACCACCAAATTACGTCTTGCCCCTGACGTGTCAGGGTGCCACCCTCTGACGTATTAGGGTGCCACCCATTACTTTGTACGTGTTGGTTTGATCAAAACATCTATCATGCTGTTATCCTGACCTTATCCTTAAGATGGGTCAGCATGTTCCTCTTACCTTTGGGGAATGTGTTTGGTATCGAGGTGTTCTGGTACCATCTTTGTGGAGTGTGTTTGCGTGTATATTCTTGTGCCTAGCACTACTTAGGAATGTGTGTTTCTGCAATATCAGCCCCGTTCTTGCCAGATTCTGTGAACAGGGCCTACCTCTTGCTCACAACTTGACTTTGCTTTATATCCGCAACATTTTGACTATTTTAGTCCAGGCCTCATACCAGGCCTCTGATACAAGGCCTTATATTTCAGGCCCTTTTTTTACTACATTGTGTAGGGTGTGAATATAGGGGTGCACTCGGTCACAATAGGGATTCATTTTGTTGTGCTTTTACAGAGCACAGTGGGCTCCCGGTCTGTGAGTGGAGTCCCTATGTGCTACTGCAATACACATAATTAATAATTAATAAAATGCAGGGATACTTGCTTCTAGGGTTTTGATTCTGGCCCATCTCAGTCTCTAGGAAATGGACTTAGATGACCAAGATATGGACTTGATGTAGAAATTACTGGGTCAGAGTCTATGATCCGGGGCCAATAGATTCTAAATGTTCCTTCTGGACTTAAAAATCTATTTTATTTCCTGTATACTGTATAAACTGGTCTGTCTTTCACTAACATGGGCTGGGTTTGACCCAGTGCAGTGTTGCCAGCCTCAAGGATTCAAAATTTGAGTCAGGTCCCCGGAATCATACGTTTGGCTTAAAATAATGAGATTTAAGAATAAACAAATAAACATTAACATTGAATTCTTTTTCTTTGCATTTTGGTATTTTAGCCTTTAGGTCTCGTTTTTTCAAGCTTTTCTCTGCAACCATGATGGCTAGAAACTCACTTTTGCTTTGAGTAAAATATTCACATGTCGCCAGGAACTGGATCTTCCAAAAAAAAACCAAAAAAACAACCAACCACCAAATGCACATGATTTGCAATAAAATTGTGAGAGCTGATAACACTGCTATGGTCTACAAAGGGTAAAAATATCCTGTAACCTAGTTCTAGATCGCTTGGTACACTGGGTACAAGCAAACAACGTGTTTTTAATTTGGCTAAATAAAAGTGTATACATCTGCGAACAAAGAATATAAGCTATGGGGCCAGCATGAAGCCAATGGTGAAATCGATAATTCAGCTTCAAAGGCAAAGTGTTAAGAAACAAATCAATATTTGCTCTTAATTACTGTATTGCAATAGGATGCTTTTGTGAAGCCTAATATTTATTAGTACAATTTACTTATACTGGTGTAAATCTTAGCGACACAAATGATATCAATGGAGTTGTTATGCTGATGTAAAACCAATGTAGTGACAAAATAATATGGCGCATGGATTTGGATGGCATAGAAATTTTCATACCAAATCAGACCCATGGCTCATCTAGCCAGTATCCTGTCTTGAACTGTGGCCAGTATCACATGCTTAAGGAGAAGGTAAAAAAAATCCCATTGTGGACAATTACGGAATAACCTGCCTATCAGAGGTTTCTTCCTAACTAAATGAGTGGATATTTTATGCCCTGGTTGCACAGAGGTTTTTATTCCTCCTAAAAATGTTGTTCCTCTCTAATATATCTGTGAATGTTCTCATCATCCATTAAAATGTCCAAGCTTTTTAAAATTTTAGTATCAATGATACCTTGTTTCAATGAATTCCACAGGCTAATAATGTTAATTTGCTGCATTTCAATATTCCTGGATTGACAGACTGAACGAGGCCTGAGATCCATCTAGTTCAGTATCCTATCTCTTACCAGTACCAGCTGCTTCAGGTGAAGGTGCAAGAACCCACAGTAGGTAGATATGGTATAATCTACCTCTATGAAGGTCTCATCCTGATCTCTGATAGAGATTGGCTTAAGGTCTGAAGCATAGGTTTAATATCCCTTCCAAAAACTCATCTTAGCATAAACTATTACAACTTTGGATATTCTTATCCATATACATGTCTATCCATAAAAATGTCTTTGAATCTTGCCTCAATGACATCCTTGGGTAGTGGGTTCTACAACTTGTTTTTATGTCACATGAAAGTTTTTTCCATTAATCAGTTTTGAATTTGCCACCTTTTAATTTCATTGATGTCCCTTTGTTCTTGTGTTATGAGAATGGGATATTCTGTTCTCCATATCTGCCGCCTCCTAGATCACTCATTATTTAATATGTTATGAGCAGGGTTAATCCTTGTTAGGGGTTGAGTTAAAACCTCATTCAAACTGAGGTGTGAATGTGACCTTCATTTAAGAAAGTTGTAAGACAGTTAAGGGGCCTAATCAAGGTTTAATAGTCTGCCCAGAAACTAGCATCATGGGAGGTTCCACTAACTCTTTTGACCAGGTGTGTGAGGGGGGAAGAAACTGAACAGACAAGAACAGAGAGGCTGAGGCAAAAAGCAAGGAAGCCAAGAAGTAGCCTGAGAACACAGTGTGACCCTGGAAAAAGCTAGACAGAACTTTTGGGTCTGGTGTGGGCTAAAGAAGCTTGGAACTGTAAGATAACAAATTGCTCCTTTTGTGCTCAGTTCCTTCTGTGTTCCGAGAAGCAGGACTTTGTACATTCCTTGTAAATAAACCAGACTGCATCAAAGAATACTAGACTCCATCAGCTTCTACTTCCAGCTGGAACCTCCTCAGGTCCCCAAACTTTGACTAGCCACTCATGGCCAAAAGGGGCAACAATACTTTTACCATGAGTCAGTCCTATTATTCATCTCCTTTGTAAGGTAAACAATCCCAATCCCTTCAATCTGTTCTTATGGGAGTTTCTCCAGTTCTGCTGAGACTTCTCATCACCCTTCTCTGAATCCCCTTAGATTCTGCAATATCTTCTGGATGTCCCTTTGCTCCTGTGTTACGAGAGAGGGTGAAGAAGAGCAAAGGTTTACCTTCGCTAGTCATTTCATATACCCTTAGCATTCCCCTGTTGTGTAGCCTGAATTTGGGGTGTTAGTAATGTTGGTTTAATGTAATTTCATTTATTTAATTATTTTTTAATTAATAATATCCATAATAATTATTATGGATATTAATTAGTATGGGTTTAGGCTCGCCAATTTGTTTGATCAGAAGATAAAGTTTGTCCTGAATCAGGCTTCAGAGTTTATAAAAGGACCTTCGGGGGTATGACAGAAAGCTTACACTGAGACAGATATAGTCATAAAGACCTTTTATTAAAATCAATGAAATAGTAAGCAAATGGTAAAACAGTTAGAATTAGAGTTACAACTGTATTACTGTTATTCAAAAGATACATATACAATATTATGTGCTGCAAACTTGGTTAATACTCACACTCTGTTTTAATAACCCGGTGTTGGAAGATACGGGACCACGCCTGTGGCAGTTCCGTTTTCACACCTCTGGCAGAGGAAGCTAAAGGAGAGCTGTTAAAGTTTCTTACTCTTTAACTTAACTCTCTAAGCCTTGAACTAAAATAAAACATAGGGAAAACCAAGCTTAACCTAGTCCCTTGAACTTAGTTTGAAAAGAAATAAAGTACGGCCTATTAATAGTTAATAGCCATCGTAGATGAGTAGCATGGATACGTTGTTGAAGGTGGAGGCAATGAAGAGTAGAGAGGAGTAGGTAGGTTGCCTCCCTAATGGCGAGATGCATGGCCTTTTTATAGGGCATTGGTCGGAAATCCTTCCTCTTATGCCCAAATGTTATCCTTCCCCCACAGAAATGTTAGGGTATACTTACCCCATAGGCTAATATGTATGTGCGTATGGATGACAGGTATGTACGCACTTCTGGTGTACTTGTTACATTTTGTAAAAATCCCCTATGCCATCCTCCATTGTTGTTGGTTTAGGCCAGGGGTTGGCAACCTTTCAGAAGTGGTGTGCCGAGTCTTCATTTATTCACTCTAATATAAGGTTTTGCGTGCCAGTAATACATTTTAACGTTTTTAGAAGGTCTTTCTATAAGTCTATAATATATAACTAAACTATTGTTGTTTGTAAAGTAAATAAGGTTTATCAAATGTTTAAGAAGCTTCATTTAAAATTAAATTTAAAACGCAGAGCCCCCTGGACCGGTGGCCAGGACAAGGGCAGTGTGAGTGCCACTGAAAATCAGCTCGTGTGCCGCCTTCGGCACACGTGCCATAGGTTGCCTACCCCTGGTTTAGGCAAAAGGTCTCTAGATATTTGTGTGGGTGTTTTGTCTATTATTACTTTTCTGGGTAAGGGTTCCCAAATGTGCTAACTTTGCCTTAGCTTTAACATACAGGGTTTTGGCCTGTAGGCCTCTTACATTTCAGCCAAACTTATTTTTAATATGAATCTATAAGCCTATTACATCAAATTCTCAAATTTGTAAGAAAAGATATATTTATACAAACAAACAGATTAATCCTTAGGGCTACAGTTCTTGTCTGTAAATAGTTCCAGCCTTTTCAGTCTTTTCCATGCCTCAAATCATTTCATCACTGTGCTCTGCACCCCCATCTATTATTCCTATATCTCTTTGAGATTGGGTATACAGAAATGAACAGAGCCACCCAGACGATGCCATATCATTGATTATGTAATGTTACCCCATTCCTTATGAATCCTATTTTGTTTCCCTTTTTGACTACTGCACAATGGGCAGAGGTTTTGCTTGTGCTATTCACAATGATGCCCAGGTCAAACTCCCAAGCAGTTACAGTTCATTTAGTGCCCAGTAAGGTCACACGCAAGTTATTCCATTGTACATTATTGTGCATTTGTCACATAGATGAATAATCAACTAATGTGCTGGCTTAAACTCTCTCTAAAGTTCGCAGTTATCTTCTCTTGTCTTGACTCTCTCAACTAATTTGGTATCATCTCCTAATGTTGCCACCTCAGTGCTCACTCCTTTTACAGCTCATTAGTAAATATATTGACTCACATCCTAATACTGTACCAGGAGGTGCTGAACTGTTCGTTTTAACAGGTATTATGTTATAGTGTAAGTCACTGGGAAGAACACCCAAGATAAAGCTTCAGGAAAAGGCCTCTGGAAATTATGTAGTTGGGGGAATTGTGGGCAGGAGACTAGGGACAGAAATAACCAGTCAAATATTTTCCAGTTACTAAATAGGGCTGATATGTAAGTTTGTTTTTTTATTTGCTTTACACCTCCCTGTATTTATATGGATTGTAAAATCACACTCTGCCAGAAGGAACAAAGTTTGCAGCTCAAATTCCTCAGGATGACAAAGTGCTAATAACTGTCTCGGGTTTACTGAAGATATATGGCTTTCATTTCAATTTCAAACAGCTCTGATTCTTTACCTTCCCCCCGACAGTGAAGCTTGATAATTTTCAGCAAATCTTTTGCTGATTACCAACGCTTTCAAGTCCAGACATAACCTTTTCATAATCACAGGGGAGGGACCTGATTTAATACAATCACACCAGTCATTCCCAGTTTGGCTGAGTGAAGTTGCTATGAGGGGAATGATGCTTGGTACTTTAATTCCATTTAATATACAAACAGCCCTTTTGTAAAAGGTGCAATGTTGTTCTGCCAGTTATTTCTCTTTCCCTGCACAAGATCACTCTTAGTTTTCTAGTCAGCACAGTTGGACATTTAAAGGAACAATAAATATTCCTTGTAAATACTTCACATAATGACAACTGCACTGAATGGTGCCCAACGTATCAAAATGACTAAAGCTGAATCTGAAGCTAACACCGATTCCTTACTTCTACATCGGACTCAGTTCTACCACCCTTACTCCTTCAAGGAATCCCATTGAAATCAATGTCTACTCAGTGTGAGTAAGTACTATAAACTCTGTAGATTTGTGGGCAGAAGCCACTGGGAGTTACCATTAATTTCAATGGGAACAGGAGTAGAACCGTCGATATTTAATACAGAAATGTTAGTGTTTTGTACATTTTTCAGTATAAATGACTTTAATCAACAGTTGGTATTTTACATGTTGTTCCAATCTGTCACTCTCTCACACTTGAAAGGCTATAGGCTGTTATACATAATAACAAGGGGTCTTTTCTCAGCAACTAGAATCTGGTAGATGCCCTAAGTGCCTTAAATCAGTGGTTCTCAACCCTTTTTCATTTGTGGACACGCAAATTTTGAAGGTCCAGGCGTGACTACCTGCCCTTTCCCGGTTACTTTATGCGACCAGTCCGGATCCCAGTCCAGTTGATTATATAATTTAAAATAGGATATTTAAACCAAAGCAGTAAGTATTTATTAAATCATTAAAACCAATTCATATATTAAAAAGACTAGTTAAAGTAGTCAATGGAAAAATTAGTACCAAACAACTAAGGTTCCACTGATTAAAAGTTGATGAAGATTCAGTAGGACACACGGAATAAGGTTCCAGGATCATTATTTGTCATTGAATAAAGCCTTCATTTCTGCCAAGGCATATAGAGCAAGCCCACAATGATTTTCTTTAAATTCCCTACTTCTGTCCATTCCCAGGAGCTTCAGTAGTAGTTCATCATGTCTTTGCTCCATTTTCCAAGTAACAAGAGGTCCAGGGCTCTGGCTTCAGGCAGGACAGAGCAACAGTCGAGCGGGCTCAGGCCCTCGGGAAGGGTGGAGCAATAAACAGTCTAAACCTTGGCCAGTTTTGTCCTATGTTGATGGGATAGGTGAGCCTCGGGGCCAATCCTACAGTCATGACGCAGGTCACCCCGTTCACTGTTAGCAAGACCTGAGCGCTGGGGTAAGCCAGATCTCTTCAAGCGCTGGGTCAGCTGTAGAGGCGAACCCCAGCATATGAAGGTCTGCTGATAGCCCGAGTCAAAAAGGGTCGTGATCTGTAGCTCGTGTATGCCCACCCTGATTGTGACTTTTGCAGTGGGTTGTCTATAGGTGTAGGACTCCCCCATGTAGACCTGGCAAAAGCTGTAATCCATTACAGGACTCTCTCATGCAATTGCCCGAAGTGGCCACAGGAGAAGCAGGGTCCAACCTCCAAGCACCCGGACCAGGTTTCCGGGTTTGACAGGTGTTCAGGGGGGCTCAGGTTTGGTGACTTCCCCCACATTGGGACCTCAAGGGTTCCCCAAAATGCTGGGGTGGCATGTTGAAGGTTGGGGCCACCTCACCCATTGCAGTGTCTCGAGCTGGACTGGACATCAGCCTTGGGGGTTGGGGGGCTCTTCTCTTGGCCCAGTGGGGTCACTCCCGGCATCACAGCCCATGCCCCCAGACTGACAGGGTCTCTGCTGCTAGGAAGTCCTCCATAAAGCCTACTGTTGCACTCAGAGTTGCTGGACCATACAGGCCCTTCCTTCCTCAAGATGGGAGAAGTAGATGAACTGTTCAAGGGCTACCTGCTTGGCCACCTCAATGGCAGGGCACTGCCTGTGCTGGAGCCACCACCAGTGGGTGTCCTTCAGTTCCTGGGCTATGACCTAGGGTTGGGCACCCGGTGGGTACGTCTTCCCCTGAAACTGTTGCTGGAAGGCCTTGGGGATGTCCAGTGCAACAAGTACTGCCACCTTTATCCGGCTGTAGTCTTGGGCCTTGTCACTCAGTAGGCTGCTTGGGCTGTCTGTCAGGTAAGGGGCCAACAGGGTGGCCCAGTGCTCGGGGGGAGAGGGCGCACATGGTGGCCAAGGTGACCTGCTAAAAGTGACAAGGAAGGCCTTATTGAAATTCAGGAGGTGGGTGGGCGCAAGCCCATCCACGTCTAAAGGCCCCTCCCCTATTTTTGTGGGAGGAGCCATTGGACCCAGGACTGAACTGAAGACTGAGGGCAACTAAGAAATAACAGGGTCGGGAGTGGGGTTCATAGGCTCAAAACTAGAGATCCAGAAGGGGACACCAAGCAGAGAACCCCGGACAACACCCACTGCTCCTCAAAGCTGTCTAGGGAGCCAGTGGACGCCACCCAGAGGAACTCTGCCCGGATATGTGAGGCAAGAGAGGAACAGAAATAGGCCCCACAGTCACAGAGCACCCTCTGATCTAGCATCCTCCTCCTGGAGTTGAAGATGGCCACTTTGGCCAGTGCCAGGAGGAGGTTAATGAGGAGGTCTCGTGACTTCGTGGGGCCGCGGACAGGGTTTGAGAATATAAACAGGTGTGGGGAAAAGTGTAGCCAGAACTTCAACAGGAGATTCTGGAGGAGCCAGAATAGGGGCTGCAACCTGGCACATTTGAGAAGCGTGCGCCACGGTCTCCCTCATGCCACAAAAGGGGCAGGCATCAGAGATGGGGGTGGACCCATGCCAAGTACATGCCCGTGCTCATGGCTCCATGAAG
This sequence comes from Platysternon megacephalum, assembly GCA_003942145.1. Taxonomy (NCBI): domain Eukaryota; kingdom Metazoa; phylum Chordata; order Testudines; family Platysternidae; genus Platysternon; species Platysternon megacephalum. The sequence continues at coordinate 2,681,274 of QXTE01000211.1, read as the reverse complement.
AAGCTGCCAACCGATATCCCCAGCAGGTCATGAGACCAGGGTGGAGTACAGGTTGGCCCACCGAGCTTTCTTATCCTCCTCAGGTGGTAGAAGGTCTCGCCACTTGGTATCGGGGCAGGACAAAAGGGTGAGGAAGAGAAACGTGTGGCGCACAAGTGTGTAGAGGGGTTCGCTTGGTGTGGTTTGAAAGTGAACCGGCTGCAGGGAGCACAGCCGGCTCAGGTTGTGGAAAGGAGGGAGCTGGGGGGTGGGGGCTCACAGGGCAGGGCCCGATGGAAAAAGTCGTGAGTGCCAGGGATGAGGGGCGTGCAAGGAGCACCCTCTTGCAGGACCCGCTCAAGGAAAACACGAGAGGTGGGTGATAAGGCTGCCCCCACCTCCTGGAGTACATGCAGGGGGTCTGAAGGGTGGAGAGCCCCAGCCCCCACCAAGCGCTTGGGGATCCACCCAGCCCATCCCCCCCCCGGGTTGTAGTCCAGGAGGTCTCCGATTCTGGTGGTTTATGCCAGGGCCAGCCTCCGGCGCACTGAGGGGGACTCTGCCCCTGCACATGAAGATGGGGGTTGTGTAGCAGGGGTTCCATGAGGAGGTCTGCCCCCTCGGTGGCCACCATGGACCTGGTCACCGATAACACCTTCCAGGTCCTGGTGGAAGACTGGTAGCTCTGAGAGGTCCTTTGGAAGATGGGATGGATATAAGAACTGCTGGTCATATCGGAGCCCTCAGCGGCGGCGGAAAGCATGCACCAATGTGCTCCATGCCGGACTACTTGCACCGTAAAGGAGTCTCTGCAGGGCCTGAAGCCGAAGACATGGACTTGGCTGCGGAGGCAGACTAGGCCTTGTCCTTCCTCCTACAGGGGAAGACTCAGAACCCATGCAGAGACCTAGTGCAGTCCTGGCCAGAAAAACTCCAGAGCAAAGCTCTGGAGCCAGGCCAGGATACCCGGGGCTGGGCTTAGGGTGTTGACCCAGTGCCAGAGCAAGGACAGGACCAGTTGGTTAAGCACCAGTGTCCACCCTCGCAGGGAGAGGCACTGGAGCAGTCCTGTCCATCTCCACAACTGCTCACCCACCCTGCCCTCCAAATCCTGTCCGTTCTCCAGTGGAGAAGGATGGGTCGCGGAAAGGTAAACGCCCACATAAAGCAGCGGACCCGCGCTCAACCAAATGGCTTGAAGCATGGGTGGGAGGGAGCTCATATTCCACCCGTCCCCAACCATCAGGTCAGATCTCTTGACCCAGTAGACCTGGGCAGCAGAGGCCACCAAGTAGATCACCTCCACCCACACCAGGTCGCCTGGGTCCTGGACCACGAGGAGCACGTCATCCGCGTATGCTGACAGGACCAACCGCAACTCTGCCTCATGAAGCACCAACCCTGTCATCCTCTGGTAGAGGAGACAGAGGAAGGGCTCAATCACCAGAGTATACAGCTGGCCTGCAGCAGACACCCCTGATATACCCCTTGCCTGGCTGCTCTTGGTTCCAGAGTAGTCCCATTCCTCAAGGGTGGTGTTAGGGTTCTCATCCAGGACCAGGCACTCATGAGGATCCAAGGTGCTGAGGAAGGCAGACACCTGCTGATAGAAGTGCATCACTCTGGGCCTGGTGTTGGGGCATAGACGTTGACCATGTTCAATGTCCGCCCCTCCATGCAGACCCGGATGTGCAGCAGGTGACCTGGCACAATCTCGGTAACCCCCAGCACCTTGGGATGTAGGTCAGGGGAGAACACCTAGCTGAATGAGTATGGAGGTGGCTAAAGTACACTCAGTCCCCCAACTCCAGCGGCCAACTGGCCTCAGTGGCTGGATCCATGTGGGTCTCCTGCAGGAAAATCACGAAGTACCCTCCCTCCTGAAGAAAGGAGAGCACCTGGCACCTGAGGAGACCCACATTACAGCCTTAGGTGTTCAACATCGCAAAGATTGTGGGCAGCGGTGGGATTAGGAACCCCAGCGGCTAAACCACTAGGGTGCAGCACACCTCGACCAGGTTCAGGGGCCAAAGGGACAGGGACCGGAAGGGGGTGTCAGAGTATGGTTGGAGTCAGGGCCCTGCACTCCCCATTTCTGCAATTCATGACTCTCAGCCAGACAGTAAAACAGAAGGTTTATTAAACGACAGGAACACAGTCTAAAACAGAGCTTGTAGGTACAGAAAACAGGACCCCTCAGTCGGGTCCATCTTGGGGGGTGGGAAGCCCAGGTTCTGGGCTTCCCTCCATCTCCCCAGCCAGCTCCAAACTGAAACTCCCTACAGCAGTCTCACCCAGCCACACACCCCGGCTCCTCCTCCAGCCCTTTTCCAGTTTCCCGGGCAGAAGGTGTCATCTGGCCCCAACCCCCTCCTGGGCTCAGGTTATGTGTTGGTTGTCAAGTGTCATCCCTCAAGTGAACTCCCACCCTTATATCCCAACACCATCTAGTATCAATGCAGACAGTAAACTAGTACAACTCCCATGCAACATTACCAGGTTAATACTCCCTACTCCGTCACATGTCTCCCCCTTTCGAGACTGAACTGAGCGGGGTCACTCTAACCAGTGACCTGGGGAAGTTCAGACCCCCCTCTCTAGGACAACGCATCAGCTATCACGTTGGCACTCCCCTTCACATGGACCACCTCCATATCGTAATCCTGCAGGAGCAGGCTTCAAGTCAGAAGGTTGGCATTGGCTCCTTTTATCTGGTGAAGCCAGGTCAGAGGAGAGTGATCAGTGTACACAGTGAAGTGTTGCCCAAATAGATATGGCTGTAGTTTCTTAAGGGCCCATACCATAGCCAGGCATTCCTTCTCTATGGCCGCGTAGTTTTGCTCCTGAGGTAACAACTTCTTGCTCAGGTAAACGATGGGGTGTCACGCCCCCTTTTCATCAACCTGCATTAACACTGCACCTAGCCCTGTGTCTGAGGCGTCGGTGAACACCATAAAGGGCTTGTCAAAGTCTGGGTTTACCAGAACTGGGCCACTGACCGGAGCCTCCTTCAGTGCAGAGAGAGCCCTCTGGCACTGCTCGATCTAGACCACCTTGTCTGGCCTTCCCTTCTTGCATAGCTCAGTGATGGGGGCGGCTATGGACATAAGTGTGGCACAAATCTTCAATAATACCCCACCATCCCAATAAAGGCTTGGACCTGCTTTTTGGTTTGGGGAGCGGGCCAGTCTCTGATCGTCTCCACCTTGGCTGGTTCTAGCTTTAGGCAGCTGCTCCCCACCCGGTGGCCCAGGTAAGATACTTCAGCGATCCCCACCTTGCACTTCTCAGCTTTTATGGTCAGCCCAGCCTCCTGGAGTCGGTCCAGCACTTGTTTAACCTGGGACACATGGTCCTCCCAAGTCTGGCTAAAGACACAGATGTCATCAATGTACGCCACGGCAAAACTCTCCACCCCTCTCAGTAGCTGATCCACCAGGTGCTGGAAGGTAGCAGGCTCCCCCTTGAGGCCAAAAGGCAGGGCCAGGAACTCAGAGCCCCAGAGGGGTGATAAAGGCAGATTTCAGCCTGGCATCTGCATCCAGTGGCACTTGCCAGTAGCCTTTTGTAAGATCCATGGTGGTAAGGTAGTGAGCTCCTCCCAGCTTGTCTAGGAGCTCGTCAGGCCTGGGCATGGGGTAGGCATCAGACACGGTGATTGCATTAAGATTCCGATAGTCCATACAGAACCGGATCGACCCGTCCTTTTTGGGGACCAGCACCACAGGTGAGGCCCAAGGGCTGGAAGATGGCTGGATCACCCTCAAAACCAGCATGTCACTGACCTCTCTTTCCAGGTCCTGAGTAGTTTTCCCTGTGACTCGGAAGGGGGAGCACCTTATAGGAGGATGTGATCCTGTCTCCACCTGGTGGACAGTCAGATTAGTGAGTCCAGGCTAGTTGGAAAACAGCTGTCGGTACAAATGCAGCACCCCTCTGATCTCATCTTGCTGGGCAGGGGTTAGCTGATCAGAGAGGGGAATAGATCTACTAAAGGGTCATCTCCCTGCTCCTCCCAATGTCCACACTCAGCCAACACCACATTCCCCCTGTCATAATATGCCTTCATCATATTAACATGGTACACCCGGTGGCGGTGTGCCCAGTTAGACATTCCACCACATAGTTTACCTCATTTAGTTGCTTGACAACCTTGAAAGGGCCTTCCCAGGCAGCTTGTAGTTTGTTTTTTCTCATGGGGATGAGAACCATCACCTGGTCTCCGGTGGCGTAGGTGCGGGCCTGTGCCATGCGGTCACACCAGACCTTCAGTTTCATCTGGGCTCTGGCCAGATTCTCCTTGGCCAAGACCATGAGCTCAGCAAGTCTTTCTCGGAAGGTCAAGACATATTCCACCACTGATTCTCCATCGGGAGTGGCCTTCCCTTCCTATTCGTGTCTCATCAGGTCCAGGGGCCCCCTTATCCTTCTTCCATATAACAGTTCAAAGGCAAAAACCCGGTGGACTCCTGGGGCACTTCCCTGTACGCGAACAGCAAGTGAGGTAAGTACTTGTCCCAGTCCTGCGGGTGCTGGTTCATAAAGGTTTTCAGCCTCCTCTTTAGAGTTCCATTGAACCTTTCCACCAGCACATTGGACTTGGGGTGATATGCTGAGGCCCAGATGTGCCAGACCCCACACTTCTCCCACAAGCACCAGAGCAGGGCTGACATGAAGTTGGATTCTTGGTCTGTCAAGACTTCCTTGGGGAACCCCACTCAGCTGAAAATGGTCAGCAGTGTATCTGGCACTGTGTCTGCTTTGATAGAAGACAAAGCCACTGCCTCAGGGTAACAGGTAGTGAAATCTACCACCACCAGAATGTATTTCTTCCCCTACCGGGTCGTCTTGCTAAGAGGCCCCACTATGTTCACAGCCAGCTTCTGAAAAGTCTCCTCTATGCTGGGAAAAGGTCTCAAAGCCGCTTTCCCCTTGTCCCGGGCCTTCCCTACCCTCTGACAGGGATTACAAAATCTGCAATACTGTTGGACAGTATTAAAGATTCCAGGCCGGTAAAAGTTCTGTAGCAGCCTCTGCCTGGTATGCCGGATTCCCTGGTGTCCTGAGAGAGGGATGTCACGGGCCAGGTACAGTAGCTTGCAGTGATACTTCTGGGGGACCACCAGCTGCCTCCGGATCCCCCATGACTCCACTTCCCCTGGGGGAGCCCATTCTCGGTACAGGAACCTCTCCTGGCAGCCTTTCCCCAGGGTCTGTGCTGCACTGAGGCCAGCCAGGTCCCTAAGCTTCTGCAAGGAGGGATCTTTCTGCAACTCGGCCTGGAACTCAGCGGCTGGGGAAGGGATGGGGGTCTGCTCCCTCTCGCTGGCTGGGTCTGAAGCCATGGCCCCTCTGAGCCTTGTCCCTGGCACTCCCTCCCCACCAGGGTAGGGTCCTGCGCCTCCAGTGAGGTACCCTCCCCGATATCAGGGCATAGTGCTCCTTGCCAGCTCTGGCTACGGGTCATGACTAGGGTGTTCTCGGGGTTGTTTGGCCAATCCTCTAGGTCACCCCCCCCCATTAACACCTCAGTGGGAAAATGATGGTGCACCCCCACATCCTTGGGGCCCTCCTTGGCCCCGCATTTCAGATGTACCCTCACCATGGGCACCTTGAATAGGGTCCTGCCCACACCCGTTAGGGTCAGGTAGGGATCCGTATTTAGTTCAAAGATGACTTTACTCATTCTGCTCTACCTACACACTATCCTCTTCATACCAACTTTGGATCTGATTCTTCTGACTTACACATGTAACTCCATTGACTTAATTTCTATCAGGTACTTCTCTGTTGGATCCTCCACCAAGCAAAACTCTATATGGTAACACTCTGTACTATACTCTGGAGGGGGATTGCCTCATTTCCTATCCTGAGATGGGCACACTCACTCCTCAGTCTGCCTCTGTCCTCCTCCGTGGAACCGCACAGTGTTAAATATGTTCGCTAACATATGCCAGGCAAGAAAGAAAAAGACAGTGGTGACTGCAGGAGAATCCAGGATGAGCTTGAAAAGGGAGCACTCGACTGTATTTTATTTGATTTCTTTAGACTTCTACATGCAACCATTCAAATGTAGTACCTACTTTTTTTTTTTTTTTTTACTTTAGGCACCCCTTGAAAACATATTCAATGTCTAGCACGTAACTAGGGCCAGACTTGGTTGAGGCTTTGAGCTGCTCCTACAATATAAATGGCATCCACAGCAACCAGCAATAATCCAGTAGCAAAAGAACATGCTTAACAACTTCCACCTGGATCTTCTCATTCCTTCCCTTGAAACCAGGACTGACTGACTTCTGCTCAAGTTGATTTCCCAGTGGATGGTTGCATGTAGTACTTCTAGTAGCCCTTTTTCCGTCTGGAAAGTTCTCAGGGCTCTCTGCGGGCTGAGATGATGCTTCGTTACGGAGGTAGCAGTGCATATTTTGAATGCTGGCCCCAGGTTCTCAGATCCTTCCATTCATATGGATATATATAAAAAAATGGCAAAATAAATCAATCAGCAATCCTGAACAGATGGTGGCAAGGTTCTGATCATGACTCAGCAATGATATAAAATATAACTTGAGATGGTTTTAATAATGTATACGGTGAATTAATTTTTAAATCATTCAGTGAAAAGTTCAGTTGCAAACCAAACATTGAAGAGTAAAAGTACATTTTAAAAACCCCTATCCTAGTGCTGTATCCTAGTATTGTTCCTTCATTGATTACAAATATAAAAGGCCAGATTTTCAGCTGGTGTAATTCAGCATAATTCCACTGAGCAATACCATGGAGCAACTTTGATTTATATCAGCTGAGGATCTGGCCCAATGTATTCATTGTTTTAACAAGGAAAATGCTCACCCCGGAAATGACTGCTATAACAGGAAACAATTTATAGTACCACCTAGTTATTAAAATTAATGAATGACCTATGTAATTACCATACCTACTTCTGTTAACAGTATAGCTAAAGGCACACAAAACAGAGATATATTGGCCCTGGTTAAACTGATCCAGTGACGACGATGACAACAACAACAAATGATATGAGTCAGCAGTGTGCCCTTGTTGCCAAGAAGGCTAACGGCACATTGGGCTGCATTAATAGGAGCATTGCCAGCAGATCGAGGGAAGTGATTGTTCCCCTCTATTCGGCACTGGTGAGGCCACACCTAGAGTATTGCGTCCGGTTTTGGGCCCCTCACTAAAGAAAGAATGTGGACAAATTGGAGAGTCCAGCGGAGGGCATCGAAAATGATCAGGGAGCTGGGGTACATGACTTAGGAGGAGAGGCTGAGGGAACTGGGCTTGTTTAGTCTGCAGAAGAGAAGAATGAGGGTGGATTTGATAGCAGCCTTCAACTACCTGAAGGGGGGTTCCAAAGAGGATGGAGCTCGGCTGTTCTCAGTGGTGGCAGATGACAGAACAAGGAGCAATGGTCTCAAGTTGCAGTGGGGGAGGTCTAGGCTGTATATAAGGAAACACTATTTCACTAGGAGGGTGGTGAAGCACTGGAATGGGTTACCTAGGGAGGTGGTGGAATCTCCATCCTTAATGGTTTTTAAGGCCCGGCTTGACAAAGCCCTGCCTGGGATGACTTAGTTGGAATTGGTCCTGCTTTGAGCAGGGGGTTGTACTAGATGCCTCCTGAGGTCTCTCTTTCAACCCTAATCTTCTATGATTCTATGAAATGCAGAAAATAATGCTACTGGGATCAGTTTTTGAATTTACTTTGTGAGCACAACAAAAAGCTAATGCATGTGTGTCTGATGGTGGTATCTGTCCTATTAGGACATCAGTAGGACAAGACATTTTTCTGACAGCTGCTGCAGGTTGTGCTTAGAATCTTAATTGTGCATCTTTGCAGAAGAGTTTATAATAGCTCTTACCGGATATTGTGCTTGACAAACATTAGCTAATGGAGCATACCTTTTTGAGAGAGCCTTTTGGAAATAATAGAAATGGAAAGTGTCTAGGAGGAGAAGAGGGAGGGAAAAGGGAAGGGAATAGAAGAGAGATGAGGGAGGGAAGAAATAATAAGGGCTTGGCTGGTGCCTTGTAAACATGTTTTGCTTGGCACTGTAGGGTTGACTGGAACTTGCCCAAATTGCCTACGTACATGTAGGGCCTGATCCAAAGCTCACCGAAGTAAATGGAAAGACTTCCATTGACATCTGTGGCTATTGGATTTTGCCTCTAGTAAGGAAATTATGGTAGCAGCAAGTAACTTGGCAATTATATTTTTCACAGTAGGGAAATAACATACCTTTCTTTCGTGACTGCTTCATTTAGTGTATCTAGGTCTACTCAGATGTGGAAGTGCCCATTTTTTACATAAGTCACCACAGGGACACAGCGGTTCAGTAATTACTATTTTATTATTGTGGTCTGGAGGCACTTAAAGTCCCCAACAGAGATCAAGTCCCCATTATGTTAGGCACAGTATGTATTAGACTCAGTTCCTACCCTGAAGAGCTTAGTATCTGTATGCTCTGATATACGTTTCTTCTCCATACTCATCTATTATGATAATTTATATGGTGGTGGTGCTTAGAGATTTCAAACTGGTTGGATCTTCATAAAGCTAAGTATTATGCAAATATATAGTAAATGAAAGCCCTGCCCCAAAACGCTTAGTTAAGAGGCAACAAGTGAATGAAACAAGCAAACTTACTTTCTTTCTTTTTGACTATAGAGCTTCTGCTTAGACCCTTCCCCTGCCCCTAGCTCGTGTAGCTTCCCAGGACAGTTTTAAAGAAACATTTATACCTTTTGACATGGATCGACGCTGTGTAAAAATTTCCAAATTAGGGGAGCGATCTTTTCGTGATGTTTTTCCACCAGGAATATGTAGCTGGGGGTTATTTGGTTTCCAAATAAAGCTCTGCATTCATCAGAACAGAAATTTTGAGGTGACGCTCAGTGGGGAGGGATAGCTCAGTGGTTTGAGCATTGGCCTGCTAAACCCAGGGTTGTGAGTTCAATCCTTGAGGGGGCCACTTAGGAATCTGGGGCAAAATTTGTCCTGCTAGTGAAGGCGGGGCTGGACTCGATGACCCTTCGGGGTCCCTTCCAGCTCTAGGAGATAGGTATATCTCCATATATTATATTATTATCACAAAAAAGGGTGAGTGTTTCCCACACTCTCAGCGGGACCACATATTTTCGTTGTCAGCCTGGAAGCCAAGATTAATGTGAATGATGAGCTGGAGCCTGCCAGAAATTCTGAGGAAGGGGAGGAGTGTGCCAGCCCCTGGATTGGGGGGCTGATGGAATCAGAGCAGCAGCAACGTGCCTGTGCTGAGTGATTGCCTGCTGAGCCCAGCTGGGCCGATTTGTATGCAATTTCGCTGGACTTTGATAAAGGATTCTGGGGTGGACTCTGTACAGTGGCCTGGCTGGAAGGCTAGGACACTCCTATGGTTGAAGCAGGCCAAAAGAAGGTAGATGCAGCTGAAGCAAAAGTTGTCCAGTGCTGCAGCCAATCAGAGGGCACGTTGGGGAAGCATCTTTGCCAGAGGCCCATTCATGGTTGTTTATGGTGCGGTTTTTATAGGGCTTCAGTCCATTATTAGAATTGGTCCAAAAATTTCCCTCAAAGCTGTCTTTCAATGGAAAATGTTCATTGAAAACAGTTACTTTCCAGGGAAAACAGACATTTTGTCAAAAACCAAAACCATTTTCAAATCTTTTAGTTTTTTGAGGAAAAATCAAATATTTCTATAGGAGTTTAGATTAAAATGAATTTTTTGTTTGCATTGCTTTTTGTGTGTGCCGAAAAACCNGTCACTAATTAGATGACGAGGCATTTGGCTATTTATGTACAGGCGTGACAACCTGCCCTTTCCTGGTTACTATGCGGCCAGTCCGCAACCATATCCAGTAATTAAAAAAACAAACATATATATAATTAATGATTTACAAGGATAAAAATCATCTATTTATCCATTCTCACATAAATCTTAAAACCCCTATTCTAAAGGACAGATTATAAATAGCACTAAAACCTAAAACTTCAGATTGAGACATGAAAACTAAACCATCTAAAAATTAATTTTATTTAATTAAATTTATTTTCATTTCGGCAAGATACACGGAATGGCAACTCCGGGCTCTTTACCTGTCACTGAAAACCCCCAACATATCAATTGTAGAGTAAAAAACAAGTCTACATATACTTTCCTTAAAATTTTTCCCCCTATCTATTCCTAAAATTTGTAACAACTCATCATTCCCATCACTCCACTTGCCACGCACCCCAACCACAAACCCAAAAAAATGGATATTATTAACTCCCGTCAATTCTTTGATTTTGTTCTCCAATTCAAAATAATAAGTCACCTTCTCCCTGTGGGCCTGCTCCAAACTCCCGTCATTATCCTCCCAGCGCACTGTGACATCGACTACCACTGCCGTATCTCCTTTCGTGAATACGATATCCGGCTTTCTTAACTCCCCCTTTTCATTCCTCAAATGGGGTTCCACAACAGCTTTCCATCCTACTTTAACCACCCTATCTACCAACACAGAAACAACCCTATTATGCCGTTTAATACGCATCTCCTTTGTCTTATAGCATTGACCCGAAATATGAGGAATCGTCTCTTTAACCTTCCCACACCATCTACAGAGGGCAGTAACCCCTCCTCTCCCTCTGGCTAATGTCTCTCTCGTGGGATATACATTTGCCCTCATTTGTAATGCCGCAATATACGCGGAGGACTTAACCTTATCCGAATTTCTAAAAATTGAATTACTTATAACATCATTCCTAAAATACTTAACCCCAATTCCCTGGCATCGCAACTCAGTCCACCTTAAAAACTCCTCCTCCCTCCATTTCCGTGGATGAGGGGTCGCTGCACTAACCACAATAATTTTATCTACCAAATTCTCACCAGCGTACACATAAGATAAATCAACCCAAGAATCCTTAGAGACAATATGTCTCCTCCATTTCCGCAACAACATATTTGGGATCTGAACACTAAACTTAGTCAAAGCTAATCCTCCATCTCTCCTCCTTGAATAAAACAGCCCATCTGTGGTGCATTGAGGCAGATGTAAAATCTCCTTAACTATTTTCCTCACTAAAACATCCAAATCATTTAAAATATAAAATGGAGGTTCCATTAAAAGCAAATTATAGAATAATCTTGGTAAAACATACGTTTGTAAAATCAACAACTTTTGGGCTGGTTTTAAGGGAGCCCTGCTCAAGCTCTCACTCCAATTCACCAACTTCTCCTTAAGCAGGGACCCACCTACCCCAATCCACCTACCTCCCCCCTCCCCGCCCACTGCTAAAGGATCCCCCCCCCAGCCTAAGGGGAGGACCCACAGGACCGGGAACCCAAAAGATTCCGGGGGACAACTAATAAAAAAACAGGAACAGGAGTGAGGTCAAAGGGTCAAAAGAAGGGAACCTGATGGGGACACCGAGCAGAGAACTGCTCCTCAAAGGCGTCAAGGGAGCCAGTGGACGCCGCCCAGAGGAACTCTGCCCGGATACGTGAGCGGACAGAGGATCGGAAACAGGCCCCACAGTCACAGGAGTCTCCATTGGCCAACCTCCTCACCCTGGTGGCATAGATGGTCATTTTAGCCAGGGCCAGGAGGAAGTTGACCAGGAGGTCCCGTGACTTCGTGGGGCCACGGATAGGGAGTGCATAGAGGAGGAGGTGAGGGGAAAAGTGCAGCCAAAAACGCAACAGAAGGTTGGTGAGGAGCCAGTATAGGGGCCGCAACCTGGCGCACTCCAGATAGATGTGCGCCAGGGTCTCCCTCACGCCGCAAAAGGGGCAGGTGTCAGGGGCAGGGGTGAACCGCGCCAAGTACACGCCCGTGCTCACGGCCCCATGAAGGAGCCTCCAGCTGACATCCCCGGCGGGCCTCGGGACCAGGGTGGANTTAAAAACGGATCTAATGCAATATTAAATAAAATCGGGGACAGAGGGTCACCCTGTTTCACCCCTCTTCTAATCAAAATAGACTCAGTAGATTTATCCCCAACCCAAACCCTAGTCGTGCAATTAAAATACAAATCCCTAACTATCCCAATAAAACGTTCATCAATATCAAATCTTTTCAGACCGGCTATTATATGCCCATGACCTACCGAATCAAATGCCTTAGCCAAATCTATAAAGACTATAGCTATTTCATCACCTTTTCGCTTAGCTCCCTTTATCAAATTATCCAATATAGCTATATTCTCTTCACAACCTGGAGCAGCTATAAATCCTTTCTGCCTATCACAAATCCTCACTGCTTCCGACAATCTTTTTGCTAATATCTTAGTATATAATCTGACCCACACTGATCCAATTGTAAGTGGTCTCCAAGAAGTCAATTTCCTCAACTCATCCACATCATCTGTTTTCGGTATTAAAATAGTCCTATTTTCCTTAAAAACATCAGGGACCTGCCCATTTAAAAACCAAATATTAAAAATTCTAGTGATAATTAAGGAGTCTATATTAAAAATGTCCCTCAAATCACTTATCTTAACCTTATCCGGACCTGGGGCACTATCTTTCTTAATTTCTCTCAAAACACTCCTAACCTCATCCACGGAGATCGGACTCATTAATAAATCATTATCCGCTTTCTCCATGGATGAGGGCCACCCCACAATATTTCCATGTCCAATATTTCCTAAAATATCCTTAAAATACCCCTCTATCTCCTCCATAGGGATTTCACAATTCACCTTATCTGGTTCTCCCATAATAATCCGAGCTAATCTCCGTCTATCTTTATCAAACAACTGCTGATAAAACCTATATTTTGCCTTCTGCGTTGCATATCTCCTAAGAGCATTAGACTGCTTTTTCCTACCATTACCTATTCCCTTCCTCCTTCTACCATCAATCCCAATCTCAACCTGTTCATCCTCTCCTAATTTCCTTCCATCAACCAAAGAAATACATATCTTCTCCAATTCTGACCATCCTAACCTCTTAGTCGAATCCTCCTGAAGTAATTCCTCAACTACCCTCAAACCATTCAGTATGTCTTTACCCTCTCTACTTTGCTTTCCCCATCTACTAACTAATCCCCTAGGATCTACTTCAGGATCCCTTCTCAGGGGTAAAATCCTTTCTCTAGGTGGAGGAACCTCTAAAATACTGTCTACAATCTTCTCTACCTCAATTTCCTCTATCTGAGCTGTCTCCTGCCTCTTTTTGGCTAACTCTCGCCTTTTATCCAAAATTTGCTTATTAGTCTTTGTTTTTAATTCACTTTCTATACATTTATTAATGTTTCTCTTCCCAATATATTTCCTCTCTAATACTATAAGTTGCTCAATCTCTTCCTCAGTCCATATACGAACTCGAGCGGAACTCTCTCTAATTTTATTCCTAACCTTCTCATTAATCCGCTGTTCATTCCTAATAGCCGGGTGTCGATGTCTACAGTGCTGACTAAGGCCAGACTTAGTATGGAACGCAAGCCCACAGGCAGAACAGGCATGACTCCCAGACGGGGTATCCACTTCCCTGGGCCTGCACTTAGGGTAGTGGCAAGCAATACTATGATACTGAGAAGCTTTACCACATTTCTTACACAGCACACGTATCGCCTTACTCTTATGCACACGTATCGCCTTACTCTTATGTTCATTCAGAGTGTGCAGATAGTACAGAGGTAGGCACCTTGGAAATTCAACAGATGGGCAATTTGCTTGGGATTGTCTGAAATAGGTACAAGGAAAATAATAATCTGAATGGAACAGTGGTTTCTGCTTCATCAAACATCTTTATTGGATGCACCTTATTCCTGCTTGGCAGCCCACTTGACAGTGTTAAATGAGGTATCTGAAATGACTAAGTCTCACTGCAATAGGCTCACAGTAGACAACCATTCCCAGGGTTCTTGGTGGTTGGACAGTCTGTCTGTAGCTGCGGATGCTTGGATCTGAGTTCTGTCTGACTAGAGATTATGATGGAGTATAACAGAGGAACCTATTTTTTTAACTTCATANCTCAGCCTCTCCTCATAAGTCATGTGCTCCAGCCCCCTAATCATTTTTGTTGCCCTCCGCTGGACTCTTTCCAATTTTTCCACATCCTTCTTGTAGTGTGGGGCCCAAAACTGGACACAGTACTCCAGGTGAGGCCTCACCAATGTCGAATAGAGGGGAACGATGTGGTGATCATTTATAATTTAGCATCATTTTACTTTGAAATTCATGTAAATATGTACGTTTTGATTCTTCTAGTCATTCATCCTTTTGCAATTACGCTTGAAACTCTCTTCTTCTCTGTTTGTAAAATGGGGTGCACCTAAACATTTCTATTTCCCTCCTGCCAAAAAAGGTTGTCCTGCTCCTGTGTGATCAAAAAGGAAGCAAACAGGAGAACCATCTCTGCTGATTGCCTGCTGTTCACATGGAAATGCTACTGCCAGTTCATTCCTATTCTCCACAGAGCAGTGGCATGAGCCTCAGTGGGTAAGTCTACACTTCAAGGTGTAAATTCCAGCTTGAGGAGACATTCCCCCACTAGCACTGATCAAGCCAACATGCTAAAAATAGAAATGTAGCCACCACGACACGGGGCACTAGCCGCTGCAAGTACAATCCCATCTGGGATGCAAGATATGCCCTGGGGCAGCTATCCCCTCTTGCTGCGCCTCCATCCACAGCTAGACTTCTATTTTTAGCACACTAGCTTGATCAGTGCTAGCGTGGGAATGTCTCCTCTAGCTACACCTCCAACTTGAAGTATAGACGTACCCTCTATTGCCTGTTTGTCCCAATATGAACAGGGATTTGAGTTTACTCATCAGTTAACCTGATTGTTTTGTAAATGTTTTTTGAGCTCTCTTCTGCATTAACGCTTTGATCTTACAGGTGTGGGGAGGTTGCTGAGGAGGGGGAACTTATGGGGTGTTTTGGCCATGGAGAGTTGGTTACTGTCTAAGTCATGATGGAATTTTATTCTGTTTCAGTTTACTAAAGCTCTGCCCTCCTGCTCTCAAGTGCTGTTGAGACATGGTTCTGTCCTATAAGGCCCGATATTCTGGGACTTTTGCCTATATCATCAGAAGTTTATCAGCTGTCAGGTTCCGATGGCTGTGTTACAATCACTGTGACAGGAGAGGGACAATAAGAACTTCCATTGGTGATTTCCACATTCTCATTTTCCGCTAAACGTCTTGTGTTTCACTTGCTATGGCTGCGTTCCATAATGTTCTGTCTGAACTACATGGTAAACTCCTAAGGGCAAGGACCATGCCTTTCAAACTACCCTGTGAACTTGTGGTGCCCCATAAGAAACTATGATGTATTCTAGCCCAATGGTGTTTTTCTCTAATAGGTTTTGAACTCTATCTTTTTCTATTCAAGCCAGTAGGAATTTTATTATCAGTTCATCCACTTATGTACTAGTATCATTCAGCCACATATGGTTTTATTCCACCTCCTGCAATCCCCCAAAGATGATCTCCTGCTCCCTAGTGCTAATGCTTTCACTCTCTATGGTGTCCTATCAGTTAGCCCTTTTATGCCCCTTTTCTGTTTCAAGCTAGTCCTATTCTGCTGTTCCTTCGCAGAACATTGTTAGGTGATGACATTTCTATCTTTTTTTCTTTTTTTTTCTTTTTCTCTGTGTCACAGTAACTCCAAACTGGTCAATTACACTGCGTAAACCAATGCAGCAGCACAAATGATTCACCTGTTAAAACGGGCTGTATGGTATTTTTTAATTTGTAGCAAGAATTGAAAGAAAAGGTCAGAATTCAATGAATCAGTGGGGCTGCACTGACGCACTAGGAAACTAAAAGAATTTCCGTAAGTTGCTGATGCGTGAGAGACCAGGAATAACAGAGGGAAGCAATGGCTGGGGTAATATGGTCTTTTTGGTGTCCACTGTCATCAGAAAAAGTTTTAAAAGATTTGAACCATGAGGCTGTGCACATTATTAGCCTACGTAATAATGTGATGTTATTACTGTGTTCTCACTCACTCACATGCACACACATCCTCCTCTTCCCTCCAACTGAATCTTACAACTACTAATTGGGTCTTAATCTGTATGGTAAGCCCTTCAGCGAAGGGACTATGTCTACCTCTATGTCTTTAGAGGTTGCAGAACAATGGGCCTGTGCTTCTGTATTGTAAATGATAACACAGGGGAGGAGAGAAGAGCTGTGGGAAAGCAAATAAGCACTTTTAAAAACGTGGGGGCAAAACATCCCCTCCTGGTGGAAACTATTAGAAGAGTAGAAGGTGGGGGTTCTGGCTGTAACCAAAGGCTATGTAAAGAGCAAAAAAAAACCCAAAACAAAAACAGACAGAAAAAGGAGGACCGTATCTCTCCCCAACCCAAATAACTCACTAGCATGGAGCGAGCCCTAGATGAAGTGCACTGGCTTTACAGTGATTGGGAACAGGTGGAGGCCATCTCCAGAAAGCTTCAGAGGAACTGTACTTTGATACTGCAAAAGTTTGAAAGGAAGTCTCAGGACTAGGATGTGGGCAGTCTTACCTAGTGGTCAGAGCAGGGGTGGTCAGACCCGGAGTCCAAGCCAGGGGTCAGAGCCAGAACCAGAGTCGAGGAATGAAGCCATGTGTAAGCTGATGAGTCATTCCTGTGGTAGGGTCCAGCCAATCCACAAGCCAGAAACTGGTCTGGTGACTCTCAGAGCAGGTATGGAAGCCTCACAGGAGGAACTGCTCAGTCTGTTCTACTTCCAGGGCTTGGAACTCTTCCCTGCCTCATAGTGGCAACAGACTCCCCGAACCTTAGCCTGCTCTAGCCTGGTTCCTAGTCCTGCTCCAACCTTGTTTTCATGCTGGCCTTGCTCCAACCCCGCTGATATAATTGACACGTTTTGCCCAAAATATGCCTTGAGGTATCATTCTAAAAGTCTTGATCGGTTGAACAACACATAACAGGATATTAATATCATTGTATATGAAGTTATAAAGTTTTGCTATGTATGTGCTACTGAAACATGTTGAGGTTGGGAACACCCACAAGCAGCCTTTCAGGTACAACAATAAGGAAGGCCAAACAATGTTGATGGCCCATTGAGAAAATACACACACTCACAAGAATTACCCCAGGAACTGGGTACAATAGAAACTGCTCAGAGAGAGCACTGCACAATGGGAACTTTGACCCAGGTCACAGCAAAAGATATTTCCAGCAAGTTGGAAAAAGATCTAAAAGGAGGGAGTGACTTCCTACTCCCCACACAAGAGAACACCTTGAAACACCTGAGGAACAAAGACTGAACTGGGGGAAGTGATGGTCCCAGGCTAAAGAGATTTCTAGACTGTATATGGAAGCTTGATAGATTGTTTATACTCTCTAACAGGGAGAGACACTGCTTAATTCAAATCCTATCTAGTATATTAGGCTTAGATTACAATTTTGTTTATTTGCAGATAAGCTGCTTTGATCTGTTTGCTATCACTTAAAAATCTATCTTTCTGTAGTTAATCTATTTTATGTTTTATCTAAAACAGTGTGGTTTGAGTGAAATGCTTGGAGAAAAATCTCAGCCCAGGAACAAGAGTTGGTGCATGTAGAAGTGATGGACTGGGTAATACATTCATAATGGTCAGGTTTTGACCAGCACAGGACGGTACAGCTCTGGGGTCCTAGGCTGGGAAATTGGGGTATTTTACCTGGAGCCTCTCTATTGTTGGTTCATGCAGTGGCTGGCCAGAACATTCATGAACACATCTGGGTGTGGCCCCTGCCTGTGGATGTTGGTGTGAGTGCAAGGTTGGAGGGCTTTGCAGCTTGTCACAGTGCAAGAGGGAACCTAGATTGGTGAGAGAGAGGGCTCTGCTGTACCCCAGTTCCAGGTGGCACCCCAGGGATGACCCATCACAGGCCCTCATGAGTTTGGGAGTGTGGATGTTGTCTGCAGAATCCCAGGAATGTTTTTCTGGGCCATAGGCTTCCCAGTCAACCAAATACCAAAGTTTGCCCCGTTTTCTTTTGGAGTGGAGGATTTAATGGATGATCTTGTCGTGACTTTGGATGAGAACCAGCGTGGGTGGTGGTTGGGAGCGGTGACGGAGTGGGTCTTGCATCTAGGGCTTCAGCAATGACATGTGGAACGCTGGGTGTACCTGGAGGGATTGAGGTTGGGGAAGCCCAGAGATGACTGGGTTGATTTGGTGGTGAATTTGGTAGGGCTGTATTTGCCCACATTGGTTCAAATGATTGCAAGTTCCATAGTCACTGAGTAGTCTCAACATTAGGAACTGCTGCTGGCTTCTGGCAACTACACTTCATAATTACTTTCTTTGGCAGACACTGTTTCAACTGATTTCTCTTTTGCACTTCATCAACACCAAGCCAATTCAGAAAAGAACATTGCATTCTGTATAGTGAAGATATTGAAACAATTTCAGAGCGTTCATATGAATGTCTGTGACTGTCCCTCCCGACATAAAACATGCCTAGATGCAAAGCTGATAGCTGTTCATAACACTTGCTAGATGTTACCGTGAACTGAAAATAGGCGTTCACAAAACAAAAAATCCAATTTCCCAAAGCTGATAGATTGAACTGACCCAGACAAAATAAAAGCAATCTTAGGCTTTCCAGTACTCACTCACACTTTGGTATTACTAGGCCCTGTACAGTTCCAGAACAAAAAAATGGGCCTTGCCCTAAAAAGCTTACCATCTAAGCTTTTCTGAGCAGTGAGCTTGTGTTCCACATGTCTCTAAAGTGCTGAGCACACTTAGCAATATATAAAATTGTGTTTTCATAAAATACCACTGTTTTGCTGTAAGACCCCGTAGGTGGGAATTCCAAAAGCTCTCAGCATTGGCCTAAATCTGCTACCACTGAATTCCATGGAAGAACGCCCACTGACTTCCAAGAGAGCAGAGTTACGTCTACACTGAGTGCTTTTGAAACTCCTATCTGCAGGGGAATCCAGGCTCAAACCCGCTCAAGTTACACAACCACACAGAGCTTCTTCATGACCATAGAAGGAGCTCTCATGACCTACAGGGACCTGGAATAACCCGCAAAGAAAAACTGCTATGAAGATAGGAGCACTAATGATTCCACTGCTGGGAATATACTAAAGCACTGGCGCACAGGAGCAGATGCCTCATCTTTTGGACATGGGTCACTCCTTATGCAATTTCAACAAGATAGCAGGTGATCAGTGACCATAATTTCCAGTGGCCTTACAAGAATAAAAGAGGGGATAGGAAACATGCTCATACTGGGGAGAGAAAAAAACCCACTTGCAGTAATGTGTTGCAAATGCATTTGCAGTCTCAACTGTCTAAAAACCACACAAGCCTTAGTTGGCATTTTTTAGTTCAAAACCCTGCTTAAACTTCTGCAGGGAATCCAAAGTTTTCTTCTTAGACATCTGCACTTTTAAGAAATTGACAACAGATGTCACTCTTTCTGGGGCTATTCTTAAGCAACCTATGACAAAGAAGGAGAAAACTTAAAGGAGTTCAAGTGTATATTAACTCAATGACAGAGACTATTCCTCCAGCCAATTAGAGCAAATAATGGCAGTTCAACATATGGATGACAGCTGCCAGCAACTTGTCAGACTCTAGAGAACTAGTTGGAGTTATAGGACAGAACCATCTGTTGAGAAGATTGTTCATTGACAAGGATGTAATGATCTCCATATGCTAAAAAGTCTTGCTCCTGCAACAATGAATAGTAACAGCAAAATCTTTGCCAGAGGAGGTGCTATTGAAAATTCACAAGGGATTCCAATGCATATTCAATTGCCAGCGGAGGCTGCTGCCCAATGGCAAATGCAAGAAGTGGTAGAAAACTGACATGACAAATAGTCCATCTTGAAGAGCCAGAAGTGATGTCACCTACAAAGGTCTTAGCAGAGTGCGGCAACAGAATTATTCTTTAGGAAAGAGAACTCAGACCTCTTTGTAGCAGACTTCCCTGCACATACTGCAATAGCAAAAGTTGGAGGAAACCGGTTCACCTTGTCATTCAAAAACCCAAGTTCATTCTTGATTGACAGGGAGTCTGATCCACTGATGCTAGATGATAATCTGCATTTCTTTTGAAACAGCCTTTTATAGAGATGGCCATGGACCCGGGTTGAGATGACCAGCAGCTCTTCTTACCAATCAAGTGAGCCTCACTAGCACAAGTGGCAACTTCACTGGAACATGAATATTCCCCAGCAAACTCTTACTGGGAAGAAGCCTTCATATTCCACTTCCAGAGCCTTCAAAATAGCTTCACATCCAAGAGCTGTGAACATGGAAGGTTTTGAACAGAAAGCTGCAGTATGGACATGTTAGCCTGACTGTGAGAGCCAGGGAGCTACAGAGTAGAAAGGAGACTTGAACTGATATTCTTGGTTTAGTGCCAGGCACTACAGATTGTGCAGGAGGCCAGCTCAGGACACACTGTGGTTGAGGGTCTTCCCAAATGTGCATCACATGCAGATGAGTATTTAAACCGAGAGAGAAACTTGGCCTGTGACAGCTCCCTTATTTTGTCTCTCAGACTTTCCCCAGGTCAGTAGCCAGTCCCTGGGGGCACAGAGTGAGCACATTCAGCTAAGAGAGATTTCCTGATGCTGAAGTGAAAACCAATTCACCTCAAAGTATCATAAGCACGGCTGCTTCCCACTACGCACGTACACTGAGGCTCTAGCTAAGCCTGGGCCTGACCTAAACTCGACCACTTTTCTTAGTGTAGATGCAGGGTAACACCTTTTCCTTGATTTTTAGCAGGTCAAGTTTAGGTCAAACATAGCTAGCATGTGTTAACTAAACCTGACCTAAACTTTCCCTTTTCCCTAGTTTAGAGACTTGTATAAAAACACAGTTGAAAGCCAAACCCCTCCAAAAGGAAGTCAGTGCTATGGATTATCCCTCCCAGAGTCCATCCCCATAGTTAGGGCATTCACTTCTGCAACCCTATCTACAGTATATGAACCCTTACATTTGAGTTGGAGTCAGTCATTCAGATCCACAATGTTCAAGTGACTTTAAGTTCCCCCTTAGAGTTCACTGTATTGCAGGGAGTTTCTGGGCGGAGGCCGGGGGGAGATCGAGGTGGAGGTATACGCATGGCCCTTCCCTCTCACTTAAAATGAATGGTCTCCTCAGTGCTGAGGCCCATTCCTAATTGTCAAAACAGGCATGAGGGGATGCACAGCGGGCAGCTAACTCATTTACCTTTGGTGCCTGATGTAAATGAGTTGGCTGCCACCCCATGTGTCCACTCATGGCCGGGGTAGTTCTGCTGTGAAAAGTTCTTCACTTCTTTTGGCAGTGGGGTAAGACATGGGGTGGGGGGGAAAGAGCTGTGAACATTTCTTCACAACCCTTTTCCCAAAAGCCAGGGGCATATGGTAGGAGTTGTAGGAAGTGCCATTGTTCCCATCCTGGAGAAAGTCAGGGAGAGGAGAATGTTGTTTTCCTCTCCAAAAGTCCCAGGAGAAGGACGATTTAAGAGCCAGGGGTTGGGGGGGATCTTTTGCTTCCTTCCCTCAGGCAATGAGGAGGGAAGCTGCAGAAAGATGGGGAAGGTTCTTTACTCCTCTTTCACAGAGGTTAAGAAGGGAAATAGCAGAAGTTGGGGCTGGTGGGTTCTTCAATGGAGTCACCTTCCCCAAGTAGCAGGGAGGGACGCTGGGTAGGCAGAAATCCAGCATCAGTTGGAAGAATCAGCCAGTTTAGCTCAGGTCATGGATACTGAAAGGAGGGCTGCAGGGCTCATTCATAGAACACCGGTCACTCCACAGCCCTGGAAGTGGTCAGGGGGAAGAAGGGAAAGAGCTGAGATTGCTGTTGCATCTCAAAAGAGACAGCAGCAGAAAGTCAGGGCTTGTCTACATGGGGGAAAAAAAACTGAAATGGCTATTCCAGAATAACTGGAAGGTAAATCAGGAACAGGCACTCTTATTCTGGAATAAGACTGCCCACATGGGGGCTCATACCAAATAACCATTCTGGAATAAATATTCTGGAAGAACTATTTGTCACAATAACAAGAGGTACACTCCCAGTTGAAGTTTAATTTTACATAGACCAGAAGATGGATTAGTTGGGCTAAAATATTTTAATGCTTCCAAATGCTTGCCATAAATTACTTAGAATTACATACATTAGTTTCTCTTATCAGAATCAGACACTAGCTATGTAACTTTTGTACCCTATGTATGGTATCTATGAAGGATCCGTACCTATGAATCTATGCATTAGATGACTGTATTCAATGTATGTACTTTATTGATATATTTATGTAATTTACTAGTTGTAATATCTGTATCTATGTAATTTATGTAACACCATAACTAATATCTGAATCTGTCATCTCTGTGCATTGATGTATTTAGGTAACCTACTCTATATGATATATCTGTATTTATCCAATCTGTGTAATTTATAAAGCTCTGTATTGATATATTTAGGTAACCTACTGTATATAATATCTGTATTGATGTAATCTATATAACAACTGAATCTATGTAATCACTATACTGATGTACTTAAGTAATCAACTGTATGTAATCTCTGTATTGATGTCCTGTATTCAATATCTGTATCTATGTAATCGATAGCAAAAGTTTTGATTTGCTTTTTTAAAAGAAGCAGCGAAGGTGAGATGCAGTGGTAAAGCCAGAACTGGTTGTAGAGGAACTGGAAAAAATGAGGCCCATCTCCAAGGCACCCAGAGACAGCATGCTTTTTGAATGAACTCAATTGTAATACTGCAAACATTCCTGAGGGATAGGAAAGTGACAATGGCAAGAACAACCCTGGTAACAGCACCAGAGCATTTTAATTGTACAGACTCTAGAAAATGAATTAGCTGGGCTAAATTATTTTAGCGTCTTCAGATAGCGGCAGAGCTTGATGAGAAGACAAATTAGTTTATTGAGATAATTCCAAATATGTAATATCTCCTGATTAGGCCATTTGCATCCTCTCCTTTCCTAATAGTCTCTTTTATTACTAATCATGTAAAGAGGCTCTTATAGGGAACCCCTGGAGGGCTACAGCCTAATTTTTGGAGAACCTCTCATGTTGGGCATGCTACCAGGGCCTGTTGGGATCTGGTACATCACAATACTCAGTGATGCCACAATGAGGGTCAGTCACACTATAAACTTGGCCTGTGATGTGATACTGATATCTGAGTAAAAGATAGATATTAGAGATGGGCCTGAGCCAAACTTCCAGACCCAAGCAATACTGAATACAGTTTGGGGAAAGTATCAGAGGGGTAGCCGTGTTAGTCTGGATCTGTAAAAGCAGCAAAGAATCCTGTGGCACCTTATAGACTAACAGACGTTTTGCAGCATGAGCTTTCGTGGGTGAATACCCACTTCTTCGATGCAAGTTTGGGGAAAGTTTGGTCCAGATCCATCAGCTTGGCCTACTCTTTCAGTTATGTATTTGATTTCAGATTTCTTTTCTAACTAACCACTTTAAAAAAAGCAGGGCATAATAACACTTTCCCTTCTGTCTCCTGGGGTGCCGTGAGCATCAATTAGTTGCATTGTGCTTTGAATATGTAAAATGCTATATAAAAATTAGTAGACGATAACTGTCTGCCCAGGAACTGCGACAGGAAATGCTGAAACTAGTCTTCCCAGGAAAAACACATGCTAAATTTGAACATGTAGTAACTGGAGATGGCAGTTAACCCCAAAATAATGCCACAGATAGACACTGTAGGTTCACAAAGAATGAAGATACATATGCCAAGACAAGTTTCACTTCCATCCTCTTCTAACTACACCAGTTCCAGGAACTATGGCATTTTTGGAGTTGTTTGTGTGCCTGGAACTTCAATAATGCAAATAGATATGGCCCATTGACAGCTGAAGCCTTTATTACATCAAGTTCTTAAGGGAGATTATTTTTTTTGGGTACATAAAATAAAGTCCTCTATAACCTATACACTCTTCATTGCACTTGACAGTCCTGGAGAGTGACAGAGCAAGAAAGCTTGTTCTGTGGTTACATCTAAACCAAAATGGAACCAGATTGCTGGCACTTAAAAAGGTCATAGAGCAGTTTTTAAACTAAGGGCTGGGGGAAAGTGGACAGGTAGAGAGGAGCACGTGGTTTGGACAGAGACATCCCTTAGGGGAGGATCTACTAATGGAGATTCTCTATGTCCTAGGAAGGAGGAGAGTATGGAAGATAAAATACAGGTAGAATCTGATGAGAAACAGTCAAATGAAAAAAAGTCTCATTAAATTATATCATGTAATGGGAGACAGCTAAAAGTGACACGTTTTTGAAGTGCTTATATACCAATGCTAGAAGTCTAAATAATAAGATGGGTGAACTAGAGTGCCTAGTATTAAATGAGGATATTGATATAATAGGCATCACAGAAACTTGGTGTAATGAGGATAATCAATGGGAGACAGGAATACCGGGGTAAAAAATATATCGGAAGGACAGAACAGGTCATGCTGGTGGGGGAGTAGCACTATATGTGAAAGAAAGCATAAAATCCAATGAAGTACAAATCTTAAATGAACCGAACTGTCCCATAGAATCTCTATGGCTAGTAATTCCATGTTCGAATAACAAGAATATAGCAGTAGGGATATATTACCGAACACCTGACCAGGGAGAAATCCTCAGGGAGATTAGAGAGGCTATTAAAATAAAAAACTCAATAGTAATGGGGGATTTCAACTATCCCCATATTGACTGGGTACATGTCACCTCAGGACGGGATGCAGAGATAAAGTTTCTTGACTCCTTAAATGACTGTTTCTTAGAGCAGCTAGTCCTGCAACCCACCAGGGGAGAGGCAATTCTTGATTTAGTCCTAAGTGGAGCACAGCATCTGGTCCAAGAGGTGAATATAGCTGGACCATTTGGTAATAATGACCATAATATAATTAAATTTAACATCTCTGTGGCGGGGAAAACACCACAGTGGCCCAGCACTGTAGCATTTAATTTCAGAAAGGGGAACTACACAAAAATGAGGAGGTTAGTTAAATAGAAATTAAAAGGTACAGCGCCAAAAGTAAAATCCCTGCAAGCTGCATGGAACCTTTTTAAAAAGACACCATAATAGAGGCTCAACTTAAATATATACCCCAAATTAAAAAAACATAGTAAGAAAACCAAAAAAGAGCCACCGTGGCTAAACAACAAAGTAAAAGAAGCAGTGAGAGGCAAGAAGGCATCCTTTAAAAAGTGGAAATTAAATCCTAGTGAGGAAAATAGAAAGGAGCATAAACTTTGGCAAATGAAGTGTACAAATTTAATTAGGAAGGCGAAAAAAAAATTTGAAGAACAGCTAGCCAAAGACTCAAAAAGTAATAGCAAAAACTTTTGTAAGAACATCAGAAGCAGGAAGCCTGCTAAACAACCAGTGAGTCCACTGGATGATCGAGATGCTAAAGGAGCACTCAAGGACGATAAGACCATTGCAGAGAAACTAATTGAATTCTTTGCATCAGTCTTCACGGTTGAGGATATGAGGGAGATCCCCAAACTGGAGCCATTCTTTTTAGGTGACAAATATGAGGAACTGTCCCAGATTGAGGTGTCATTAGAGGAGGTTTTGGGACAAATTGATAAACTAAAGAGTAATAAGTCACCAGGACCAGATGATATTCACCCAAGAGTTCTGAAGGAATTCAAATGTAAAATTGCAGGACTACTAACTGTAGTCTGTAACCTATCATTTAAATCAGCTTCTGTACCAAATGACTGGAGGATAGTTAATGTGACGCCAATTTTTAAAAAGGGCTCCAGAGGTGACCCTGGCAATTATAGGCTGGTAAGCCTGACTTCAGAACCAGGCAAACTGGTTGAAACTATAGTAAAGAACAAAATTGTCAGACACATAGATGAACATAATTTGTTGGGGAATAGT
The DNA here is from genome assembly GCA_003942145.1 of Platysternon megacephalum. NCBI lineage: Eukaryota > Metazoa > Chordata > Testudines > Platysternidae > Platysternon > Platysternon megacephalum. Next base: position 2,655,457 of record QXTE01000211.1, on the reverse strand, counting down.
CAACATGGTTTTTGTAAAGGGAAATCATGCCTCACCAATCTAGTAGAATTCTTTGAGGGGGCAACAAGCACATGGACAAGGGGATGCAGTGGATATAGTCTATTTAGATTTTCAGAAAACCTTTGACAAGGTCCCTCACCAAAAGCTCTTAAGCAAAGTAAGCAGTCATGGTATAAGAAGGTTCTCTCATGGATTGATAACTGGTTAAAAGATAGGAAACAAAGGGTAGGAATAAATGGTCAGTTTTCAGAATGGAGTGAGGTAAATAGTGGTGTTCCTCAGGGGTCTGTACTGGGCCTAGTCCTATTTAACACATTCATAAATGATCTGGAAAAGGGGGAAAACAGTGAGGTGGCAAAATTTGCCGATGATACAAAACTACTCAAGATAGAACATAACATAAGAACATAAGAGAGGCCCTACCGGGTCAGACCAAAGGTCCATCTAGCCCAGTATCTGTCTACCGACAGTGGCCAATGCCAGGTGCCCCAGAGGGAGTGAACCTAACAGGCAATGATCAAGTGATCTCTCTCCTGCCATCCATCTCCATCCTCTGACGAACAGAGGCTAGGGACACCATTCTTACCCATCCTGGCTAATAGCCATTTATGGACTTAGCCACCATGAATTTATCCAGTCCCCTTTTAAACATTGTTATAGTCCTAGCCTTCACAACCTCCTCAGGTAAGGAGTTCCACAAGTTGACTGTGCGCTGCGTGAAGAAGAACTTCCTTTTATTTGTTTTAAACCTGCTGCCTATTAATTTCATTTGGTGACCCCTAGTTCTTGTATTATGGGAATAAGTAAATAACTTTTCCTTATCCACTTTCTCAACATCACTCATGATTTTATATACCTCTATCATGTCCCCCCTTAGTCTTCTCTTTTCCAAGCTGAAGAGTCCTAGCCTCTTTAATCTTTCCTCGTATGGGATCCTCTCTAAACCCCTAATCATTTTAGTTGCCCTTTTCTGAACCTCTTCTAGTGCTAGAATATCCTTTTTGAGGTGAGGAGACCACATCTGTACACAGTATTCGAGATGTGGGCGTACCATGGATTTATATAAGGGCAATAATATATTCTCAGTCTTATTCTCTATCCCCTTTTTAATGATTCCTAACATCCTGTTTGCTTTTTTGACCGCCTCTATCATGTATCATCTGTGTTCTACCATGTGCAGGTGTTCATGGCTTCAATCGCTGGATCTTCCACATGAAGTTCAACAGACTATACAGAAACTCCCTTTAGAGGGTCTGACCCTATTCTTACAGCAGCCTGGTGAGAAACTTCACAATCTCAAAGACTCGAGGGCTACATTGAAGTTTTTGGATTTACACTCCATTCCCTAAAAAGAAACAGTTCAACCCTCAGTCAGTCCGATGTTACCAGGTTTCCTCAGCTAGACAATCTTACCAGTCCAATTCAAAAAAAGGGAAGGAGACCTCCACTGCCACATTTTTCTTCCTCTGCTACTATTTCTAGGCAAGCCAGAAATGCCAAGCAGTCTGTTTGACTGTCATGTTGAGGGCAGTTTACCAGTCTGCATTATGCCAGTTTCTCCTATTCTCGATCCATGTCTTATATGCTTGGGCCCTATGACCACAGTCACTGGGTTCTAAGCACTGTGGAACTCGTATACACCCTTCAGTTTATTTCAATCCCTCCCTCTCATCCCCCTTCTCAGACCAGTCTCATGAGACTGTCCTCCTCCAGAAGATCCAGTTAAAGGTCAAAATTATTAGTTGTAGACTTTTAGATGCATGTTTTCACTTTTATTTGCTTGTAACCATTTCTAACTTTATTCTGTTGTTTGGCATCACTTAACCTAGTAAAGATTTTGGAAGCAGTTTACATCTTGTCTCAGCTTTCCAAGATGCCATTGTTTGAGATCTCTGTTTCCCTGTACATCTTATCTACTGTGGAGGTAGAACAAGGATAAAGATGAGATGATAATGATCAGATAATGGAGCAAATAATCAAGCAATTAATTTGCAAACACCCAGAACAGTGGTTTTCAAACTTTTTAGGTTGTGTACTCCTGTCCACATAATGTAGTCTAGTGCATACCCCAATCTGAGATAGGGTCATAATATACCTATAATTACATTGCCAAGTCTTACTGAATAAAATGCATTGTCTCCATTATGGGATTTTTCTTGCATACCTCATGATGAGAGCTTGCATACCCATAGGGGTATGTGTACCTCAGTTTGAAAACCACTAACCTAGAAAATAAGAAGGTAACAGTAACAGTCAAGAACAAATCATGTCAAAACAGCCTAATAACTTTCCTTGATAGGGTAACAAGCCTTGTGGATGGGGGAGGTGGGGAGGAAGTGGTTAATGATGGTATATCTTGACTTTAGTAAGGCTTTTGAGGCTATCTACAGAAATATAGCCTAGATGGAGCTACTATAAGATGGGTGCATAACCGGTTGGAAAACCATTCTTAGAGAGTAGTTATCAGTGGTTCACCATCAAGCTGGAAAGGCATAACGAGTAGGGGTCCCACAGGGATTGGTTCTGGGTCCAGTTCTGTTCAATAGCTTCATAAATTATTTAGATAATGACATAGAGTACATGTCTAAAGTTTGTGGATGATACCAAGCTGGGAGGGGTTGTAAGTGCTTTGGAGGACAGGATTAAAATTCAAAATTATCTGGACAAACTGGTGAAACGGTTTGTAGTAAATAGGATGAAGTACTCCACTTAGGAAGGGACAATCAGTTGCACACATACAAAATGGGAAATGACTTCCTAGGAAGGAGTACTGCGGAAAGGGATCTGAGTTATAGTGGCTCACAAGCTAAACATGAGTCAACAGTGTAACACTGTTGCAAAAAAGCAAACATAATACTGGGATGTATTAGCAAGAGTGTTGTAAGCAAGACACAAGTAGTAATTCTTCTGTTCTTTTCCGTACTGCTAAGGCCTCAACTGGAGTATTGTGTCCAGTTCTGGGTGCCACATTTCAGGAAAGATGTGGACAAATTGGAGAAATTCCAGAGGAGAGAAACAAAAATGATTAAAGGTCTAGAAAGTGTCCTATGAGGAAAGATTGAAAAAATTGGGTTTGTTTAGTCTGGAGAAGAGAAGACTGAGGGGGGACATAACAGTTTTTAAGTACATAAAAGGTTGTTACAAGGAGGAGGGTGAAAAGCTGTTCACGTTAACCTCTGTGGATAGGACAAGAAGCAATGGGCTTAAATTGCAGCAAGGGAGGTTTAGGTTGGGCATCAGGAAACAGTTCCTAACTGTCAGCATAGTTAAGCACTGGAACAAATTGCCTAGGGAGGCCGTGGAATCGCCATCATTGGAGTTTTTTAAGAACAGGTGCATGAAATGAAGCACCAGGCATTGGCCACTGTTGGAAGACAGGATACTGGGGTAGATGGACCATTGGTCTGATCCTTCTTATGTTATGTAGGTTAGACAGACACCTGTCAGGAATGGTCTAGTCCAGGGGTCTCAAACTCAAATGACCACGAGGGCCACATGAGGACTAGTGCATTGGCCCGAGGGCCGCATCACTGACACCCCCCCTCTCGCTGGCCCCAGCCCCGCCCCCACTCCACCCCTTCCATGAGGCCCCGCCCCTTCCCCATTTCTTCTCCACCTCCTCCCCTGAGCGTGCTCCTCCCCCATCCCTCCTGGAAAGTGCTAAGCGTTATACAGAGCATACAGATCAGTGCTGCTCCTACAACAAGTCATTTCCAAGCAGTTTTAATAAAATATATACACTCAGTAATGCACCTCACTCAAAGGACAAAACACGCACTTAGTTAGATTTACTTCAGTTAAAGCCCCCCCACTGCACTGGGCTGCACCACCACTCCACCCCTGCTTGGCCTCTTCCAGGGGTGGCAGGTTTGTAGAAATGTTGGTGGTGCCCAGAACCTGCCCCCCCCAACTCCGCCCCCACCTGCCTAAGGCTTTGGGGGTGGGGGTGGGGGTCTGGGGTGCAGGCTCTGGGATGGAGTTTGGGTGCAGGCTCCGAGCTGGGGCAGGGGGTGGGGGTGCAGGCTCTGGGATGGAGTTTGGGGATAGGAGGGGGTGCAGGGGTGAGGGCTATGGGGCTGGGGATGAGGGGCTCGGGGCATTGGAGAAGCTCAGGACTAGGGCAGAAGGGCAGGGGAAGGGCAGCCTGCCCTGGCCTTGTGGTGGGGGGGCACTAGGACCCTGCAGCAGCAGGTGATGCCAGAAGCAGGCAGAGCGGAGCAGAGTCAGCCTGAGCTGCAGGCTCAGGGGCGGTGAGGGGGCAGCAAGTGAGGCTGGGGGACCCTCAGGGGAGGTGGCAGGTGGGGCCGGGGGAGAGACCCGGCCTCAAACATTGGGGAGCAGCACGCAGGGAGTTTAGCTGCCACATAAAATAACTGGGGGGGGGGGGGGGGTTTGGCAGCGACAGGAAGTAACTGGGGGGGGGGAGGAGAGGGGCACAGGGAGCTTGGCGGGCCGCAGGGAAGAGCTCCAAGGGCCGCATGCGGCCCGCAGGCCAGGTGTTTGAGACCCCTGGTCTAGTCATTATGTAGCCCTGCCTTGAGTGCAGGGGACTGGACTAGCTGACCCATTGAGGTCCCTTCCAGTTCTACACATCTATGATTCTATTATCTTGCTGCAAAAAAAGTATAAATTTTGAAGAAGCAGCTATGCAAGTGACTCAGAGTTTTGAGGATAAGAGGGAAGCGAAATGTTTATGAACTGAGATTGAAAAGCCTGCAGAAGGTATAAAAAAATTAATACTTTGTACTTATACCTTTCATCTGAGGCTCTCACAGTATTCTAGTTAAAACTAATTAATTAAAACTCAGGTGGCAAGTACTGTTTAAAGAGATTTGATGACTTAGGAAAACTAGGAAAATATGGTCTAGATGAAATTACTATATGGTGCATGCACAACTGGTTTTAAAAAATGTACTCAGAATAATTATCAATGATTTGTGTTCAAACTGGGAGGTTGTATCTAGGGGTACTACAGGGAACTTTCCTGGTTCAGGTACTATTCAATATTTTCATTAATATCCTGGATGATGGAGTGGAGAATACACTTAAAAGATTTGCAAATGATGTGAAACAGACGGGTTGCAAACACTATGGAAGACAGGATTAGAATACAAAATTACCTTGATAAACTGGAGAACTTCACTGAAATCAACAAAATGAAATTCAATAAAGACAAATGCAAAGTACCATACTTAGGAAGGAAAGATCAAATGCAAAACTACAAAATGGGTAATAATTGGCTGGGCAGTAGTACAGCAGAAAAGGGGGTTATAGTGAATATGAGCCAACTATGTTATGCAGTTTTGAAAAAAGCAAATATTATTCTGGGATCTATTAACAGGAGTGCTGTGTGTAGGACATAGGAGGTAATTGTTCTGCACTACTTGGCACTGGCGAAGCCTCAACTGGATTATTGTGTCCAGTTTTGGACTTTAAGAAAGATGTGGAGTCCAGAGGAGTCCAGAGGAGATCTACAAAAATGATTAAAAAGTTAAGAAATCCTGACCTATGAGGATAGGTTAAAAAAAACTGGACATGTTTAGTCTTGAGAAAAGAAGCCTGAAGGAGCAGCTGATAACAGTCTTCAAGTATGCTAATGTCTGTTATAAAGAGATCAGAGATCAATTATTTTCCATGTCCACTGAAGATGGGGCAAGAAGTAATGGACTTAATCTGCAGCAAGGAAGGAAAAGCTTTCTAACTATAAGGTAAGTACTGGAGTAGGTTGCCAAGGGAGGTTGTTAAATCCCCATCATTGGAGATTTTTAAGAACAAGTTAGACAAACACCTGTCAGGGATGGTCTAGGTATATTTGGTCCTGCTTCCATGCAGGGGGCTAGACAAGATGACCTCTTATGTTGCATTCCAGACCTACATTTCTATAATTCTGTGGATTTCCTATGGTCATGCAATATATCAGTGGACATGATTAGAACAGAACCCAGGGGTCCTCACTCTCAGTCTTATGCACTAACTGCGGGATAACATTCCCTGCTCACAATAATATGGAAGCTAATTTAACATTCAGCTATACGGTGAATATTATACATAATAAATATAAAAAATACAGGAACTGCTGCATTTTATAATCTATTCACTTTTATATATAATTAAATGAAACCATGTAACAATTTAACGAAGGATATTTATATAAAAACAAGAGTCAGATTCAAGACCTCTTTCATTTGTATTTGGTCAGTGTGCATTCAAAGGCAATCAACAGGTGTTGGATGAAATAGGGCGCTAGTGCAGAGTAGCATAACAGTTAAGGTGTTATGTTTCTCACACTGGTTCTTTTTCATTGGGCAGGCTCTGTGAGTGCCTTAAAACATAGACAAGGAATTAAGGATAGCAGGCTCCCCACCCCGAAATCACAGGGTATTCTTTCCTTGTCTAGAATATTCTGTACCTCTTGACTGAAGGATAAGTCAGTGAAGTAACTTCCAGAATTATCTTATATATGTCCCTACCAGAATTATCAATGATGTGCAATAGAGAGATAACCACTGCATCTTAGTGCTCTTCATGTTTGACTCCTGAGTCATTTGATCTAAACAACAACAAAAAAACCATCTTGGCTAAAAGATCATTACATATTATCAGTAATATTCCTAATTACCACTATAGGATTTGTCCTAACATCTTTGGCCAAAATCAAAGCATAAGCTCTAAAATCCCTCCTCCTGATTATTTATTCTACTCTTTATTGTTTGGTTTTACAGATAACAATTTCACTTTCCAAAATCAACAAAAAAAATGCTCGTAATACACAGTAGCGGCGCCAGCTTTGCTGGCGCCCTAAGCGGCAGAAGGTCCCGCCCCCGAAATCCCGCCCCCAATAGCGGCGGCGGAAGGTCCCGCCCCCAAATTTTTACGGGCGGCGGGGGCGCAGGCGCCCCCAAAATAGCAGCGCCCTAGGCGACCGCCTAGGTCGCCTAATGGAAGCGCCGGCCCTGGTAATACAGAAACACAACTTATTTAATTTGGTTCCCTTTGTATTAGACACTCTGAGAATTATATTATTATTATAATTATTTAACATTTATGAGTGATTTCTGAAAATACAGTAAGAAATATTCCCTGTTCAGAGAATCTACAATCTCTGACAGACAAGACAAACAACGGCAAGACACAGGTAATTGCCCAGGAAAGAAATTATTGAATTATTAGGATTTATCAACAAGGAGAATGGGGAAAGAGACTTACTTACTGCAGTGAGTTTTTCAGACCCCTTTCTGCTCTTTATTATAGCAGAAACCAGAAGATAAATTTGTACTAAAGACTCCCCAGGAATGGTCCAGAATAGGAGACATGGAAACACTAGTTTCCATAATCTCTAGTGACATTAACAAAGGAGAAAGGCATGAAAAGAACCAATGGTTGAAAGTTAAAGACAGACAAATTAATTCAAATTAGAAATATGCAGAATTGGTCAAGAATTTTCCATCAGGATTATTTTTTGACAGAAAATGACAGCAAATATAGTTTCCACAACATCAAAATATTCTGTAGAAAAATTTCAATTTTGCTTAAATTTCTCAATTTTTTGTAAGGAAAACCAAAACAAAATACTTTATTTCAGGTCAGTTTAACCTGAATCAAAATATTTCAGTGTGTTGAACTGTCCCACAGTGTTTCATGTCAAGTCAATTCTATATTAAACTGCATTAACGTATTGTTGTGCATCACCACATGGGAGCTGTAATTCAAGAGCCTTTTGCCCCCTTTCTCTCCTCCTATGAGCTAGGCTCCTTGGCCTCTGTACATCTCTCATGATGCAACAAGTCTCCCCTCTGACCAAGCTGTGTGGTGCATTATGGGAGTCACATGGCTACGAGTGCATCATGGGAGATGTAGTCTGGCCAGAGAGCTTGGTCCATAAGTATGTATGTCATTTCTGTACTCATTTTTTAAAATATTTTGTTCTGCAAAAAATTATAACTCAGCTTTTAGTCCTGTTTCAGGACAAAAACAAATGTTGAGACACACACACTTTTAACAGTAAGGATCATTAACCAATGGAACAAACTCCCAGAGGATGTGGTGGGTTCTCCTTCTCGATGTCTTCAGACCAAGATTAGATCCCTTTCTGGAAGACATGCTTTAGTCAAATACAAGTTATTGGGCTCAATCCAGGGGTAGCTGGGTGAAATTCTATGGTTTACGTTATGCAGGAGGTCAGACTAGATGATCTAATGGGCCCTTCTGGCTTCACAACCTATGAATCGATGTATTATGGTTTATTTTCATTCCTTACAGATAGAGCCCCGAGATCAGCTGCCTAGTTGTTTTGCTTTAGTTCGGACTGCCCCATTCACCTAGTTCAGACATCAGCTGCAGTGGGCCAAGCTCTTTTGAGAGACCTAAACAATTTTGCTACTACTTTGTCAAGGCTAACAGAGAACCTGTTCGGTATGTGTATACGTTTCTCCACGACCAAAGTTAAGACAATGGGGGCAGGTAATCTTGTAAACCTCATAGTCAGCTTGTGAACAGCTTGCCTTAAGTCTGGATATTTTACAACAGACATATATACAACAGATTTATGGATCCTCTCTGTTCCCTGGACCCTGGATTCCCAGCCAAGGGATTATTTTGTCCACCCATACAAAGGGGCTAGTTTTATTACATTCTAAAGAAGAGCTCTTCGTAAACTCAAAAACCTCACTCTCACACCAATAAAAGTTGGTCCAATAAAAAAAATTACTTCGCCCACCTTGTCTCTCCAATACCCTGTGACCGACATGGCTACAACACTGCATATGATCTTACTAACAGTCAGTCCTCTTTATATTTTGTATGTATATTTCATATTAGAGGCTAGACCGAATACATCCAGTTCTGAAATCATTTCTGACACTGACACTAGAGGTTGTGTGAGGTACAAGATGACCGGGTGGGAAGAGATTACAAATCACTTTTTATTGCATATTTCAGTGCCATAAATAATACTTAGTCATTTTATGTCTTTTTAACTTCAAACTTACTCATGTTAACATTAATTTACATCCAGTCCTTTCACTTCACCAGAATGAGACAAAGATAACAATAGTTTTACTCCTCTTACATTCTATGGTGAGGTTTCAAAATCTTTTGTACCTAGTTCCTCTCCTGGGCACACAATGTTTCCTCGTCAGATAAATTTGTGTCACCTCATGCACATAGATACCACAGTGATGAGCAAAATATAAATAACTAGGAAGACAGGTCAATTACAACTTTCCACTAAAAAATAGCAGACTTCCAGTGGCAGACTCCCATATAGAACCATTAACTGATAACTCAATCATATACATGCTTTTGCTTTCTAATAATTAATCATCATAGCATTATCAGGTTCTTATATATACTACTAGAACTTACTAGTCAGAAATGATAGGAGGAATCATAGCTAGATATTTGCTACAGTGCAGAAGCTGTTGTCCACCTCAGCAATGGGGTTTCCGGTTATTTATAGATGACACTGATGAGAAGCACAGTAAGACTCTTGATTAATAATACATGGAGATATACCTATCTCATAGAGCTGGAAGGGCCCCCGAAGGGTCATCGAGTCCAGCCCCCTGCCTTCACTAGCAGGACCAATTTTGCCCCAGATCCCTAAGTGGCCCCCTCAAGGATTGAACTCACAACCCTGGGTTTAGCAGGCCAATGCTCAAACCACTGAGCTATCCCTCCCCCTACAGAGGAAAACTGATGCCACCGTCAGATGTTCCATTAAAGGCAGTGGGTCCCCAGGAACAGAATAACTTCTATAATAATTCATTTTATAAAATATGGAAAATTACTTGGGATATGACTATTATTTCAACATTACAGTCCATCACCTGTAATGTAGTCGCACTACACAAGACTGCACCCACTAAACTACTCCTCATAACTAACATTATCAGGTTTTATATATTTGGTCAACAGGTAGTGTTCTGCTTTGACAGCCACTGTAAAAATGCTACTTTAGAAAAAGACCTGAATATTTTAATTTTAATGTGTGGAATTTGTATGTAACAGACTTGAATGAACTGTGGTTTGTTTGTTTTTTTCAAAAAGTCACCAATCTCATCTCCCATGATGCAACACTGTCTCCCCTCTCATCGAGCCCCCTAGTGTATCATGGGAATCATATGACTAAGAGCGCATGACTGATGGAGCTCTTTATGACTAAGAGTGCATGACTGATGACTGGGGCCTGATCCAACTTCCATTATAGCCAATAGAAAGACTCCCATGGATTTTAAGGTCCTTCTGAGCAGTTCAGCATAATTCCAGCTGGAAAAAAGAGTTGCTGAGGCTTATTCAATTAAGGAAATTGCCTATGATAAGAAAGAGGAGATGAGAGTTTTGAATGGTCAGACTGAAGTGATGGGTCTGACCATCACTTGAGTCTCATGAGAGAGTGTTAAGATACTACAGTGATAAATACTTTAAAAGATTTGGTAGATAGGTGTGAGTGAGCTTCAGTCTGTTTTCAGGTTCTTGTACTGAGATGGATGTTGGTTCTGAATAACAAAACCCAGCACTTGGTATGCTCATTACAAACATGAGCTAATGATGTAATCCGCTCCTTCATCCTTGTGCACCCATAAATATGCTGAAGGGGAATTTTGCCATTAATTTCAAGGGGAACAGAAATGGGCCCTACATCATAGGACCACATTTTCAGAAGTCCTGAGCATTTTCAACTCCAACGGCATGATCAGACCTTTACTGTGGTATCTTCTTGTCTTTAGAATAGTAGAGACCATACTGTGGAAATGAGTATCAGAGGGGTAGCCATGTGGAAATATTTTAGGATGTCATCCTGCAAGTCATTGAAAACCACATCCTGAGAGGTGCTGAGTGCCATCAACTACATTGATTTCAATGAACATCGAGGGCCATGAACACTCACAGAAGGTATCAAACAGTGCACAGGACTGCATCCTAATCTACTGAATATTTATCGAGTGTGCTCACCTTTTAGCCAGTTGTTAAACAGGCAGGCAAGGTTTTGTTACTGTACCAGAGATAATTGCGAAAGAAAAGGGGGAAAATAGAGGGTTTTTTAAAATATACCTTTATCTCTAGGTAGTTGACATGTTTTGCTAGGTATAATGTGTGGATGTGTGTTCTTGAAAGGACATACGTGGGTGGCAAACGTTTGCACGCATTAGCTGCTCCTGAAGAAAATGCTCCAAAAACGCTTTTTCCCTTTCTCTGCATCTCTTTGTTTGTGAAGAAATCAAATTGTGTGGCAAGTTATGAAAGGAAATATGAAGAGATGCTTTGCCTTTGTCGTATCAACAGCACAAGAATGCATTCCATAATGGATATGTTAAATGCTAACAAATAACTCCACTTTTAATTATGTATATTTATTTTACCAAGGTACTGCCTCTCCAATTGTGATCTCTCCCCATTAAGATGAGGAGGTAGATTATTAGCTGGTGTAAATTGGTATAGCTCCATTGATTCCTATGGAACTAGTGCAATTTTCACCTGCTGAGCACTTGACCTTTTAGCTATACTATTATCTACCCGTTTTTTAGAACTACAGAAAATAATCCTCAAGCTATTTTTTACAGTTAAAAAATGAGGCACATGATAAATACAGATGCCATTACAAGCTACAGCCTGCAGGCCTTTAGGAGACAATGAGTCCACTGAAGTCAAGAACTCTATTCATTTAAAGTCAATGCGAGTTTTGCTTCAGTGAGAAATACATAGTCTAGTCAATTCTCTGTCTTGGTATTTATACCATGTTCATCTTTGTATTTATATCACACTCATCTAAGCAAAAATGTTGAGTCCTGTGTGTTAACATTTCAAATGAAGTCAATCCATTGTTCAAGACACTTTATCCTCACCATCTTTCAACCTAATTTCCATCTTTTATAGGGTTATTGGCCTAGTGGATGGGGGTAGCAGTAGCCATGATCTATCTTGTGTGGCAAGGCACCTCTTTTCTCTCACCAGACTTAGCATTTCCCCCTCTGGCAATGGCGGGCCTGGGGTAATCAGCCCCACTCAGGCAGGGTTTGCCTTCCCCTTTCTGTGCTCCCTTGGTTGTATTTTCAGGGTAGGCCTGAGGGTCGGCCTACGGGGGTGATCCTCCCCAAACAAAAGGAAACAGTTGCAAACAAAAAACCAAGGGGGTACCTTTCACTGCCCTCCTAGCTGGCGAAAGGTGTCATCCAGTTGGTTGCCCTGAGTTGTCAGTCCTTCCTCTAGCAGGCACTCAGTTTTGGCGGTTTCCCTTATGGGAAGGAGCACAGCCTCTCACCTTGGAGCAGTTTATTTCCCTGCTGCTACTAGCTTGGCAGCAGCAGCTTTTCTTTCTCCCTCTCTGTCTCTCCCACCAGAGGAGGGTTTTTTTAAAGGCCTCAGGCAGCCCTTATCTGGATTTAGGTGTCTGTAATTGACCTGAGGTAACCCTTTCTCAGCTTGTAAGAAAAAGGGCCTTTAACATTCTAGGGCTAAGATATTGGCCTTCCAGGACTCTCTTGCAGCCGTATGGCCTAACTTTGTCACACTTGATTTTAGTAAGGCTTTTAAAATAGTCCCACATGACATACTCATAAGCAAACTAGGGAAATGTGGTCTAGATGAAATTACTATACGGTGGGTGCACAAATGGTTGAAAGATGGTACTCAAAGAATAATTATGGTTTACTGTCAAAGTAGGAGGGCATCATTAATGGGGTCCCACAGGGGTCAGTCCTGGGTCCAGTTAGTCAATATTTTCGTTAATGACCAGGATAATGGAGTCGAGAGTAGGCTTATAAAATTTGCAGAGCCCCTCAAGCTGGGAGGTGTTGCAAGTGCTTTGGAGGACAGGATTAGAATTCAAAATGACCTTGACGAACTGGAAAATTGGTCTGAAATCAATAAGATGAAATTCAATAAAGACGGGTGTGAAGCACTTCACTTTAGAACAGGGGCGGGCAAACTTTTTGGCCTGAGGGCCACATCGGGTTTCCAAAATTGTATGGATGGCCAGTTAGCGGAGGCTGTGCCTCCCCAAACAGCCAGGCGTGGCCCGGCCCCGCCCCCTATCTGACCCCTCCTGCTTCTCGCCCCCCCCCCTGCTTCTTGCCCCCTGACGGCCCCCCCGGGACTCCTGCCCCATCCAACCACCCTGTTCCCTGTCCCATGACAGCCCCCGGAACCCCCTCCCCTGACTGCCCCCCGCCAGCCCATGCAACCCCTCCTCTCATTCCAGACTGCGCCCCCCTGGGACCTCTGCCCCCATTCAACCCCCCCCTTCCCCGCCCTCTGACCGCCCCAACCCCTATCCACACTCCCACCCCCTGACCACGACTCCAACCCCCCTGACCACGACTCCAACCCCCCTGCCCTCTATCCAACCCGCCCTGCTCCCTACCCCCTTACCGCGCTGCCTGGAGCACCGGTGGCTGGCGGCGTGGCAGCCGTGCCGCCCGGCTGAAGCCAGCTACGCCACCGCGCAACACAGAGCACCAGGTCAGGCCGGGCTCTGCAGCTGCGCTGCCCCAGGAGCTCGTAGCCCCGCTGCCCAGAGCATTGTGCCGGCGGCGAAGCGAGCTGAGGCTGCGGGGGAGGGGGCACAGCAGGGAAGGGGCTGGGGGCGAGCCTCCCGGGCCAGGAGCTCAGGGGCCGGGCAGGAGGGTCCCGTGGGCCGGATGTGGCCCACGGGCTGTAGTTTGCCCATCTCTGCTTTAGAAGGAAAAAATCCAATGCACAACTACAAAATGGGGAATAAGTGACTAGACAGTAATAAAGCAGAAAAGGATCTGGGCTTGGGCCTGGATCCCAGCAAGTCTAATGCCAGCCCTGGAGACCCCATTAAAATGGGCTGGTGACCCACTTTGGGGTCCCGACTCACAGTTTGAGAATCACTGCAGTAAGCTCTTACTTCACTTAGTTTAAAAGGCTGAGGAGACTGTTGAGGTTTTTTTTTAGGAGTTATAATGGAGTATTTGAGGCAGCCAGTTGATGATGTATGTTTAATTTCTACACAGATAGCACTTTTTTTGGGCGGGGGGAGCTCTCTAGGAGCAAAGGGGATAGAGAGTCAGAGATAAAAGTTGCTGAAAGTGTTAGTAGCTTCTATATAGTCCATATAAAACTTGCATTTAATCCTGGAAACAGAACTCAACTACCCTTTGACAGGGTAGCAATCTGTGTAAAACATCTTGTAGCAGTGGTTGGACTGAGCACTGAACTGCCGTAACCAGATGCTAGTTCTTGTAACTGACATTTTGAATCAACACACACACAAACAGAGGCCATCCCACGCCTCCTAAGACATATTGTGCATACCAACCAACAGACAAAAAGACAGGAGCGATAATTTCGCTTCCTAGGGAGGCAGGGAGGCATTCAGGAAAGTGAAAATAGATCCCCCGTTTTTATTTGTTACTTTGATAATTTGAGCAGGAAATTACCTGTAATTATATATGATCCACACATTGTTCTTTCCTGTCAGGTAATTTTCTATTTCAGGTATAAGTAATGGTTTATAGAAAATAAATGTGTGAATGTATTGCTAGCGAAAGGTACTAGGCTGATAGCCCTGGATGCTAAAGTCTTTTATTTTTCCTCAGAGCAGCTATAGCATTGGCAGTAGCACTGCAAGCTATCCCACCTCACCCCATCGTCCAATGAGCAGAGAGATGGGGCAAGTAGGTGAGGCTTTGTGATCTGGCAAGCGAAGAAGACATCTTCTGTCTCTCGGCATGAGCTCTAGAGAGGAGAGAGGTCTTCTTACCTTCCCCTGGGGAAGGAGTTTATTAAGCCTGTGTGGCAGAATTCTGCTTCCACACCTGGATGCCCTTCTGCCTACCCCAGTGTACATATGGTAAAGGGACTCAAACCTGTATGGGGATACATGATTTAGGGTGTGTTCAGGGTGAATGCACTGTCAGTTTTCTATGGAGAGGAAGTAGCTCCTCCCCTCAGAGACAGGGGACGTGACAGTGGGAGGAGAAGAGGGGAGATGGTGGAGGGACAGGAGCAGGCAGTATGGGACCTAAAAAAGAGAGATGCAGAGAAACATCCTGTGAGTAAACTGAGAGAAACAGAGTGAGGGACAAGGGGCAGCCAGAGGGGTGGCAAGAAACCAGGACTGAGAGAGACCGAGAGTAAGTGGAGAGACTGAGGCTGAGCAGGACACGCAGATATGGAGAAGGTCCCTTGAGTTTAAAGCTAGCTAGTCAAGTCAGTCCATGTTTGATGGCATGTTCCTGAGCCTCAGTTCCCGATCATTGACTCCAGTTGTCTCTGATCATTGATTCATGAGGTCCTGGAGATCCAGAAACGTTATGCTTATAAGAAGTGCACAGGATTTTTTTAGGGGAAAAGGCAATAAGCCGCATTTATTGAAGATACAACAATTAGCATATGCATTCACACACACACACCAGTCGATGTTATAGTTACCAGTCTAGAGTCTGGATCAATCTAGTGGCCAGCTAGGTTGATCATGGGTAGGTAGGAGCCGGGTTCTGTCAGTCACAACACAATGCTCCGGGGAAGTCTTGGCAGGACGAACCCAAAGTTTCATGGCAAGGCACCCTGTTTATATAGTGATTTTTTTTTTATTGGGACCAATGAGATTTGCACCGTCATGCTGTAATCAATTGTTGTTTGACGAGTGCTTGTTTTCTTAAATTGGTTATTTTTTATTTTGTTTTTTATTATGTTTTTTTAGGGAGTTATCCCATGCTGGTTTTGATTACGGCTATCTTGTTCCCATTGATAGGTGCCTGTCTTATTTTTAGAGTAATTAATTTGCATTTCTTTGACATTTCAATAGGGGCGTGTTGCAGCCTCCTAGCGCCCTTGTGTCTGTCTCCAGTTTCTTCCTGGGACATCTGGTTCAGTGATGGCCTTTACACTTATTTCTTAACGCACATTCCTTATTTACACACAAAACAGAATAAATTTACACAGAGCAGGAACATCAAAATGCAATGCAAAAGAAAAACAATCATGGCATTTTTTTACTTATTTTAAAATGCTAAACCTACAACAAAGTGGTGACCCTCAAAGGTCTGTTACTGCCTTGAAATCAGTCCAGACACACAGAAATTCTGGCTGATGCATCTTTACCAAAGGTACATTAGGCCATTCCTTTCTGCTACTTAAAAAGGGTGGCTGGCAGGATATGATCAAACCACACATCAATACATTTAATACATGCTACATTATTATTTTATTATTTTTTATTTTTTTCCAAATTATACAAAATACAAACATAAAATCTTACTACTACAGCTTCTGTCTAGTATATCACTGCCAGTCTGTTATTTAAATAAAGACTCCTCAGGCTATGTCTACACTACAAAGTGAAGTCGACTTAAGTTACGTCCACGTACAGCCACTCCTGTAATTAAATCGCTGTTGCATGTCCACACTATGCTCCTTGTGCCAGTGGAGCGCATCCACAATAGCAGCACTTGTATCAACACAGAGAGCAGAGCACCATGGGTAGCTATCCCACAGTGCAACTGGCCGCAGGGAGCTTTGGGAAGAGTTTGCAATGCCTCCTGCCTGGGGGCATCGATGAAGGTTTCTCAATCTCATCATTCCATAAAAAGCAACAGAGAGTCCTGTGGCACCTTATAGACTAACAGACGTATTGGAGCATAAGCTTTCGTGGGTGAATACCCACTTCGTCAGATCTTTGTTGCTTTTTATAGATCCAGACTAACATGGCTACCCCTCTGATACTTGACATCATTCCATAGGCATCCTACTAGATGCTTTTCAACTGCCCTGGTAACCTGCAAACCAGGGAGGAGGGATAGCTCAGTGGTTTGAGCATTGGCCTGCTAAACCCAGGGTTGTGAGTTCAATCCTTGAGGGGGCCACTTAGGGAGCTGGGGCAAAATCAGTACTTGGTCCTGCTAGTGAAAGCAGGGGGCTGGACTCAATTACCTTTCAGGGTCCTTTCCAGTTCTCTGAGATGGATATATCTTATTATATTTTTAGCCATCTCTGTCAGAAAGCATGGATCCTGCACTGCTGTTCAGCATTGTGCTGTGCGTTATGAACATAAGACTATAAGAGCAGCCCAATGGGGACTATTTAGCTGAGGGATGCCTTGAAGGAGCATTTTAACACTGAGCCACAGTAATGTGTGTTGCTGTAGTGTGCTGAGCCTGGCATTGTTTGTTTGCACCATGCGAGGAACCTTGTAATGATTGCTGTGTGGGCCCGGAAAGTAACACATTTTAAATCACTTTTTAAAGTACAAACGGTAATAGGACCAAACTGACATTGCTGAACCCTAACACAAGTCCACAGAAGTGTGTGTGTGTGTGTGGGGGGGGGATGTATGAGAGTGTGTGTGTGTGTGTGAGAGAGACAGTGTGTGTTGGGGGAGAGTGAGTGTGTTGGCACGCTGTCTCTTTAAGTATAGCACTCACCAGCCTGAACACTTGTTCAGACAGCAGCTGGGAGCAGCAGATCAGGAGCACCCCCACCCCCATCCCCATCCCACCAGCTTGAGTAGCTCAGTGGTGCAGCCTGCCCTGCCTGCCTGCCACTGCGGTCCTAGTGCTGGGGAGAGAAGGATTCCTTGTGAATGTTTTGATTCCTGAATCTGTCCGAGTTCTCCTTAACATGGATTTAACAGGGCCCTGTGTATGTGCGGCTCTCATTGTGTTTAATCTCCTGTGGGGTAGAGTGCCTTGGGTACTTCTGCGGCCGCGAAAGATACATGGAAAGGGGGGAGCGTAGGGGGGTCCAGGGCCGCCGAGAGTGGGTTCGGGCCCCGGTGAAAATTTTTTTTCAGGCCCCCCAGCAAGGGCGGACTGGCTAAACAGGGCCGACGAGAGGGTGGGTAAGCCGGGCCCCGGGCCCCCTTCCGGACCACCAGGCNCCCAGCAAGGGCGGACCGGCTAAACAGGGCCAACGAGAAGGGGGGGGGGGGGGAGCCGGGCCGGGCCCCGGGCCCCCTTCCGGACCGCCGGGCCCCGGTAATTTGTACCGGCTTCCCCCGCTCCCTCTCGTCGGCCCTGGGGAGGTCCTTGTGATTCTCTCCCCCTGCCTCCCTACAGTGATTTCTTCCACACTCCCAGCTCCAGACCCACAGCCTCCTCTCTCCACAGACGTACAAGATCCATCCCCTCCCGTGTAGTCCAGGCAGGAGTGCATTTGCTGCAGTGAATCGGCATACTCATCTGGGCAGTAGCGATGTGAGCTCTCCACGCTGACCAAACCGCAAGAGCAGTTTCAAAACTTCCAGGGCTTTGAAAGAGGAAGGGCGCATGCCTGTGTAGCTGGATGCAGGGCAGCGGAGTTCAAAACTGTGACCAGAGGGGTCATGGTGGGCATTGTAGGATACCTCCTGGAGGCCAGTTATGGCGACGTAATGAACACAGTGTCTACACTGATGCTGCGCCGCTCTAAATATGTCGCAAAAAGCTCTATGCCTCTATTTTGTTGACGTAGCAGGAGAGTTAAATTGGCGGGAGGACCATGGCAGTGCATACACCTCCACTGTTTTGTTGATAAAAGCTGCCTTTTGTCAACAAAACTGTGTGGTGTAGACAAGGCCTAAATGTAAGTGCCTGAGCACTGTTTCCTTTTGCTACTGCTTCCGTGTTAAACCCAGCCCTTCCAGCTAGCAAGCTCTAGGCTTAGGAGAGTGTGTGTATATATACATATATAAAAACAAGGTGAAGCCAACTCTAGATGTAAAAAGTCCAGGCAATAAGGACTAACTTTAACAGTAACCTGTAATTGTTAAATACAGTATAAGAATGAAACACAAGCGTTAGGAAGAAAAAGAATTTGTCCAAAGGGGAATTTATATTTGTCCAGTCGGGGGATAGAGAGAGGGGTGGACGTTGCATCTTGCTTGAAGCATGTAGTACTGGCCATCGTCAAAGATAAGATGCTGGGCTAGATAGACCACAGGTCTGATGCAGTTTAGAAATTCCTATCAAGAGCAAATGGAACACAGTATATTTTCAGAGTGGTAGCCGTGTTAGTCTGTATCAGCAAAAAGAACAGGAGTGCTTGTGGCACCTTAGAGACTAACACATTTATTTGAGCATAAGCTTTTGTGGGCTAAAGCCCACTTCATCAGATGCATGCAGTATATTTTCAGTTGGGATTAGCACTCAAAGAGAATCCACATTATCTAGAATATTCAAGTCCTATTAAAGGACAGATTATAACCTCCAGCAAACAGCGTGATAACAGCTGCTTTTCCTGAGTCTAATCACACACACGCAGACTTCACAAGTTGGTATGAAAAACCCCCACAAGGTAGAAATTGGTAGCTACTGCTGTTGCCTGACCTGGGCCCTGCTGTACAGCCACAGAGAAAATGCTGAATAGTGTTAAAAATAAATTTACAGTTTCATGTATTATCCAAGAAAAGACTAAGTTACAGACTCAGACAAAACAAAAGATCAAATAACTTGTTTTGGGAGGCTAGTTTAGCCACAAAAGTTAGTGACTGAAATAATAAGGATGAATGACCTAAAAGAGTCCTTGGCAGATAATTAAGGACTTAATAGTGCAATAACCTGTTCTTATATTGATTTATTAAGTACTAAATTCTTATTGACCATTAAAAATGACACAAAATGCTGTATTTGGTAGCTTTGTTGGTTTGCTTTCTCTATTGTCTTTGCCTAGTGGGCTATTATAGCTGGAATCTGACGTTTTGGAAAGATAATCTCTCTACATAACTTTAAAAACCTTACAGTTTCTGCAAGTGTCACATTAGTATTGCTAAGGATGGCTGGGGCTCTGAGCAGAGCGTTCCTCTTTGATCTACCAAGTTTCTCAGCACTAGGTCACCACTCTTTGTAAGCAATGGGAGAAGTGTTTTGGTTGAAGATTCATACCTACAGATTTTTCTCAGAGTGCAGAGTTAGATCAATAACTGTTCAGAGTTCGGAAAATCAGAGTGGAACATTTCCTAGAGGTGAGTTTTTGACAGTGTTTTCCTTTTTGCCCTTCATAGTGTTGTTTTTTTTATATAGTAAGATCATTGAGAGAATTTTAATAAATGACTCCTGTAGATGCTCTCCAGTATATCACTGCTTGTTTTTCACTTATATAAAGACTAAATGCAAGTGCCTGAACACTGTCTCATTTTGTTACTGCTTCCATGTTTTTACATATGAAAGCAGCCTCTGAGTCTCATTCTCTAAAACAGGCAGTACAGTTACTAGATCTAGATTCAGGCTCGTCTCCAAACTCATGAATGTGGTTCTTCAGTTGAAGCTGTAGAATCTCATGGTTTTAGAACATAAGAGAGGCCATCCTGGGACAGACCAATGGTCCGTCTAGTCCTGTATCATGTCTTTTGAAGTGGCCAGTGCCATATGCTGAAGAGGGAATGAACAGAATGGGGCAATTATTGAGTGATCAATCCCTGGTTGTCCAGTTCCAGCTTCTAGCAGTCAGAAGTTTAGGGACACCCAGACCATGGGATTGCATTCCTGACCATCCTGGCTAATAGCCATTGAAGGACCTATCCTCCATGAGCTTATCTAATTCTTTTTGAACCCAGTAATACTTGTGAAGGCCAAAACATCCCCTTTCAATGAGTTCCATAGGTTGTCTGTTCATTGTGTGAAGAAGTATTTCTTATCTTTTGTTTTACACCTGCTGCCTATTAATTTCTTTGGGTCACTCCCTGATTCGTGTGTTTTGTGAAGGGGTAAATAACACTTCCATATTAACTTTCTCCACACAATTCATGATTTTATAGACCTCTGTCATATCTGTTAGCCTTTTTGACTACTGCTGCTTATCAAGCAGATGTTTTCAGAGTACTATCCACAATGACTCCAAGATCTCTTTCTTGTGTTGACTGCTAATTTAGACCCCATCATTTTGTACGTATAGTTGGAATTATGTTTTCCAATGTGCATCATTTTGTATTTATCAACATTGAATTTCATCTGCCATTTTGTTGCCCAGTCACCCAGTTTTGTGAGATCTCTTTGCAACTTTACAATCTGCTTTATCTTGAATTATTTTGTATTGTCTGCAAACTTTACCAATTCACTGTTTACCCCCTTTTCCCAGATCATTTATGACTATGTTGAACAGCACTGGTCCTGGTACAGATCCATAGGGGACCCGGCTATTTACCTCTCTCCACTGTGAAAACCAACCACTTACTCCTACCCTTTGAATCTTATCTTTTAACAAGTTATTGATCCATGAGGGGACCTTCCCTCTTATGCCATGATTCCTTACTTTGCTTTTATATCTAAAAGTCCCAGATTCATTCCCCCCAGATGGCCTGACAATGTGTGTCATTTGAAATGTCACCAGTTTCAAATTAGAAAGGGAATTTAAAGACACGGAGAGCCTAATTTGAAGTCAGTGGAATAATTCCCATTGTCTTCAGTATGTCTTGGTTCGAGCCCAAAACTAGAGCCAGACAAAGGGCATGTTCACTATGTCCCTTCAACACTTCTTAGATTGGCTCCCCTTCTTAGGTGTTAGTTTGGTTTTCTTCCTATGTCTCCTTCATTATCAACCTTTTATATATTGCCTCGTGTGCTTGAGGAAGACCCAGTTTTCCTTTTTAGATTTTGTTTGCCTTCTATCTCTAAGGCTCATGCTTTAGTTGTCCAGTTCTACTGCTTTCATTCCAGTTTGTGTGGCCATGGTGGCCTTGTTTGATGGTGTTAAAGTTGGCATTGCTCCCGCTGCCATGAGCTTGGTGACCAGAGGAGCACTCTTCAAGGAGTTGGTCCAGCTGTGATTTGATCTGTTGAATTGCTATTATTTGTATTCAGTGTTCTTTGCTTCCACCTTAACATCTGATGAGGCCAAAATCAGGATGTTGAGGGGCTATTCTCCACACTGGTTTCTTCCCCTAATTATAGATTCTTGATGGCCCCCATTCAGTTTTGTGTTGTGGTAGCACCTAGAGACCCCAATCGGAGATTGTGACTCCTTTGTACGAACACATAACGAGAGTCCCTGCACCACGGAACTTACAATCATAGTGTAAGACAAGAGACAACAGATGGATAGAGAAAGATAGGGAGACAGTAAGAAAACTATATGAATGCTGATCAGCATAATATTCAGTGGTCACACAGCAGATGCCTAACCATTGTTGAGGGGTTTTTTTTGTAGGCATTGTGGGAGAGAGAGGTTTTAAAGGGATTTGAAAGAGGACAACATTTGTGGATGTTTAGAGGGAGCTCCTTCCAGGCTTGGGGGCAGACTTAGGGAAGGCATGAATATGATTGTTTGAAAATTTAACAAGTGAGTTGTGAGTGTGGCTGATTCTTTAAGGGCAGTCAGGGTCCAGCCCCAATAGCAACTAATCCACTGTCTCCCAGCTGATTTCTTTGATTAAAACTCTTCATACCCTTTATGTCACAAGAGTCTCAGGAAATACACATATATGAAGACACTTACAGCAGGGCCAAACCAGCCCACAGGTTTCCAAAGTTTTTACCAAACACAGATAAACACAAACACCACATTTCATAAATAGCCATATCCTATCACCAGTAAAGCAAAAACAGTCAGTCATCAGTAGAGTGATGGTATGGAAAGACACTCCTGAACGTAACATGTCCCTTTGCACATACGAACACCCCCCCAAAAAGAAAAGAAATCCAAACCATAACACATTAGGGCAGAGAAAACAAAAGCCCCAACCTAGGTGGAAATGCCCCTACTCCATGAAATAGGTTTATATCAGTGTTCAGAGCCAAACGTTCTTCCACCACTGGCGAACATTTTCCTCACCCCTTCCTTTTCCTTCTTCTTATTCTTCCTACCCCCTCCTGTATTCACCTGACCAGGAGGGGCGCAGTGTTGGGGAAACCTAGTCGTTCTTCTAACCCTAATTTTTTGTCAGTGTCCGCAGGAGGATTCCTTTCCCCAGAGATCAGGAAACTCCCAAACTCAATCCCTTCCCCCCTGGAAAGCTAGTACCCACCCTGCACCCTCTTCTGTAGTTTCAGCCTCACTGCTGTCCTTAAGTCCTGTTCGCACAACTCATGAGTATGGGCAGTGGCTTCAGATTCAGGAAACATCAACAAATCCCCATCTCCTGTGGGAAGACCCTGCTCAGAGTGGACTCAGGTTGAAGGCACCAACTCTTCTTGCCACTCTCCAGATCAAACCCCAAAGCCTGAATTTGGCTTGCTGACACATTGACACAGTAAGAGCCTTTGCCGCGTTGGCCTCCATAGCCATCGCATCTGTCTCCTGGACCTCCATTTTCTCCACCCACCTGAGCAGCGCAAACCTGTTGCCCACAGTTAAATGGGAAGAGTGAGAATAAGAAGGGGGCACGAGCCACAAGAGGAGGAAAGGCCAGCCAACCCAGCTTAGAGTCCTGCAAGGCAGATGCCTCCCTCTGCCCTACCCCTCCGCCTTCCATTAGCAGGCATCAGAAATGGAGAGAACTCCACCCCTTCCCCTTCAGTCCTACTTCCTCTGCCACAGGATCTGAGGGGTGTAAGAACCTTGCCAACTACCATGAGAGCCACCTCAGAGGGCTCCTCTCGTCTTTTCCCCCTCCTTATACTTTGCCATCAATGCCACCTCCTGAGACCTCTCCACTCCTATGTTAGGGTCACCCTTTTACTGGAGCTTCCTCTCCCTCAGCTGCTGGGGTGCTTTCTGCAGTTTACTGTGCCTAGCCCCTACCACCTTTGTTCAGGTGCCCCCACAAGGCCGGATTTACCAGGTTGAAGGCCTGGGGCTTATGTTTTTCAGAGGCCCCCTTGTCATGAACACGTTAATAATGAAAGCAAAAATGTATCTATCTTATGAGAATCAACTAGTCATGTATATTAGTGAATATACATGGAAAGAAAATCGAAGACAATGAACAGGTTAGATACTGCCTGGACATACAAAAAACATTAAGAGGCAAATGAAACGCTGCATGTTTAAATTGGCTTCTTGTGAGCTGTAGGTGCTGCAAATTCAGTTATTGCATCTTCAAACTGTCTGACATGATAGCAAGAGCATTAAGCTTCGTTTCTACCACAGTTGTCTGAGGATGATTTTTTTATTAAGGCAAGCTGAGAGAACAATGGTTCTTCTTCACATCTGGCAATGGGTATAATCAAATACAGTCTCAATGCAGCGAAAATATTCTAGAAGACCTTGCTCAGATCTTTGTCATGCAAAGTTGATGATTTCAGTAGCACTCTTATCCTGCATCTCACAATGTCTTATATATGCTGAAAATTGATACATTTCAGTGAAAAGCTCAGGCTCTATATCATTCAGGTAAGTATCGAGCAATGCCTGAGTGCATGTTTTCATCTCTTCATTTTGTACTTCATCAAGAGATGTAAGGAAGTCAAACTTTGTGGATAGTTCAGCATAACGTTCAGTACTTTTTAGTTCTGAACATAGCTTGTCAAGGATAACATAAAAACACTCAATCTCGAATTTTCATCTTCCTCAAAGGATAGTGTCACTTTTGACGTCAGGAAATTTTGGCTTTACAGTACAATTGTATTCTTCATGGTAGGACTCATCAGCATTACTGCACCATTTTTTTTTCTTGCTCCTCAAAATTGTCAAGCTGAGACCCTAAGGGTATGTCTACACTACGAAATTAGGTAGAATTTATAGAAGTCGGTTTTATAGAAATCGTTTTTATACAGTCGATTGTGTGTGTCCCCACACAAAATGCTCTAAGTGCATTAAGTAGGCGGACTTCGTCCACAGTACTGAGGCTAGCGTCGACTTCTGGAGCGTTGCACTGTGGGTAGCTATCCCACAGTTCCCGCAGTGTCTGCTGCCCATTGGAATTCTGGGTTGAGATCCCAATGCATGATGGGGCAAAAACAGTGTCGCGGGTGATTCTGGGTACATGTCGTCAGGCCCCCACTCCCTCCCTCCCTCCGTGAAAGCAACAGCAGACAATCGTTTCGCGCCTTTTTTCTGCCCAGACGCCATAGCACTGGGATCATGGAGCCCGCTCAGATCACCGCGGCAATTATGAGCCCTATGACCACCACGCGCATTATCCTGGAGTATATGCAGAGCCGGAACCTGGCAAAGCAAAACCAGGCGAGGAGGCAACAGCAGCGCGGTGACGAGAGTGATGAGGAAATAGACATGGACATAGACTTCTCACAAAGTACGGGCCCCAGCAATGTGCAAATCATGGTG
>QXTE01000211.1:2611923-2628484 GCA_003942145.1 Platysternon megacephalum | reverse complement strand
GACCTTCCGTTTGCCTCTCTGGTTTTGTGGTAGGCTTGCCTTAGCTCCTTAATTTTCACGCGGCACTGCTGTGCATCCCTGTTATGGCCTCTGTCCTTCATGCCCTTTGAGACTTTTTCAAATGTTTTTGCATTTCGTTTACTGCTACGGAGTTCCGCTAGCACGGATTCGTCTCCCCATATGGCGAGCAGATCCCGTACCTCCCGTTCGGTCCATGCTGGAGCTCTTTTGCGATCCTGGGACTCCATCGTGGTTACCTGTGCTGATGAGCTCTGCGTGGTCACCTGTGCTCTCCACGCTGGGCAAACAGGAAATGAAATTCAAACGTTCGCGGGGCTTTTCCTGTCTACCTGGCCAGTGCATCCAAGTTCAGATTGATGTCCAGAGCGGTCACAATGGTGCACTGTGGGATAGTTCCCGGAGGCCAATACCGTCGAATTGCGGCCACACTAACCCAAATTCGAAATGGCAAAACCGATTTCAGCGCTAATCCCCTCGTCGGAGGTGGTTTAAAGAAACCGATTTAAAGAGCCTTTTAAGTCGGAAATAAGGGCTTCGGCGTGTGGACGGGTCCAGGCTTAAATCGAGGTAATGCTGCTAAATTCAACCTAAAATCGTAGTGTAGACCAGGCCTAAGCTTGTGACAGACTCTTGCAAGAAAGTCAGCAAATTAATAGCAACAACATTTTGAATCTTGACATTAATTGTCATATCTTTCTAGTATTTGCATTCCATAAGATACTCCTAAAAGCAATTTCCAATTGGCACATTTTCCTGTATAATGATTGTGCTTCCCTTCAAGTTTCCCCATTTTCCTTGGCATTGTCCATTGTCTCTTTCAAACAATGTTGAATGCCCTCTTAGTTCACTACAGTTGTTTTACAAGATTCAGCATGACACAACCATCTCATATCTAACAGGGTTTTTAGGGCAAGGAGAGTTTTGTTCACCCTTGGTAAGATTGCTTCACAGAAGCTGCCATCTACCGGGCAATGCTGCAAAATATCCACATAGCTTCTGACTAGAACTGAAAAAGTTGATCACTTCCATGCAAAAATCAATGCTGCAAGTTTCAACTAAGTTCAGAGAATGACCTGTGCATGGCACTGTGACGGGGTGCTCTACTCACAGCAGGTATAGTGCTTCCTCCTGGCCATTCTGGGGAATAGCTCACCAGGTCAACACCTCTCCCCATGGTTGCAAGCCGTCCCTCCACCTCTGTATCTTTGTCTGCAGCCCCTCTCTTGCTCCAGGATCTGCTGTGGCTTCGTGACCCAGCCCTCTGGTTAGGTCACTATTGTGTTTTCTCCTTCCAGGGGCATGTGGAAGTCTCTTCTCCCAAACAGGCATAGGCAGTCATCTTATGCATTGGCCCAGTGGCTGGTTGGGGAGTCTAGGCCCATTCTCTACTCTGGTTCTGGCTTAAGGACCCTTTAGTCAGCAGTCAAGGTCTATTTCACCCTGAACTTTGCTGCATTTCCCTGGGGCCTTTCCTAACCTTCTAGCTCTCCCTTCCTTCTCTGGGTCTCCCAGTTTCACCGCTCCCTCCTCCCTGGAAGCAACTGCAGCCTCCACACTCTGCAGCCTCCAAACACCCCTCCCTCCTACCAGGGAGTGAATGCAGCCTTTCTCAGCAGCTTCCTGGGTTATATAGGCCCTGCCTGTTCCTTCATAGGTGAGCTTCTTATAATTAAGGCTTCTCTTTCAGCCTTCAGCCTAATAGGTTCAGTGGGTCATCTTGGCCTCCATTAACCCCTTCAGAGCAAGTGTGGGGTGGACACCCCATCAGAGGCACATACTCAGCTAGTGGGTTTAGTCTTTTGACCTTCATACTTCCCCAACATGTTACTTGTGCTATCGTATGGCTGGCCTTTGCAGTTGCTAACAGCAATGTCATTTGTGTCCACTGAAGACTTCGTGGTCTGGAAGAATGACTTGCCCACAAAAGTAATTGTTCCATTCGGCTCAGCAATGATAAGTCTTCAACTGAAGTATTGTGTCCAGTTCTGGGCTCCATGCTTTGGGAAAGATGTGGACAAACTGGAGAAATTCCAGAGGAGAGCAACAAAAACGATTAAAGGTCTAGAAAACCTTATCTACAAGGAAAGATTGAAAAAATTGGGTTTTTCAACTGAGGTAAGGGACTAGACTTTGGGAAGGCAGGTGTGGACTACGACTGCTGATATACCCCCAGAAGGGGGGAGAATGGAGTAGTGGGCACTGCTGGAGGGCAGTGTCCTGAAAGGACACCGCGGTCCAGAGAGCGGCGTGTGTCCCAGTGGTGGAGACAACACATCCGAGCAGACAACGGGCAAGACACCACCTGCAGAGGGCGCTCCACAGCTGAATGAACTCATTCCCAGAGCAAGCCAGCAGGAGGCGCCACGGTGGTGAGTCTGCGCTGCGTTACAGGGTAGTTAAACAAATTGGCTAGGGAGGTTGTGGAATCTCCATTATTGGAGGTTTTTAAGAACAGGTTAGACAAACACCTGTCAGGGACGGTTTAGATAATACTTAGTTCTGCCTCAGTGTAGAGGACTGGATTAGATGACCTATTGAGGTTCCTTTCAGTCTTACATTTCTATGATTCTAAGTGGCTTTCAACCAGTGATGAACTCCTGTGTGGCACCATGTAAGCAGTATTGTAAAATGACAGATAACTGATCAGCATGAGCAATATCAGAGTTGAATCTATCATCAAGAGTAGTATTTCATCTGTTTGACTTCAGTTGCAATGAATTCCAAAACCTCATGTCCCATTAGCTCAATGAACTAAGATTGTTTTTGTCAAGTGGCATGGGATGACCCTTTCCTTTGTTTCCATAGCATTTAAAATGTTCCTTTAGAAATGGGTCAAATTCGGCGACGGTTTCAAGATACCTAGATCATTTCTGATAACATCCTCCCTTCCTCTAAATGCTAAACCATGTTCAGCAAGAAGATTAAAAACGGTCGCACTATGCCTCAAGAATTCCTTCCAGTAAGCAGTTTGCATTAGAAGCAGCTGTATCATCTCCCTACTGGCATGCTTCTTGCCTTGCAAATGTGGCATTGCAGTGTTCCACACTGTTTTCACGAGAGCACGTCTTCTCCTCGGCTTTTTTCCAGTTGGAAAAGTCTGGGAGTGCAAAGGTGCTAGCATTATTAGGCAATTAAAAGAGTTTGCACACAAAACAGAAGACTGCTCCTGTGGATTTAGAACATATCAGCCAAGGTCTCTGATAACTCTCTGCATTTGGTAGTTTTCATTCGAAAAGAGGAGGCTAGCGATACCGTTTCTGACATTTGTACTGCCACTTGGAAGCTGTCCCTTTGTCATTATGAGTCTGAATGTAATCCCCCTTCCGGTGCTGGCTTAGTACCTATATGATGTGCAAACAGGAGAGGGAGTGTCAGGATCCTAGCAAGGGCAGTCAGGACCAACAGTCATAGCAGGGTCAAACCTGAGGCTGGGATTAGCAGAGAAGTTCAGAGTCAGGTTCCAGGCCAGGATCGATATCAAGCATCAGAGTCCAAGTCAGTTCTCAGGATCTGGGTCAGGAGGCAAAGTCCAAATAAAGTCAAGGCTGAAGCCAGGAGTTTAGGAGCAGGAATGGTCATGGCAGCTACATGAGAGCCACACTGTTGCTTGGACACTTCCTGGCATGCCCCTTCAGTTTATATAGGGTGGGGAGGCAACCAGGATCCAGGAGGCTGCTGCGAGTCAGACTCCTTGAGGTGGGACCTCCCATGGTCTGTGTCCACAGAGGGTCGTGGGCAGTGGAACACAAGGTGGTTACAGCAGCTGCTGGGTGGCAGCATGGGAATGTTAGCTCTGCAGGCTCAGGTTTTAGACCTGCAGAGCCTTCCAGAGGGGTATCTTGTAGGCTTTGGCCAGTTCCAAAGTATCTGTCACCTGAGCTCATTTCACAGTGCTGCTGGTAGGTGCCTAACTTCTCCTCCTGGCGTGCTAAAGAATAAAGCTACTTGGTGCTTCCAGTGAGACCAGGGCTTAACTACACTAAGGCAGTGGTTACCACACTGGAACTCACAAATAATTCAAACTCACACAAGCAAACAAATTAAAACCAGTATCTATAAATGTTATGTAAGGATTTGATTAAAGAGAAATATAAACTCAGTAAAATATTAAATGATTAAAGTGATT
This sequence comes from Platysternon megacephalum, assembly GCA_003942145.1. NCBI lineage: Eukaryota > Metazoa > Chordata > Testudines > Platysternidae > Platysternon > Platysternon megacephalum. Next base: position 2,624,337 of record QXTE01000211.1, on the reverse strand, counting down.
AGATATATCAGTAATGCTTTTTAATTACAGGCTATTCTGGAAAGTATACTACGTCACATGGCCACACACTCTCCCAATGTCTGTCCCTCTCATCCCAGGTGATGCATGTGGAGACACATTCCAGGCCTGTAAGCAGGTGCTGTTAGAAACACACTTTATACCGGGAATTAGCAGTGCAGGTCATGATGGTCCAGGTGGATGAAAGTCCTGTTGCAGATGCAGTGTGCCTTAATGGTGTGAAACTAAACCCTAACTACCCATCTGACTGTAATATGGGGGACTCATTTGGGTTTCTTTTCTGACTGAGTGGTCAGGAGACTGATGCTAGCAAGTGGGTCCTCCCTGGGGACTAACCGCCTACTCCCTTCTGGAACAGGTGCTGCTGGTCTTTAAAGCTTGGAACTCGTGGGTTCAGTTGTACGAAGGTTGGGTCTCTGGATCCAAAATCCTGGATCTGGTGTCGGCTGGCTGCAGGGCATGCAAGCTGCAGGAAGAGGTAGGAGAGTAGGGTGGTCTCCTCCTGTTGCTGGCAGGCTGGTGGCAGGAGAAACCGACTATCTCCTCCAGAGGCTTTCCTGAAGGGTGGGGTTACAGAAAGGCTAGTTGCTGGGCCTAGATGTGCTGTGCTGTCAGGAGACCTCCTCTCTCCTCTCTCTCCCCGGCTGGTCTCTTTCAAGTGGAGGGAAAGTAGGGCTATTCACAACCTCCCTCCTGCTTTCTCGGGCATCTGGGGCCCTTCACAGGGTCAGATATTGCTTGCCGTCTGCCTGGCTGTCTTCTGCCCTCTAGCTGTCTGCTGGGGACTGCTGTTGTCTCCCCTCCTCCCATTGCTTGAGGGAGGAGGTTTGCCACGTTGGCTGGAGGTCGCACCCCCTTGCCTTCCCTCCTGCTGCTGGGGAAGTCAACAGTGCAGGACTCTGTTGTGGACCCCATGAGGGCCGAAAAGGTGTGTCTCTTCTCTTGGGGTACAGCCCCCTTGCTAAGGGGAGGGGAGGGGGCTACGTGAAAACAGAATGGACCTTTCTCAATGCACTGGGTGTGAAACTTCTCCATTATCAAAGAAGGCCATTTAGCTAGACTTTGTTTGGTGCTAATGGCAACACTGTCCTCTTTATCACTACTATTACGCTCTCTGCCTACGGAACAGCTTGGTGGTAGAAGAAGTGGGTCATTTCTTTCATCATCCCTTTTGCCTTGGATTTCAGGAATGCGGGGGTTTTCCATTGCTCTCTCCTGAAGAAACAAGTTCATATCCATATCTTCACTTTAATGATTGTTTTCTGAGGAAGCATCTTTGGAGGCTGATTCTGAAGCAGCACTAGCAGAGAAATGGTGGGTAAATTTGGGTAACTTGCTTACAGTTTTCTCGCTTTCTGACTTAGGTTTCCTGTTCTGCTTGGAAACTGTCAACCGGACACCTCGCTGAAGTGAGGTTGAAACAAGACTGAAGAAGTATTGTGCAGTGGTGTCATTAGCAGTCAGTGACCGGTGATTAGCACCGCCAATTTGCATCCTCAACATTAGCAAATGAAAGTATGAAAAAAAGTTTAACTTTTACAATTTAAGAAACTGGGATAAAATCAGTGTCAGCAGGGGGGGGGGGAGGCATAAATGATTTTAATTNCCCCCTAATCATTTTTGTTGCCCTCCGCTGGACTCTTTCCAATTTTTCCACATCCTTCTTGTAGTGTGGGGCCCAAAACTGGACACAGTACTCCAGGTGAGGCCTCACCAATGTCGAATAGAGGGGAACGATCACGTCCCTCGATCTGCTGGCAATGGCCCTACTTATACAGCCCCAAATGCCGTTGGCCTTCTTGGCAACAAGGGCACACTGTCGACTCATATCCAGCTTCTCGTCTACCGTAACCCCTAGGTCCTTTTCTGCAGAACTGCTGCCTAGGCATTCGGTCCCTAGTCTGTAACAGTGAATGGGATTCTTCCGTCCTAAGTGCAGGACTCTGCCCTTGTCCTTGTTGAACCTCATCAGGTTTCTTTTGGCCCAATCCTCTAATTTGTCTAGGTCCCTCTGTATCCTATCCCTACCCTTTTGCTCTTTTCTTTTAGGTCCTAGTACAAATATTATCAAAATGTCCATTGTATGCAGGGTATATTTCAAGGATTGGAGGCCCCCAGGAAAGTAGAGACTTAGGGCTGCAGTCCCCTTAGCCCCGCCCCTTAATCTAACCCAGCTTTAGACATCTTCAAAAAGTTCTTCTCCACCTGAGCTAACAGCAACACGGGGTTGTACCAATCACTGTAGCGCTGTTCCCCCTCCCCTCATCCTCTCCCTTGTTCTCAGGTGCCACATCTTGCCTTCTACAGACATCCAAAGGCAAACTGCCTTCCCCATTTCTCTGCTTCCCTCTACCAACATCCTCCCCGTCTCTGTGTGCTCCCTTGACACATGCCTCCTCCCTGTATCCCCAATTTCCACAGTGTGCACCTCTGGTGTAATGTGGACATGTGGCTGCTAGGAGACCAAACTACCCACCGTGGTGTCATTGTACCAGATGGCAAGATACAGCAAAATGGCCAGAAGCCCTACACATCTGTCACAATTAACTTATTCCGGTTCTTCCGCTATCAAGAAAGAGCTAGGCCAGTAAAATCTGTTGGTAAAAGGATTTGGACGAAGTGCACCATGAATGTCTATTCCCTATGCAAATCCCCAGTACATCAGGATTTTCTCACCTGGGCTCAACACAGTCGCTTGTCTACTTAGCCAGTCTACAATCAGCTCAGAGGGTGCTAGATGATTATGGAACATGATGGTGATGTAACTGGTCTCATCGGGGGAACCATCACCACCTGCTGTCAGTCCCTCTTACCCTGCACCCTTGCATATACCCTCCAGAAGGTTTCCATGAACTCATTTGACCGAAAGCACAGATTAACTTCCTTGGCCCTGGGTAGCTGGATTACTACTAAAAGGTCCAATGTAGAGAAATACATCCCCCTCAGTACCTGAGGGCTCACCAATACTTCCTTCTCCAGCAAGGGGTGACCCACAGCTGGGTACTGTAACCGTGCCACATGCTTCTCTGTCCATTTACACCATGAAGCTCCTTCTTGTTCAACTCTAACCCCCTCTCCTTATTTCCCTTTATCCACAGCAATCCCAACCCCCTCTCCCCCACCTCTTGGACCGCCTCCTCTCACATTGTCCCCCACAGCAGCAACGTCATTTTGTTTGCCAGTCCACCTCCTGCCCAAGCTGCCCCCACTTCAGTCAATTTTTTTTTCATGCAGCAAATCTGCTGGCCCACAAATCTGGCCATTTAGGTATTCCAGACTTGTATAATAACCGAACCAGAAGTTCAGCTCTTCCTGTAACTTGGGATTACCTTCAGCAAAGATTTCAAGTAACTCATCAAATTCCCCTTATTATGCAAATCATTACCATCATCATGCCCTCTGAATGCTAGAACTTGCCAAGCTAAATAATTTGTGACTTTGAGAAGGAGCCTGTGCTCTCCATCTTCAGAGGAGTAGCCGTGTTAGTCTGTATCAGCAAAAACAACGAGGAGTCCTTGTGGCACCTTAGAGACTAACCCATTTATTTGGGCATAATTATATATATAATTATGCCACAAGGACTCCTCGCTGTTTCCCCATCTTCAGTCACTTCATCCCTTCAACTCAGATTCAAAAGCTGATGCAACAGGCTTACAACTGGCAGTCTGAATCCCTGAAATTCAAACCAAGCTTTGAAGGATGATGTATGCAATTCAGATTCTTTGTGCGTGTTAACTTTGTCAAAGAGGTTTTTCCAGTTCTTCATACAATGTCAACAAACAGGATGCTACCACTAACATTTCCATGGTTTCTGGACATGGAAAAATGCTGACCCTAAAAACAGTAAACTGCATCTTCCCCCACAGAATCCTCCAGTCACAGACTATTCTCACATGCCTTTAGGCAAAAATGATGACTGTCCCTTACAGGAAAATGCACCAATTTTGACTGAGATGGACGATCTGTCTCATACACGGATAAATCTACTGAATCCCTTCTTGTTGCCTCGCCGGTGTTCAGTTTTTCTGCTTGCCACTTGCTTTTGCAAACATACCTGAGATTTTCCTTTGACTCATGATAATCACTTAATGATGCAGCCAGGAGAATCACTTAACACTTGACAACTAATCAAATTGATGAATAATGAATGCCTGCTGGTGTAGCAAAGAGAGGTGGCTGCAGGGCCATGTGGAGTACAAAGTGGTTGGACACCAGGTAGTTTTTAAAGTAAAAAAGAAAAGAAACAATGATCCAAACTGATAATCGGGAGAAACAACAATTAATTAGATGGAATTATTACTTGTTTCTCACATGACTAGTTCCGGAATACCAAATCAAAAGATGGAATTATTGATTATGGTTATTAATAAGTCTGACTCAGTGTAAACGGGCACGGACTCACCCCTGCGGCGCCTCCTGCTGGTCGGCCAGGGAATTTGCTCTTCCAGCGTCCTGGAGCGCCCCCTGCAGGCTGGTGATCCGGCTGCCACTGGCCCGTGTCCCTCCCAGGACCCCAGTGCCCCTTTCTCTGGGTCTCTCCCCTCCCAAGGGAACCCTCCACCCACTATCCCCACCTTGCCTCAGTCGTAGGCTACTGCCAGTCACCAACTAGCCCCCGCGCCCTGGGGCAGACTGCAGTGTCAGCCACTCATCATAGGCTAGGTTGGAGTTGGTCCTGCTGCCCCTCTCTGGAGCCCAGTGCCTCTCTGGAGCCCAGTGCCTCTCTGGAGCCTTGCACAAGGCCCTGCAGCCTGGGGAGTTGCCAGCCTGGAGCTCCCCAGCCCCTCTGGCCTTTCCCCAGCCCTGCCTCACTCTAGGCACCCTGAGCTTCCCTGCAGCCAGACCCTTCTCTCTCTGAAGGCAGAGAGAGACTCCTTAGCTCCCTGCAGCCAGGCCCATCTCCCTCTACCGCTAGAGAGACACTGTTTGGGCTTCTAGCTCGCAGCCTCTTATAGGGCCCAGCTGTGGTCTGTTTGGGGCGTGGCTCCCAGCTGTGCCTACTTCCCCAACCAGCCTGGGAGCTGCTTACCCCAGCCCCAGCCCTCTGCGGGGCTGTTCTAAGCCCTGCAGGGCAGGAGCGGGTTTCCACCCCGCTACACTCAGGGTATAGTTGCATACATTTTATTAAGGGTTCTATTTCCTGTACACTAAGGGATGCCCCAAAATATACAATTGAACTTGACTTTGAAAAAAAAGAAACTTTTATTTAAATTGTCAGAATGATACAAGAAACCAATAAGCAATTAAATCAACAAGGATTATGCCAGTAAAATACACCTGATTAAAAAAAAAAATTAAAATGAGTATACAATGTAGCAATATTTAAAGCAACATGGAATTCTAAGATATAAAGTATATTAAAAGAGAGTTGGTTAACTATATTGAATACTAAAATTAAAATACTATGAGCATCAACCACAATGATATTCACTTAATGACTGCAGCATGAATGCATTGTTTACCCTCATTAAGACTAACTAGTAGCTAAGCATTATTAACATAATTTAACAGTTACATTTAAAGAAATTATGTCATATAACCAAGTATAAACTTAATGAAGTAACTAGATTACAACTTCTAGAATTCAACTTGATCTCAAAATTTTTAAACTAAAGAACAAATTAGGATGAAACTAGATAGGTAGTCTTAATTTAAACAAAAGCTAATAAAACCATTATTACTTCTTTTACTTCTGTCTTAAGAAAATAGCATTTAGGGGTTAAGCATGATGAAGCTCAAATTCCCTGTGGAATTTTAGCAATAAGCATTGATTTCTTCAACCTTTCTGCACCTTTAAGCAGGTTGAATGTCTCACTCTTCTTTCTGTTGTTCGGTGTGCAGTCTTCTTTTTCGTGATTCTGTCTTCAGGGAAACATCACTTTTCCCAAGATGCTTATATTGGGATTCTGGACATCAGCATCACAGGATCCAAGATTTGTGTGTGTAAAAGAAGCTTAGTCACAGAAAATCACTCTCTTAGGGAGAGTTAAACAACCACTTCTTACATAGAATAGACCAGCTTTTTTGGACTAGGTGTTGATCTGCTGGACGAGGATTTTGGGCTGGACAATCCGTTTTATATATTATTTCCCCATTTGGCTGCATTGGGGGGCTTGGCCTACCCCAAAAGTACATATTTGGCATTGTTCCATTGGCTCTTTTCTTTTGGAGAAGTGGTCATTCATTAAGTGTAATGGCAAGTTTCCTGCCCATCTAATAGGTGACATTCAAGCTTCATACAGAATGCCTTTTCAAAGGTTACATCTTTCCTTAGAATCCTTAATTATTTGTTTAGCATAATTGATTAAAATATACACTACCAGAATTATTTAAAGAGTCTTTTGGCTGACTTTCTGCTTCTAGTTCTTGAACCATTTAATAACAGGATAATGTTTTCTCATATTGTTGTAACTTGGTAATTATCTTCTAGAAGCTTTCTTCTTCTTTCTTCTTATGCTTAACTTTAATTTGAAGAGAGTTTTATTCCATTCCACTTATAAATGCAGGAAGAAATGTATCCCCAATTTGATTCTAATTTTAAACAACTTCCAGGTTCATTATGAAATCAATATCCTAACTCCAAATGGTTTAAATAGCTGATTTTAAGCATTGTCCTAGATACATCAAAGCTGCACGTCAAAGCTGGCAACTCTGCAAGAGTGCTAATTCTTATTAATAATGATTTCTAATATAACTTCACAGATGTTACACTTAATTTTATACAGTATTTCTAGATTTACTAATATGCGAGCATACATTCTGTACACCAAAATCTTTGTTTTGTTAGAAAAAAAATCTTTTCATATGTATATGAACTAATTCAAGCATACAAAAACTTACTTTATTACAGAAATCTTCGTTTGATCACTTTAAGCCTTAACTAAAAAGTCATAAAATATTATTTGGGCTTAGACTTACATGGTTCCCCAGTTGGCTAAAACATTTGTTGTTTCCTTTTCTTCATTTTATGAATTATGGAATGTTGTGAGATTACTTATTAAGTTACTTTATTACTTTGCATATTGCTAAGGGGTGCATAATGTTTGTTATGGAACCATTTAGTTTGTGCAAAGCTAAGAAATAAACTTTTCCAAAAATGTTTTGGAGATATTGATTTTAGAGAGACTCGGGTTTATAGTCCCACTTTCCTCGGACCTTGACCGTAGCAAGGAGATATCTCCTGAATGGACACCGAGAAAACATAATGTAACATCCTTCGTGTAGGTTTCTGTGTCACCTATTAGGAGGTGAATTGAAAATGGAGGTTACTCACCTGTAACTGGAGGTTCTTGGAGATGTGTGGTGCCTATCTGTATTCCACACATGGGTGCTCATGCGCACCATGCACCTGAGATGGGAGATCACTATTAGTGTCCATTGGTCCTCACTGCACAGTGGCCTTCCTTGTGTTCTAAATCAAGAGTTTGAGCGGCAGTATGGATCGACACCTCTTCAGTTCCTCTTCTAATGGTGAATCAAATAAGATCTGATGCAGAGAAGAAGGAGGTGGGTAGTGGAATACTGATGGGGACAGCAGATCTCAAAACCCCTCCAACTATGGGTGAAAAACCTCAATTTCTTCTTCAAGTGCTGGTCCCTATGTATATTCCAGATGTGAGTGATTGGTAAGCAAAACTCAAACAGAAGGAGCATGTGAGGATGCATTTGCTATCAATATCTGTAATGCTGCTGTCCCCACATCTATGTCTGCAGAAGAGGTCTGGACTCATTTGTAACATTTTGTGAAGGTATGGCTGGAGCTCCAGGTAGCTGCCCTACATATGTCCGGTATAGGTACCTCTTGAACAGATGCTGTTGACGTTACTTGTGGTCTAGTGGAGTGGGCTCTCAAAACATCCAGTGAAGGAAAATGCACTAATTGCTAACAAAGAATGATGCAGCTGGAAATCCCCTTACAGAGTCTCTGAGCAGATAATACGTGTCCCTTTGATTGCTCCACTAACACGACAAATAGTCTAGGTATTTTCCTAATTGGTTTTAAAAATATACTAGGAACAAAAAGAATCCCGACAAAGGTATTGGTCCATTACTAGGTGGAAATGATAGAATTATCAATAATAATGCAGAAAAGGCAGCAGTGTTGAGTAAATATTTCTCTTCTGTGTTTGGGGCAAAAAACAGGTGATATAATATTATCATACAGTGATGATAACACTCTTTCCATTCCACTAATATAGCTGGAGGATATTAAATAGAAGCTCCCGAAGTTAGACATTTTAAAATCAGCAGGCCCAGATAACTTGCATCCAAGAGTCTTAAAAGAGCTGGCCGAGGAGCTTGCTGGACCATTGATATTGATTTTCAATACATTTTGGAGCACTGGCTAAGTATCAGAAGACTGGAAGAAATATAATGTGCCATATTTAAAAAAGGGTAAACGGGGTGACCCAGGTAATTATAGGATTGTCAACCTGACATTGATTGTGGGCAAGATAATGGAGCAGCTGATACAGGACTTGATTAATAAAGAATTGAAGGAAGGTAATGCAAATCAACACTGGTTTATGAAAAATAAATCCTGTCAAACTAACTGAATATATATTTTTGGATAAGATTACAAATTTGGTTGATTAAGGGAATAGTGTTGATGTAATAGATTTCTGTAAGAAATTTGACTGGGCACCTCACAACATTTTGATTAAAATACTAGAAGGACATAAAATTAAGATGGCACACATTAAATGGATTAAAAACTGGCTCACTGGTAGGTGTCAAAATGTAACTGTAAATGGGGAATCATCTTTGAGTGTGTGTGTTTACAGTGGGGTCTCACAGAAATCTGTTTTTGGTGCTATGCTATTTAATATTTTTATAAATTATCTGCAAGAAAACATAAAATCCTCACTGATAAAGTTTGCAGATAACAGAAAAATGGGGGAGTGGTAAGTAATGAGGACAGGTCACAGTGTTAAAGTGATCTGGATGACTTGGTAAACTGTGTCAAACAAACGTGTTTTAATACAGCTAAATGTAAATGTATACACCTCGGAACAAGAATGCAGTCCACACATATAGGATGGGGGACTCTATCCTGGGAAATATTGACTCTGAAAAAGATTTGGGGGTTGTGGTGGATAATTAGCTCCCAGTGTGACACCGTGGCCAAAAGAGCTAAAGTGATCTTCGGATGAATAAACAGGGGAATCTTGAGTAGGGGTAGACAGATTATTTTACAGCTGTATTTGGCACTGATGAGATTACTACTGGGACACTGTGTCCAGTTCTGGTGCCCTCAATTCAAGAAGGATGTGGATAAATTGGAGAAGGTTCAGAGAGAGAAATCCTTATAGGCATAGGCTCAAAGATCTCAATCTATTTAGAGAAGGTTAAGGAATGACTTAATCGGTCTAAAAGTATCTACACGGGAAACAAAATATTTAATAATGGGCTCTTCAATCTAGCAGAGAAAAGTGTAACACAATCCAACAAGGTTGAAACTAGACAAAGTCAGACTGGAAATAAAACATACATTTTGAACCATGATAGAAATGAACCATTTGGAACAATTTATCCAAAGTCATGGTGGAGTCTCCATCACTGGATATTTTTACATCAAGATTGGATGTTTTTCTAAAATATCTGCTCTTGGAATTATTTTGGGGACGTTCTCTGGCCTGTGTCATACAGGAGGTCAGACTAGATGATCACAATGGTCCCTTCTGGCCTTAGAATCTGTGAATCTATAAACCTGTCAAACTCAAATCAATGTCCTCTCTAGCTAAGGGAGGCTGAGAACTGCCTGTGGATTGTTCACCAGGAACATGATCAAACTCCACGTGTTTCAAGAAACTTTATAGATCACTCACACTGTTCTGATCTTTTTTTTCATGGGCCTGCTGCAGCTTGCACTTTTGAACACAATTCTTACAGGTATGAATGTGGGAAATCACGGTTGACCGTAAAAATTCACCCACCAGGCTCTTCAGGAATGACTTGGTAGGTTTGGAATGACTGCAGTAGCTGGGATGGGTGAAAGGTCTAACTAATATCGCTGGATGAAATCTGATGAAAGGTCATAAAATCGATATGAAACCCCAAGTTATATCCAGTGCTTAAAGTGGCAGAGGAGTACGGATCCTCCCATCTTTTTTTGAAGCTCTAGGGATTGCTGTGAGACTCAGAGCTTTTTCAGAGCTGCTGAGACTTCATACAGTTCCCCAGGGTCCTGTGGTTGCCTCAGGCAACACCCTGGGCTCCTCTTCACCGCTGCTCACTCATTGGCCCATCCGTCAGCACACAGGGAGTAGGTAGTGCTTGTATCCATGGGGGGATGGAGGGGAGCTTGGGGCTGAGAGCTGCAGCAGCTTGGAGAGTGGCAAAATGGGAGGTCTGGGTGGGGGGGCGGTACAGCTTAGAAGCTGGGGAGGATCTGGGAGAAGCAGCAGAGGGCATGAACTCTCCCCTGCCAGCACTTTGTAGGGACAGGGTCGAAGCCAGGCGGTCAGGGAGGGATGGGTGCAGCAGCCATGGAAGGGCAGAGGCAGCAGCAGGGGCATAGCTAGGAATGGAAATTTGGGTGGGCCCCGACTTTCAGGTGGACGGGCAATGGCAGACCACGCTAGCTCAGCGTCTCCCCTGATGCCACGCCCTCTTCCTAGCCCCAGTGCCCCCAGACACAGGGCTTCACCTGCCGAGCTGGGCACGCACATGCTTCACCCTGGGCAATCACTGCCAGCAGCTCCTTCTCCGCCGGGCTCATATCTCCTTTCCTGGGGGGCGGGGGGGGGGACCATGGCACCTCCTCCTCGCCCCGCACTTGCAGGGGCCAGAAGCAGCGCATTGCGCATTGTTGGACCTGGCGCAGCACCCCCATGTGCCTGCTACCCGCTCCCCTCAGAGCAGCTGCCGGTGGGGGCCCAACCATTCCCCCTCCAGTGGCGGGGGAGAGATGCGGCGGCCACCCCGCACCATGCATGGGGTTGATTTCCCAGCACGAACGGCATTCTGTGTGGGGGAGGGCACAGGCCCCGCACTCTGTGCGTGGGGCGGTAGTTACCGTCGCCTCTTTTCCAATTCCAGTCCTTACCCCCCCCCCCGACTTTAGCAGCCTGATGGTATGGCCAGGCAGAGTGAGGCGGGATGACAGAAGAGCTGGGGCACTAATGTGTCTCTGTGGTGCTATGTAGCTAGAGGGTAGGATGTGTATTATTCTGAGGTGCATGGACATTAATTGTAATAATCATGTTTATTATGGTAGTGCCTAAGGAGCAACCAGGAATGGGGCCCCATTGTGTGAGGCAATTTAGAAACACAGAGTAACAGACAGTCCCTGCCCCAAAGAGCTTACAGTCTAATCGATTAGACAGTCATAGGGTGGGGAAAGGGATAGAACACACAAGCATAGTGAACAGTGTGATGGCGGCAAACATCATGTTAGCTTCACTTTTTTGGGGTGGATTTAATTAGGAGGGGATCAGCTAAATGGAAAGAAAAGTGGAGGGTGGGGGTGTGTGTGTGAGGGGGACAGGGCAGGGGATGGCAAAAGGGGCAGGTGAGTCAGTATCCTAGAGTTTAAGGCCAGAAGGGGCTCCCAGATCCTTTAATCTGACCACCAACATCACCAACTCTCAGGCCACCAACACCACCCAGCACCTGCACACTAAACCCAACAACTGAAATTAGACCAAAGTATTACAACCCATGGGAGATTAGACTAATATGTGCCACAGGCAGGGAATAAGAGGGACTGAGGTGTACCCGTGCCCGATGCCCCCACAATGGCTGGGAAATTATTAAGTGAGATACACCAGTATAACCCTGGCAATTGACCTGCATCCACACGCTGCACATGGAAAACCCCGCCAAGCTCACTGCCAATCTGACCTGTGGGGAAATTCCTTCCTGGCCCTGCAAATAGTGATCAGTTAGACCTCAGCATGTGAGCAAGAACAAGCCAGCCAAGCACCTGAGAGAGAGACTGCTCAGCGCCACCTTAGAGCCCTTGTCCACCCCACTGAATGTCCCATCTCCAGCTGTGGCCATCCCTGATACTTCAGAGGAAGGAGATAAAGACCTCAGAATACATTGGGGGGCAAAAAAATCCCTTCCTGACCCCTGAAAGTGGCCAGCTGAAGTATGAACTTTTAGGATCATCAGACTGCAGAGGTGAACACTGAACTGGAGGTTTAGAGACTGTTGAGGAGAGGGCAAAGAACCTATCCACAGAAAGAAGAAATTGTGCAGTAAGCTAGAATCATCTCTGACAAGTTCTGATGGCAGTATTGGTACATGAACTCCAGAGTCTTTCTGGTGTTTTGTCAAAGCCTGAGGATGCACTTGAGAAACTTCAGTTTCAGGAGTGGTTTTTCCACGTGTATTGTTCGACAAGTGTTTCTCACAACTCCAATCTCTCTGGTGCCTACAGAAAGAAATTTC
>QXTE01000211.1:2556674-2611040 GCA_003942145.1 Platysternon megacephalum | reverse complement strand
GAATTCGTGTTATATCGGGTCGCGTTATATCAGGGTAGAGGTGTACTTCAAAATGACAGACATTTGTTCCTCATGACTGATATCAGTCGTGCAATCCAAAGCAATGGAGTAATACTTTATCTTGTTTATGTTGTTAATAATTGTACCTCTTACCTTTTCAGATAACTTCAAAAGGATATCATTTTGTATTGTAGGGCTTAAGTAATGGTGTCTTCTTTAGCAAGAAACCATCTTATATGTTCCTTCATCACAGACTCAAATTTAGCCATTAACTCGACTTGGCCTAAGAAGTTTCCATTTCCATGCTCGTTAAATTTTTCCTCAGAGCCATGAAATGCTACATTCCGTTCAGCTAAGGGAAGAACAGTGGCCACAATTCTTTCAAATACACCTCCCAATTGTTGTCTCTCAATTTTGAGCAATGATTGTGAAGTCTGGGCAATTGCAGATTCAGTTTTGAGTCATAGTTCCAATTCTCTCCACTTCACCATATTTCCAAGGAGAACATGGCTTTTCTCATGAGCTTCAAGAGTTTTGTGAATATATCGCCATTCCCCAAAATCCACCATCAATGAGACTATGTTTACCAACACCAAATAATTTGCACCAAAAACAGAACACTGCACCCACCGTACTGGAATATATGAGCAAGTGTCATTATACATTTTCTCCATTTTTCTTACATAATTTTCTTCTGTAAACCTTCTTCCATTGTGACTTGGAAAACTTTTACTGTTAACTTGCAATGGTCCATATTTCACTATGGTTATTCTTGTTTCATCATCTATGAATTTGGACCATGTTGAAGGATTACTGACATTACAAAGGGAGCCTGGAATTAGTGGAATGTCTTCTAAGTTGTGCCTGCTCTCTTCCACTTGTTGCGATACGTAGGCGTAACTGTCAGACAATGTTTCATGCTCCTTATATTCTTCCTGCACCTCTAAGCTCTTTTCTTGATCAGTTTCCTGGACTGATTCTACATTTGAAGAGGTGCCAGGAGTCAAAAACCTCTCAAGTGCACCTTTGTGTCACTTAATCTGCTCCTCTCTTTCTCTTGTTCCCTTCCTTTTGGCTGCAGCTGATGTAAATTTTCTAAAACCTCCTGACATCTTGTGGAACAGGGCCCGGCTGTGAAAACGTTTAGAGCTAGAGGGCAAAAGTGGAAGTGAGATGATGCATAGAGGGCCACATCCAGTGCTCTCCCCAATTCCTCTCTCTCTCGTCTCTCTCTCATACTCACCCTCTTGTTTACTCTTTCTCATCATATTACAGTAAAAAGAGGACATTCAATTAAAGCGAAAGGCAATACATATATTGAATTGAAAGGCAACGTTTTAGGCTTCCCTGGAACAAGGGCTGTGAGGCCCTGACCTAGTGGTCTTGACTGGGGCCTCGGAGCACTGCAGTCCCTCCCATAAATAATAAAAATCCTTATTGAGTTTGTTAGTCTTTACAATCAAAGAGCATCAGATGCACTAATTTAAACAGCAGTGCAACATGTAACAGGCACCTACAACTGTAAAGCAGAAAGACAAAAGCTCACCCCCAGCAGGTAGTATATAATATACCATCTCTAAGGAATGGACTTGTGTGGAGGGGGTGGCGGAATTTCAACCAGTCACGGCAAGGAATGTATCATCTCTGTAGGGAACACAATGTATGTCTCTAACGATATCAAGCACAATGTAGCCTCTCTAATTCTGTTTCCTTTACATCTGCAGTAGCACTCTGAGTGTGCAAAGGGTCATATAAGTGCCACGTGTCCCATAATTGCACTAAATTTCATCTGTTCTGCATCAGTCGAAATAGACTTGAAACTACAGATTGCATCTGAGGCCCCTGCAGCCGCAGGGCTTGCAGGGTGGGTTGCTATGGCATTGCATCCTGGCTTCTAGTTTTCCCACAGTGTGTATGTCTGGGAGGGAGGAGGGAGGGGTCTCTCCTGCACAGTTTTGGGTCCAGAGGTCTGCTGGTGGGAAGGGTGGCCCCAGCTGAGCCTCATTTAGCTTTCTGCCCCCCCCCCCCCTCAGTGTCGCAGTCTTTGCTTTAGCTGCTTCTTCAGCTGCTCAGTAGTCTCTGCACAGATAGGTTACAGGTTGGATGGGGGATGTTTGTACTTTTTCCTCATCCCAAAGATCTGTAGTGGTGCTGTGTGCAGCTACTTTCTTCAGGGGCAGTATAGGGAGCAAGTCATCCTTCCCTGGCAAGTCATAGCGGGACCCTGCATTGGAGAAAGGAGAGTTTCCCCTGCTGCTGACCAGAGAGGACAGGGGAGTGGTGAGGAGAGAAGGCCTAAACTACTACTCCCTCCTCTGTAAGAGAAAGGGGGTCTCACACTGTGCCTCTCTGCCACTCTTACTGCCGAACTGCCCCGTTCCTTCCTCCCGACACAGATAGAAATTTCCTGATGCTGCAGGCTCTCGCTGTGTGATCCCATTGGTGTAAATGGGATGCACAGGGGTCAGTCCTTAGCCATGGTTACAGAGTGATTCGGATTTGGAACCTCCTTTGTGGGTTAGAATGTTCACAAGTGGATGGGACTGAGTCAACTTTGGTGCACTTGGTCACAGCACAGAGATGATGATCTGGGTTCATCAGTAAGACATGGTGGAGTTGGCATTGAGAACCTCCAGGCTGGGGTAGGTGACCACAAGTACCAGTGTCTGAGAGCTCCCATCTTGCAAGATCTGTAACTAGAAGCATTTTCTAAGTGGAGGAGAAATCTGGTATTAAATTAAAAGGCGATCAAGTCTGATTGCTGGATATAGTCACACTGTGTTCCCAGCACATACTTCGGGTTTGGAAAACCAATTTAGATGTCTTTTTGTACCATTAACCAAGACGCATTCTGTTCTAGCGCACAAGGTTTCAGCAAAAGAAACATGCCCATTAGCTAAACGGGGGAATGAATTAAGTTATCTCCCCAAATGTCCAAACATTTGGAGATCTTTAAAATAATGATGTATTTAAAGCATCAACACACTTTCCGTTACATTCTGTACTTCAGGTCTTGAGAACACAATTCAGGCTTGTTTTATGCTGTGCCCTGCAATCTGTCAGACCCAAGGCTTTATTTTTGACAACAATGTTTGCATCTTATGACTTGTAAGAAAGAGGCTTAAAACATTGTTACTCTCCCTCTCATGCCCTAACTGTTGCTAGACGAACCTCTCTTAGGTAAAAAGATTGACACTAATTGTTACATTGACTTTTAAAACCTCTAACTAAGTTGTCAAAAGTGAAAATGGGGCGGAGAGAGAAAGGTACCTTTAATTTAAAGAAGTCCATTTTAAAGTGGTTTGACTTCATTTATGAAGATTTGAATGTTTTGTCAGCTGTAGTTGCTGCAGTTTGACTAATTTTGGACAGTTTTGACATGTTCTTGAACAGTTTTGCTATAATTAGAGAGAGATAGAATACGCATAGGCAAATGAGAGATCCTTTGTTTGGAGGCTTGTGAACAAGGCGAGTGTTTTACCAACCATCCCACTTGTTTTCTGCCCTGATGGCTGCTGTGAGTGTTCATCAACCGCCCTCAGAATAATGCCCGTGAGAGTGGTATGCTCCTAGGAAGGACATTGCAGTATTGTTCCTGCTCATTGGCTGGCAGCATGTGATGTCACTTACTTTAGTTCTGGAGGCAGTATTTATTCTAAAGTACATAACTCCAAGTCCACTGTGCCTTTTGGGTAGGTAAGAAAATTATGAAAACTGGGGCTCTAGAAAGAGACCTGGTTTGTTACAACAGAGTTGGGTCAAGAAGGCACTTTGTGGATCCAGAACTGGATTAGGGTTTGGGTGAAACTGAATGGGGCTGGAGATTCGGGGGAGTTACAGTCCTGAACAATTGTACAGAGTTGTGTATCAAACCACTGCTGACTTTCACCTGTAAAGTGACTGCATTTTGAGCAGCAGGTGAAACAATTTAAATGTACCATATATAGGGTGACCAGATGAGGGGAATAAAATATTGGGACACATGGGGGAGGAGGGGTGAGGGGAAAAAAAAAAAAGCCGAGCGAGTCCCGGCTGAGGGGAAAAAAACCGTGCTGCTTGCGGATATCTCTGTCCCGCGTCCCGACCAAAGATCGGTCGGGACGCGGGACAGAGACCGAAATATTGGGACGGTCCCGATAAAATCGGGACGTCTGGTCACCCTAACCATATAGTTTAACCTGTATGATACAGAGATGAAGAAGACCTCTCCAGCCCATCCCTACCGGGGGCAACTGCATTATTGCTCACTACAATGCCTTTCCCAGCTTTGTCCAGTCATACATTTGGAAATCAGTGTTCTGCTTTGAGATACTTTAGGATGAAAGGGGCTGTAGCCAGTGCCATGGTAAAGTGGCTGAGCACAAGAATGGGAGATGGGAACTCTTGCTCCATGACCCCTTCTTACCCCCATCTCTCACTGCCTCCAAGGACTTCAGGGCACCTGTTCCTAACCACCCTCCATCTTTCATTCACTGACTCCCCTTGCCTAAAGTTAAGGTAATCTCTTAAATGGGCTGCGGCAGGGCTCTTTCATGTTCTATCCAACAGTCCCCCCAACCCCACTGATTCCTGCTCAGGAGCTTTGTGGGCAAGACTGGTCACATTGGGAATGTCTACATGTCTGCAGCTGGCCGAGAACAGCTAACTTGGCTCGCAGGGCTAAAAATTACAGTCTAGACATTCAGGATCAGGTGAGAGCCCGGGCTCTGAGACCCACCTGTCCCAGAGCTCAGGCTTCATCCTGAGCCTGAACAGCTACACAACAATTTTACAGCCCCGTGAGCCCAAGTTAGCTGACCCCAGGCCAGCTGTGGGTGTTTAATTGCTATGTAGATGAACCCATTGTGGCCATAATCTGTGGCAGGTGGCTTAATAGAAGGGTCTGCCTTAGAGTTCTCAGATTCTGGGCTCAATACAATATTATAAGAATGGGCAATGCTGTATCAGTCTAGCTGTGATCTTTTATAAGTACTCAAGAAAACTTCCCTCGCCTAATATGTGTGCATTTGACTGTTCTGTGTGCTTCCTGGAAGTGTTGCTTGCTACTGATTTATTCCTGGGGATAAAACAATAAAAGTTTATGCAGAATGTATCCTGATCGTTCACACTCTGTTCAGTCTTTCCTGTGTGAGCTCCTTATATGACTCAATATATGTCTCCTATTTGTAAAAGGTACCTTATAAATCCTGCTTTGAATTCATCTTGTGCATGGACGAGAACCAAACATTAAAATGGCCATAGGCAACATTCATGAGCCAGTGGGAGGCTACGTTCGAAACCATCCAGTTTTAACTTCTACTTTGGGCTAACTCTTTGTCAAATGAAATTTCTACTTAGCGTGGCACTGTGTAAATTTAGACCTCACACTTCATTAATTTTGCTCCTCAGATAGAATACAGTCTTCACAAATAAGCCATGGAACAGACAGCAGGGAATTAAAATTGGTTGAAGCCGCTGGGAATTCTTCCAGCACATAAACTGTGAACTGTTAAAAAGTGACACACGGCCGTGTTCTCTACCATTCATTTAATAATTGTTATATCCTGGGGAATGAAGTTTTTTTTTATTGGTTTAAAAGTTATAGTCTTTTAATCTTGTTGCATGACCCAGGAGTGTTGAAAGAAAGAAAGAGAATAATGTGAAGGCTTGTGGCTTTAAAACTACAAAGAGAAATAAATTCAAAGCAAAGGAGCAAAGCTCTGAGGTCTAGGTTATGAACTTGCACATTTGAGCAATATGCAACGTATTGCAAAGCTGTGCATTCGGCAGTGCTGAAGGCACTCAGGCACCCATGTGACAAGTGTGATATGTAAAAGTTAACTAGATTAGATAGGTCTGAGCTTTTGAATCAGGTCAAGAATTTGGCTTGACCCGATTACCCTCAGTAAGCAATAAGTCACAGTACAAGATTAGATATTTATCCAAATTCCAAGACCGCAAGTAGGCTCAATTCAGGACCGTCAGCTTTACTCTACCAATGGTGCTGAGGCTTAGACATGGTATGGTGCACAACTCCGTGTAAAATAGTTCGAGAGCCAGCTGTGGCTTACCTTGGCTCATCCAGATTCTAACCAAATGTCAATCAAACAGTTCCAGTTCTGGTGTCCCCAATTAAAAAAAAAAAGATATTGAAAAATTGGCCAGGTTGTAGAAAAGACCCATCAAAATGATTGGACGGCTGCAGAAAATGCCTTAGAGTGAGAGACTTGGAAAGCTCAATCTGTTTATCTTATCAAAAAGAAGATTGAGAGATGATTTGATTACAATGTGTAAATACCTTCACGGGGAGAAAATACCTGGTAATAATGGGTTCTTTAATCTAGCAGAAAAAGGCATAACAAGAACCACTAGTTGGAAACTGAAGCCAGAAAAAAATAAATTTCGAATAAGTCACAAAGTTTCAACAGTGAGGGTGATTAACCATTGGAACAAACTGCCAAGGGAAGTGGTGGAATCTCGATCTCTTGATGTCTTCATCTCAAGCCTGGATGCCCTTCTGAAAGATATTATTTAGTCAAACAGAAGCTGATGGGCTCGTTACAGGGCTAACTGGGTGACATTCTGTGACCTGTGTTATAGGAAATTAGACTAGATGATCTACTAGACCCCAGGCCTTAAGTCTATGAGTTTCTCTACACAGTCAGTTAGTGCACAACAAGTTTGGATTGACTCTGTTTTGAAATGGGAGTGAATCTGTTTTGAAATGGGAGTGAATCAAAATACACCACAGCCCTTCTAGTGTGCAGTTGAAGGGTCTACAGTGAGCTGTAGGTTTATAGTCCAGCTTGTCATGCACTAATTAACCATGTAGACAAGCCCTATGAATTTATGAAAACATTCTGATCCAACGTTGGAAGGTACACAGGCTTCAGATTGTATAGAAATAACACATACATTTCATAAACCCATATATTTATAGTATGTAGTGAATGTGGAATGTGGCTGGACTGGAATTCCATACAAGGGCATTAAGCACAAAACTCAGTTGCAGTAGCAGGGTTTTTTGTCTGTTTGTTTAAATTATAAATATATGACTTTAAAGAGAGACTGAGCCCAGGTCTACACTAGCAGTGGGGGT
Source organism: Platysternon megacephalum (assembly GCA_003942145.1). NCBI lineage: Eukaryota > Metazoa > Chordata > Testudines > Platysternidae > Platysternon > Platysternon megacephalum. Next base: position 2,603,962 of record QXTE01000211.1, on the reverse strand, counting down.
CGACCTAAGATACGCAACTTCAGCTATGGGAATAGCGTAGCTGAAGTCGGCGTATCTTAGGTCGACTTACCTGGCTGTGAGGACGGCGGCGAGTCGACCGCTGCTGCTCCCCCATCGACTCCGCTTCTGCCTCTCGCGAGCTGGAGTTCCGGAGTTGACAGGGAGCACGATCGGGGATCGATTTTATCGCGTCTACACTAGACATGATAAATTGACCCCCGATAGATCGATCACTACCCGCCAATCCGGCGAGTAGTGAAGACCTGCCCTGAGTTACACACCTACAAACTCCATAGGGTTGATTGAAGCTGGTCCCAAAACTGTAGATCCCATATTTATCAAAGAAGGGCAGTTTGTCTTAGATTAGTACACAGAAATCCCTTCCAGCACAATAACTTTCCTGCATTGATACCCATGCATATGACAACATAACTAGGCTTAGTGAAATGTGAATTTTATTTTTTTATAATTTTGAGGGATAATGTCAATGTTGATTTTTAAGCATTTTTTTCTATTTACATTTTCATGGTTGTTCAAAATTATGAGTTTTAAGCACTTTCTTTTTATCTATTTAAATTGTCATGGTTGGGAGGTGTCAGATAATAATTAATGACAGTAGACATTGACATTCAAAAAGTTAAAGCTTTATAGTTAAAATACCAAGTTGTCAACATCACATGTCAAAATATACAAAGTAAATATCCTTATATCAAACTCTAATAAGTTCTAAAGCAGCATTTTTCTTATTTTGCCTATCTGTAAATTTCAGTTATTATCCATGGAAATATTGTTTCATCAGCTCGTGTGTGTACAGTGAAATCGACCTTTATCGACATTTACCGATAAAAATCTAATCCTTCCAAGCCTACATATAACCTTCATCTGTAAGGCTGTGATGTTAATGTAGTCTTTGACCTTCCTCAGGGGTTTCATCCTTCATCAGCGCTTCCATGCTCAGTTCTGACGGTGAGCATGTCTTTTAGATTAATTTCATACTTGCAAAAGTAATTGTACAAGGGGTGAGATTTGTGGAGACAGTTTACAACTGTCCTAGATTCCATCCAGCCTCCAGGCTTCACTTCCAGCTGGACTGACCTAGACATATCCCTACCAAAATAGCAGATAGTTCCATCATCCAAGTAACCAATGCATCATACACACATGTGATTTTTCTTGTCCTGACTTGTTAACAGGAAAGAAACTTGTCTCTTCACTTATGTGAGCTATACATGAATCATGCCTAAATCCTAAAACAGTGCTGGATTAAAGAATTTTTAGGGCCCTGTGCACTGTGGAATTGTCCCCACCACTACAATCACCTTCCTTAAACTAGACAAAGCATTTGATAAATAGTCTGTAAATATGAGAACATCTCCATTTATTATTATGATGAAAGTTAGATCCTTCTCAGCAGAAAACATAGAAGCACCGCTGACAGTGAAAAGAATTTGTGTTCTTATGTTAACTTGTTCAGTATTGTGTTTTGACTGTTAGAAAGAATACACATTGAATTTGAATATAAGAATAAAAATTTTATAGAGCCCCATTAAGTGAGAAAAAACACAACAGTGTGGTGTGCTGTGTATTTCATGAAGTGGAAGAAAACATGTATGCTTAATATATTTTAGCATGTTTTGTTTGTTTCGAGTTTTCTGTTAGCATTGCAACCACAATTCTCTATTGTTACCTATTCAGCACTTTAAGTTATTTTTTTTTCAACAAACCTAATTTTTTTACAGAACATCTAGCTTCAGAATACAACGTGCACCTGGTGGACTTAATTCAATTGGTTTATTCAATTCTCACATCAATCTATTAAATGCAAACAATTAAAACAGACTGATATATAAGTACACAACAAAAACATGGCCTTAACTACAGTACTACAGGGGCAGGGCTTCTTCTGAGATCAGAGGAAAGCAAAATCTTTGATTACCTCACTGGAATACAGGTTTCGTATAAGTCACTCTCAATGGACAGTAAGGCAAGAGTGTTCATGGGGGCCCCACCATTGAGCGATCACAGCTTTTAATTCTGCTCATCCTGCTGCAGCATTTGTAACTGGCAACGTGAAATAAATACTAAGAGCCATGGCCACATTTGGAAAAGTGGATTTGAGGCGGCAAGCCTTCAGTTGCTTTAATAGGTTAACTGGCGATTTTATAATCCTCATTTTTTGCAAAGGAACAAAACTCTTCAAAGACTCTTCAAAAGTTGCTTTGAAATCAGATGGATATTTTGCAGCCAAAGCTGCAGCTGCAGAACAAATGTCAGTGTGGTTAGGAAGCCAAAAGTCATACATAAATGAATATAATCTTCCAGAATGATTTTGCAGGGACATTTTAAAATTGTCAATTATGAAGTTAACAGTTTCTACTGTAAATTGTTCTGGTCCCCACAGCTCCACATTCACTGTATTGGATTCACATGCCTGCTGTTTATGCGTTGGGACTTGATGAGTAGGTAGGATTTAGATACAGTGCATGCCTTTGACTTTGCAAGTGCTTCCATTTAATCAAACTGATCCCTTGGGTGCAATAAAAAATCACCTTGTGACTTCCGGTGTTGGACAGCAGAACCAAGGTTGCTTTTGAAGTGTGGAACTTGTTGACTGAAATCACTTGTAAGGGACTAGGGCATAGGTGGATTGGCCTAGTGGTCACAGCTGGGCTGAGGTCTGCCCATCAGAGACAGTAGTCGCTGGGCAGGAGCTGGAGGAATCACAAGTATGAGGTCCCGTAAGCCAGAGTCAGAGTCTGGATGGGATTGGAGACCAGAGATGATAGGTAGTACCAGGTTGAAATAGAGAGGCAGGAATCAGAGTCAGACATAGGATGGAATCAGAGACCGGACATCAAAGGCAGTACCAGGCTGGAATAGAGAGGTAGGAACCTGGGTCAAAGTCATGCTGGAGCTGGAGACCGGAGATCAGGAAATTAAGCAAAGTCTGGTACTGAAGCAGGCCAAAGTCTATGAGGTTGCCCAGACAACTTCCTGGGCTAACCCCTGGGGTTGTCAGAGGGCTACAGGGTACCGTCCCTCTTGGGCGGTACTTTCTGTGGTGCCTACTCTCCATAGTGCTCCCTGACTGTTCCTCTACATGGGCTCCTGTTGGCACTGCAGGAATATCAGCTGTCCCAGGGTCTAGTCCCCAGGTCCTTACATTGCTGGAGGATATGATGCCATAGCTCTGCCATAACTGTGGTTTCAAGAAGGTCCATCTTGTCTCGCAGAAACTGAGCTTCTGTTCGTGTAACCCGATATTCACTGACATCTTTGCTGACTTTATCAAGAGCTGTTTGTATATTTACATAATTGTGGCATAGGGCTTTTGTGGAGTCAGCATAGCAGGACCAAGAGGTGCTGGATAGAGATTTTAGAACCAAAATGTGATTATTTGCATTTCCTTTAAGTCCCTTTGTAAAGATGTTCCAGATGTGTGCTGAGCCAGCAGAGAAGTGGGTGGGGGAAACCAAAACAATTCACTGTTTGCAGCAGCAATGAACACCATGGTTGCTGACGAGATTCAGAGAATCGCAGCACAAGGGACATAATCTTCTAAAGAATAAATCCGCCTAATACATGTCTGAAGCCCAGCATAATTTTTGACATGTTGGCAGCATTGTCAGAGGTCTGACTGCAGCAATCCAAAATATTAATACCAAATTTGTTTGATGTAGTCAGCACATTTTCTGCAAGACCTTTGCCAGAGTGATAGGAAATGGGCACAAATTTCAGAAAATGTTCAGCGGGCTTTCCGTTTTCGTTAACAAAATGGATAGTGAATGCCAGCTGATCAACCTGAGACACATTGGGAGTACTGACAACTGAAAGGAAGTAATACTTGGCCATGCAAATCGTGTCCTGTATTGCTGATGGAACTTTCATCCCCATCAGCTGCAAAATCTCATCACAGAGAGTGGAGGAAAGATCTGATGGTTTTCCACACCCAGCTTGCCAACCTTCTCAGTATCACTTGTAAAGAAGTTATCAAATTTGGAAAATAGCACTAAAATGCCCTAAAAATCTCCATTGTGAAGAGAATACACTTCTTTGTCATCCCTGTGAAATGAGAGCCCTCTTTCAGCAGGAAATTTGATTACCTCCACAAATCACTTTAATACCTCTTGCCAGTACTGTTTCTCACTTTGAAACTGAAGTGACAACTCAGGGCTGGTCTCCACTACCGGGGAGATTGATACTACTGCAATCGATGCAGCAGGGATTGATTTAGCGGATCTAGTGAAGACCCACTAAATTGACCGCAGAGCGCTCTCCGATCGACCCCAGTACTCCAGCTCTCCAAGGGCTTGTCTTCACTACTGGTAAATTGGTGCTGTTGCAATCAATGCAGCGGGTGTCGATTTAGCAGATCTAGTGAAGACCCGCTAAATCGACAGCAGAGTGCTCTCCGGTAGACTCCAATACCCCAGCTCCCTGAGAAGAGTAAGGTAAGTCGACCAGAGAGTGTCTCCCGTTGACACAGAACAGTGAAGACACCAGCATAAGTTGACCTAAAGCTACGTCGACTCCAGCTACATTATTCACATAGCTGGAGTAGAGTAATTTAGGTTGATTTACCCCGGTAGTGAAGACAAGCCCTAAGAAGAGTAAGGGAAGTCGACCAGACAGCGTGTCCTGTCGACTCAGCACCATGAAGACACCAGGGTAAGTTGACCTAAGCTACGTTGACTCCAGCTACGTAGCGTAACTTAGGTCGATTTATTCCTGTAGTGAAGACAAGCCCTCAGTGTCAAAACGCTGATTAACCTGACATAAATAAGTGATGATGGCAGGTTGTTGGTCAGTGCTATCCTCATGCTCTGTAATTCAAAAAACAGAATGAGCCCAATCATTCAATCCATCGCAAAGCATGCTTCTTGTCTAAAAAAAAAGCTTGCTCACAAAACAGAACACAACCCCAGTTAGCTGAAGGCAAGTACAGGAACTGCGCCCATGTGATTGTTGCTCCATTGACTAACTTTCAAGTGAAAATATCTTTGGAGTGATAATGATTAAGACTTACCACCCGTGCATTGGTGCTGCCATTTTGAAATCCGTATTGTGATTTTGGCAGTCGGAAAGGCCCTGATGAATCCAGTACTTTTGGACATGATCAGTTACCTGCCATTCAGCTGCACCCAACGATAGAAATGAGAAAGGCGGTTGTACAATGAGATTGCTTATCTCTGTCTCAGCCTGAGACATCTGTAGCTGGGGACAGAAGGGGGTGGGAGGGCTTTAACTTGTTCCGCTTCAGACTGTACTGAGCCTTCTTTAATGGCACAGTCTGAACTTGACATTCCCTCCACTGCATTGTCCATGTGAGTTACCTCCTGAGTAAAAAAATTGCTCATTTTCAGTCCTTTCCTATGTAACTTTTTGTCCCGCAGTTCCTTTTCATTAATTAATTTCCATGTAGAGGAGCTGCTCTTGTATTTCTGACGTGCCATTTCTTACATAACATAAATAGATCAACTTAACTATAGCGTGCGTGCCTTGGGTTTCTAGTTGTGCACCCTATGTACGTTAAGTGAACCACAGCAGCTGCCAAGGGACAAAGGACAGGGCCTTGAATGCTTTGTGACAAAATAAATGTAGCAGAATGTCCTAGGCTGTTGTTTTATGTAATTGCATGGACACATGATGTTGGCGAGTATTGTTGATTTGGGATGGCGGAGGTAAGTTTAGGGTTGTTTGGGGGGGTGTTTGTGGTGGGGAGTTTCCGCTGGTGCTTTGAGGGCCCCCCCTGAGATGGGGGCCTGATGCAAGTGCACCAAGCACACACTGGTTAATCCAGGCCTGCTTTAGGAGCTCTGAATAAACTATCTAGTAGACTCGGTCAATAATGAATCGGTGAACCACCTGCCTAGTTGAGGTTTGGGTTTCAATTAATTAATTCATTTATTTATTTATTTTGGCATCATTGAGCAACAGGAGTCCACATTTCAGCTTTGCAATGTTCTTTCTCCACACTTGTCAGGGCCGGCGCTCCGATTAGGCAACCTAGGCGGTCGCCTAGGGCGCTGCTATTTTGGGGGCGCCGGCGCCCCAGCCGCCCGTAGAAATTTGGGGGCGGGACCTTCCGCCGCCTAGGGCGCCGGCAAAGCTGGCGCCGCTACTGACACTTGTTCATCTGGACAATTCAGACTGGGTTTGTATACTACATACTACGGTTTTATGCAGTGTCGGATACCGCTTAGAAGACTGTGATGCAGTTGAAGGAGAGCCTGTTGATCTTTTATCATTATTTTGAGGTGGCCGCTCTGGCTATTCTAACTTGGGCTACTTGCCCTGGCACGACTGATTTCAGAACCTACTGGGATCTGCATACCTTGGATCTGCAGGAGAACCTTCTCCTGGCACTGAACAGTAGGAGTCAATGATATACAAGGGCCAAGCCTCTCCAACTGCTTCTGTTCCTCCCGTTCTGCAGCCAGCTGCAGGTGAAGGGATCTTCACTCTGTGCATGGACTGATTTCTGCAGCAGGTGGGAGGGATTTAATGAAAAGACAAGGCCCTTGTTAGGAATTGGGCACCGCACACATGTAACAAAGAGATGGTTTCTGCTCCAAATAATTGATAACTTAGGTAAATGAAACAGTTTTTAAAATTTCCTCTCCAAGTCTTTGGACGAGTTAATGGCAGCTGTTCCAGCTTCCCAGGGTACAGATCAGAAGGGAGGGTTAAAGCAGTGTGCCACGTTTCTGGAGGCACATGTGCACACGCACACAGACTTTTCTGCTCGGAAGAAACCCATTCCCCAGATTGCTAACTCAGTTGTAGGGCTTGCACAGCTTGAGCCCGCACCGATAGGCAGCAGAGTCTGGAGCCTTTCCTACGTAGGAGGCTTACAAGCCCTGGATTCGGCATTGGAGCAGCTGCCTTTCCCTGTGCAGAAATAGTTTCAGTTGCAAAGCTAGGCATGTCAGGGACAACCTTGGCAGTAAAAGACAGTACGAAAAGGAGTCAAAGTTTGCAGCTGTAGTGCCTAAGCCTCAGTCTGGCACTAAGGTCCTGTAGGCACCAGACGTTGGCTTTGAGCTGCGAGCTTAGCATAAGAGAATAGCAGTATAGAACATTTTAAAGCAAAGTGTGCTTTTAACGTACCAGATGGGAGACTGTGTAAAAACACTAGAGAAGACATGAAACTTTATGGCTAGCATCTGTCAGCTCTCATTTTCAGTTACAGCTTGAGAGTGGAAAAGGTCTTTGTACATGTCTCACCGACAAATGCAGAACGGGGAAGGTTCCAAAGAAATCTCTGTCTTGTTTTATATTTTTTATTTCAAGCAATAAAACAAGCAAATAAACTTCACTGTAACCCCAAGTTTTATTATGCACATAACAAAGAGGCAACCAGAACTCCACACATATTACATAGGAGGTGGTTGGTCTCAGAAGACTCCCGTCCACTGTGTGATAGTGCAAAGTGAATAAATCTGTATTGGTGGCACCTCACGCTTCTGGGCAAGAGGGCATTGGGCACACTCCTGCTCTGCACATCTGTACAAAATGAGAAAAAAAAATTCATTGCACAAAGGATGGAATGAGTGGTGCTGAAATTCCATGAAAAATCCTCATTACCCATTGATCTGACACTGGAGTATTGAAGTGAAAACCTCACATGCAGTAATACATGGTATTTATGGGCAATTTACAGATTCAGCGTCAGATTAAGACCAATTCTCTTTTGCTACCTGAAATCAAACAGACTCCTGAGTATTCGCAGTGCTCACATCAACTTAAGGCAACAAAATGTGAGCATATACAGACATTCGCCATGACAATTTATGTGTTGTCCAATGATAGCACACATTAATGGCACTATTATTACTAGATTATGTCTTTAAACTGTATCAATGCAAGTTACCAGAGCTTGCATTCATTGGAGCTCTCTGCCAGTAGAGAGAGGGTAGTGGGACTCCTTGTGAGGTTTAGTGTTGGGTCAGCAACTGACACACATCTGTGCTATATGAGTTGGCTCCAATCTGATGATATAATTTTCATTCTTATAAAGATCACTGATTTTTATACAGAGGCCGATATCTCTTATTTCTAAAGCAGACATGTACAACTAATTAGCTATAGGGCTAAGTCATCATTGGAACGGTTACTGGAACTATTATGTCACCATTCTACTATTACCGTCTGCACTGAGACTGACCAAAAGGAGCATCACCGCTGATGTGATCTAGTGAGTCATCGAATGTATTTAACCCAGACTTTTGACCATAGGTCTTTAGCCTCTCCAACAGATTTTATTAACTCAAGGCCAGCAGTCAGACAATGAGTAAATTAAATGGATTCCAATAAAATCAGAGTCAAGCCAGGCCAGCAGTTACCTGGGAAACAGCCAATGTGTCATCTTTGACAATGTTTTCCTTTCTTAAAGTATTGTAAAGAATTAATAAAACAGATGATAGAATTGGTGATTCCATCTGTTGGAGAAAGAAAGCTACCAGATAGCCTGACTATTTTTAATAACACCAAAGAAGGATATAGTAGGATATTTGTAAAGCAAGGTTACTTACTGGTAATGGTTGTTCGTTAGGAGTGCATACACAGAACTCCTACCTAGACTGTGCCCATTGGGGCTGCATGATTGTCCTCCAGAGGACACTTAACATCCGAGTGTATATAAAGGTGTGCAGGCCCACCGCTCTTATCCACCTCTGTTCCTTCTCAAGAGCCGTGAAGCCCTAAGGTGAGAAGGACACTCCTAGGTAGAAGGGAAGGTGGGCAGGAAGTGGGAATGCACTGAGGTGACTCCGAAGAACAACAGGTACCAGTAAGCAATCTTTGTCTGTTCTTCAAGGCTTTCTGCGCATTGACACCTGGGGGAGAATATTGTGCAGTACCACCTAGACTGGCAGGTGGGTCGAGGAGTTCTTTAGTTTAACAGGGAATGAAACACTGCATGCCCATATCTAGTTTGTTAAAGAGAGACAAGGTCTAATGCATCGTGCATAGTGGAGATATGCACCAAACTCCACGTGGCTACTCTGCATATTTTCCTTATGGGTACCCTGTCTTGGGGAATGTCTTCACTGCACTGATACATTGAGATTGCTTGAGTGTAATATCTTGAGTATACTAACCTAGCCCAAGCAACAGCAGCCACACCCAAATGGTTACCTCGAGTTATCACGTGCTCACTGCTGCAGTACTGACTCAAGCAGGGCCATATCCCTTGGCTCCTAATGCTGCACAATTCCGAGCCTCTCCTTCTAAACTTTTGCATGGGTTTTGGGGGAAATCGTTTCAGTCTTTTCTGGATATATGGGCAGAAGGGTTGTTCGCTGTGGAAGTTATTGCAGCACACCACTTCCCCGTGGGTTTGTTGTCTGTGTTCTGCTGGAAAGCCACGGATCCTGCTCTGAACGTATGTGACATCCTGACATTAAAGCATCAGTTATTTCAGAGAGGCAAGCCATGCTGTGCAGTGGAGAGCTAGAGGCTTTCCAATATGAGAAGGCAGTGACATGCTTTCCTGAGGAGATCACACAAGTTGCTTGCGCTCATGGTGGAAGAGTGAAGAGATATAATGCAGACTTTTATCGCTCTGCAATCTCCCTGTGCAGAGTTCTGGACTAGGACCACAAGCACTGAGTGGTGGAACTACATTGTAATGCAGACCTGGCGTGATGAGCAGCAAGCCCAGAAGTTCCACATGAGGGACTATGCGCTGAGTTGGCTCCAGTCCTTCAGCACTAGGACACACAGATGAGACCTGCCCTATCAGTCCAGAAATAAAGCTCTTTCTATCTGGAAGACTGCTACCGACTGGTAAAATAATCTAATTGGCATCAGCATGTTGATGATCGGTGCTGTGATGATGGAGGCCTGCAAGGTAATAATTAGTGTGGTTCATCTGCAAATGGTGAAAATTGCTCGTGTCCCCGATGAAATAACATGCTTTGAGAACTTGGGAGTTCCAAACTGTGGTGGGGCCACCAGTGGCACGCATGTGCCCATTATCTGCCCCCGCAAGGCACACATGATTATGTTGAGCACAGAGTGTACTACTCCATCATTCTGCCGGCCTTTGTGGATCACCAAGGAAGGTTCACTGACAGCTTCGAGGAACGCATGGGTAGAGTGCATGATGCCAGGGTATTCTGAAGATCAAATATTTTTGAATTGGGACAAACAGGAACTTAATTCCTCCCAGTAATCATAGAAATGTAGGGCTGGAAGGGACTTCGAGAGGTCATTAAGTTCAGCCCCTTGCACTGAGGCAGGAGCAGAACTCTAGCCCAGCCCTGACAGCTATTTGTCCAACCTGTTCTTAAAAACCTCCAATGACGGGGATTCGACAACCTTCCTTGGAAGCTTATTTCAGAGCTTAACTATCCTTTATAATTAGAAAGTTTTGCTAATATCAAACCTAAATCTTCCTAGCTACAGATTAAGCTTATTTCTTCTTGTCCTACCTTCAGTGGCTATGGAGAACAATTGATCACCATCCTCTGTATAACAGCCCTTAACATATATGAAAATTATCAGGTTCCCCCCTTAATCTTCTTTTTTCAAGACTAAACATGCCCGGGTTTTTTAACCTTTCTTCATAGGTCAGGTTTTCTAAACCATTTATAATGTTGATGTAAACAGGGTGTTTTTGCTCACTATTATTATGGGAGACCCAGCCTACCCTCCAGTGCCCTGGCTTGCGATGCCATACCCAGACATGAGAGGATCTGGCAGAAAAAGGGTTCTGTTACACTTTCAGCAGGTGTAAGATGGTTGTGGAATGTGCTTTTGGATACCTGAAGGTGAGATGGCGCTGCCTACGGATGGGTTTGGGCTGCAGTGTGCATAACACAGTGTGTCATAGGGGCATGCTGTGCTCTGCACCACATTTGAGAGTACAAGGCGCACCAAATTAGACCAGACTGGGGACCTGATTATGCTTCTTTACAGGTCAGCTATGGGCAGCAAAAACATGTTCCAGCTGGGGGTAGGTAGGTGCAGGTAAGCTAGGAAAATAAGGGACACTTTGTATTTCTACATCCTTGGCTTGCAGGAAGAAATGGAGGAAGGGGATGGTGCTATTGTCTGATCAAATTACTTCTCTGTAGCAGTGTAGCTGCATAGAAAAATGTCTTATGAATGTTCATTTATTGTTCAGGTGACGGTGCAATAAAACCATGTTGTGAAGTATCCCTCCCTGTCCAATGTTGTCTGTGGCATTTGAAGCAGTCAGAGGGGCCTAGTAAGCTGAAGGCAATGATGTTGAGGGTGGAGGGTCTGATAGATGAAGTTGAACAAGATCAAGCAGGTCTTTCAGAGAGTCCTCGGTGAGGTCCATAGCAATAGCTTCAAGGAACCTTGAAATGAATCTTTCTGAGGGCTCAGTGTTGGTGTAGCCTGTGCTATAAAGAAACAGTGGAGGACTGAGAAGGTTCCACTTCTGGGGATTCAAATGGAGAGGAGAATGGTTCCTGGATCTCTTTGAAATCTGGTTCCAATATCTATGGTGGTAGTTGTGGAAATGAGAGGTGAATCCATGACATAAGAGTCTGATATGATGGATAGAACTCCTACCTCAGATGTCAATGGTGCATATGGATTATGGATGGGTAACGATCAAGCGTCTTGCAATGCCGGAAGAGGTGGTTGAGATAGTCACTCCTCATGGCACAGTGCCTTGCAACCTTCTGGGGTTCACCTATGTACTAGAATTCTTTGAGGGGGTCCAACAAGCATGTGGACAAGGGGATCCAGTGGATATAGTGTACTTAGATTTTCAGAAAGCCTTTGACAAGGTCCCTCACCAAAGGCTCTTAAGCAAAGTAAACTTTCATGGGGTAAGAGGGAAGGTCCTCTCATGAATCAGTAACTGGTTAAAAGATAGGAAACAAAGGATAGGAATAAATGGTCAGTTTTCCAAATAGAGAGAGGCAAATAGTGATGTTCCCAGGGGTCTGTCCTGGGACCAGTACTGTTCAACATATTCATAAATGATCTGGAAAAAGGGTAATAGTGAGGTAGCAAACTTTCCAGATGATACAATATTACTCAAGATAGTTAAGTCCAAAGCAGTTATCAAGGGACCTCACAAAACTGGGTGACTGGGCAACAAAATGGCAGATGAAATGTAATGTTGATAAATGAAAAATAAAGCACATTGGAAAACATAATTCCAAATATACATATAAAATGATGGGGTCTAAATTAGCTGTTACCATTCAAGAAGGAGCTCTTGGAGTCATTATGGATAGTACTCTGAAAACATCTGCTTGATGAGCAGCAGTAGTCAAAAAAAGCTAGCAGGATGTTAGGAACCATTAAGAAAGGGATAGATAAAACAGAAAATATCAAAATGCATCTATATAAATCCGGGGTACACCCACACCTGGGATACTGTGTGCAGTTCGGGTCACGCTATCTCAAAATAAATATATTTTGGAAGGGCAACAAAAGTGATTAGGGGTATGGAACAGCTTCTATATGAGGAGAGATTAATAAGACTGGGACTTTTCAGCTTGGAAGAGAGATGACTAAGGGGGGATATGATAGAGGTCTATAAAGTCATGACTGGTGTGGAAAAAGTAAATAAGGAAGTGTTATTTACTCCTTCTCATAACACAAAAACTAGGTGTCACCCAATGAAATTAATAGGCAGCAGGTTTAAAACAAATAAAAGGAAGTATTTCTTCACACAATGCACAGTCAACCTGTGGAACACTTTGCCAGAGGCTGTTGAGAAGGCACAGACTATAACAGGGTTCAGAAAAGAACTAGATAAGTTCATGGAGGATAGGTCCATCAATGGCTATTAGCCAAGATGGGCAGGGATGGTGTCCCGAGCTTTTGTTTTGCCAGAAGCTGGTGTAACACCAACAGACCCCAGTCGTCAGCACTTTACAGAGCTCTGTCAAATGATCCACACCGCACAATGAAGTGTGGTAGGCAAGGTACAGTGCAACAAAAGCTTTGATTTCTCTCACACACACAGCAATATTTCTGGCAGATGATGTTGCAAATCTATACTTACCTCTCTGGCATCTGAAAATGGCGTTGCTCATTCAACATGCTTTGCTGTGCCAGCATATTATAAAAGATCAGACCGCCCAGCTGATAGTGAGGTTTTGCAGTACTTGCAATAAGCTTCGTTTCCACATCCCAGCAAGTATTCAAGAGAGAATTTGAATGATTTTTCATGTAACCATGCTTCTCAAAAATGCTGTGTGTGATTTCTTGTTTTGGCTGTTGTGCTGTTTAAAAAAAAAAAAAAGTTTTTCTAATATATGTCCTGAGAATATACCACTATTTAATCACATCCTGGCTGGAGCAATGTTGCAATCCAAGGCAAACTGCCTTCCATGACCTGAGAAATGATCCTTTTGCACCAGGACTTGGTGTCAATACTAGACGGCAGGTAGAGGCAAATGAGATGAAATCATTTCTCTCTCTCTTTCCCCTCTCCCCCTCTTGTTGTGTTTTATGTACTCTTGCAGTAGAAATTGCTTGCATTGCAGGGATAAAGTAATGAACCTAAACTAAAAACACTTGGAACTTAAGAAGCTCCCTCCCTGAGCCCATGAGTGTCACAGTATCTTTTCATTCTATAATTAAGATTACAAAAAGTTGCCAGATTTCATTAAAAGTTCATTAGAAGTCATAGTTTAGCAACTGGTCATTGCAAAGCTTAAAAATTCTCCAACAGACCTAAAAAGTTCTAGCTTGATCTAGCAGCAAAATCACTAAATTGGCAGCTCTGCCACAGGTCTGTCTTTAACTCCTATGCTTATAACCTTTTCCCCCTTGTGCTCTGATTGGCTCAGCTCTGAGAGGGGAATGAGGGTGTGACCTGCCAGGGAGGGTGTCCTCAATGAAAACATCAGATACAGCTTCAGGAAGAGCTACTGAAAGTGTCTAGTAGCTGCCACACCCCAGTCTGGATGTTTCTGGGCCCTTCTGATTTGCCCTGCCCTGCACATGTGTGCAGAGACAGAGTATCTTTTTGTTCCTGGTCACTCTGCTCAAGACCCCACCATGTCCAGAGACCTCCTCTTCTGCATCCCTCTGGTGTTGGCCACGATCACTATTAATAAGTCCAAGAGGAGGCAGTGCAACTCTTTTCCTGACCCTTATTCATTCACATATCTGGGCAGCGTTCCACGGGGGAAGTCCACTAGGTCCTCAGTCTCCTTTCCAAAGCAGTGGGTACTGGTTGGGGTTCTCTGCCTTGTGTCCCCCACTGACAAACTTTGATTACTCATTTGACCTCAACCCTGATCCTCCATCTTTGTTTTCTTTCTCCATGAGTTGAACTCCTCCATGCCTTTGCGGCCCTCCACCTCCAGACAGGAGAAGCCATTGTTGTTTTCCATGAGAGGGCCCATTCAGGGGGCCTCCTTTGAAGTCTCAACTAAAGCAGCACCTTCCCCTTCACACGCACTAAGTTCTTGGAAAATGTGATTTTAAATGTGTCTGATTCTCAGTCTTTCATCTCTGTTTGCTGTCAATACTGAGCCTTACTTTCTGGGAAGTTAGGCAGAAAAGAGAACCTGCACATATTTTTTTTCCATCCTGGGGAAAATCTCAACTCTTCAGCAAATATCAAAACTAGAAGTGTTTCTTTTGTGTGTTTGAATTTTCAATAAAATATTGATTTTTTTTCCCCCTGTGGAAAGCAGATCCGTTTTTTTGAAAAAATTGTTTCGTCAAACCCCCAATTTTTCTATTGACAAACATCTTTATCAAGAAATTTTCAACCAGCCCTACAGATTAGCCATGCATGTACACAGCAGCTGCTCTCTGAGCCCAACAACAGAAATTAACCCCTTCATACACAACCTAACAAGGAAAGAAAAGTCTTCTGCTGCCACTATCTGATGGTGTATGAAGGGGTGGGAAGAATCCCACAGGTTCTAAATTGATGGAACTAGCCCTGCCTCCCATTCTTTCATGTTAAGATGATGTGCCAGTTGTCATGTCCAGTCCTGCCTGTCTCAAGAAACATGACCCGAGGCCGATCAGTAAACCCGCCCCGTCGTTAGATTAGCCCAGTACTAATGGGCCTACTGCTGCTCCCATTGAAGACACATGTGTTGACTTCAAATGGAGCAAGATTGGGCCCAGTGTTTGTTAATGGAAGCCTCCTATTTGAAAGCCCAGTCTTACAATGGAAATTCTGTCATTGACTACTGGGTAGGGCCGGCTCCAGGCACCAGCTGAGCAAGCAGGTGCTTGGGGTGGCCAATGGAGAGGGGTGGCATGTCCAGCTCTTCGGAGGCAGGTCCCTCACTCCCTCTCAGAGCGAAGGACCTGCCGCCGAATTGCCGCCGAATAATGAAGCGGCGGCGGTAGTGCCGCAGATCGCGATCATGGATTTATTTATTTTTTTTGCTGCTTGGGGCAGCAAAAACCCTGGAACCGGCCCTGCTACTGGGAGCAGGACTAGGTCTTTGTTTCCCTAATTAAGGCCTTATTCCCAGTAGGAACATCTGCAGCAGAGCTCCCCGCAAGACTGAACTACATAGGCCTGCCTCATCCCAATTAACAAGACTCCTGGCAAAAGAAGGGGTGGCTGGACAGGACTCTAATCGCTCTCCTTCTCTCTCTTAACTCCAGAGCATTTTGAACTCCAAATGAATTTGCCAATTACCATTTGGATATCTCCTAATGCTTTATCTCCGCTCAAGGCAATCAGCGGACAGAACGGAGCGAGGTGTGTTTGAGCAGAACATTTATTTTGATAACATTCAGTGTGCCAGCATCCAAGTTATAAAAATGTCTTTCAAATTATTTCAGTCCCTGCTAATCTGTTTCAGTAAGTGAGGGTCATTAACATTATCCATCTGCAAAAGGCCTAGTGCGGTATTAAACTCCTGATTCCTGAATATTTAATACATGTTAGTTGCCCACAAAAATTGGAAGTGAGGCATGATCTAAATTAAGAGGTAATGCGTGTGATCTGGG
The DNA here is from genome assembly GCA_003942145.1 of Platysternon megacephalum. Classification (NCBI taxonomy): domain Eukaryota; kingdom Metazoa; phylum Chordata; order Testudines; family Platysternidae; genus Platysternon; species Platysternon megacephalum. Next base: position 2,588,032 of record QXTE01000211.1, on the reverse strand, counting down.
CTAATTTACCTTCAATCCTGCTATTCATCCAGTTTTTCTTATATCTTTCTTTTAAACGTCTTTCATGTTTATTGCTGCTAACTTAATGTATCCCTTCAGTTTATGCCATGTCCCTTGTTTTGGGGTGAGAATACTTCTCTTGTGAGGAAGCAGTGAAACAAGTTTATTCTGCCACTTTTTGTTTTCCCTTGGGGAATTATATTCTGCCTATTTTAGAAAACAATCTTCCCACAGTTTCAGCTGGGTATGGTATTCTCTACTTCCTCTCCTAAATCGTTATTTATGGTTGCTGTGCACTGTTAAACAGCTGCCGCGCTACACCTCAGATCTTGCTGCATTTTCAATGGTGGAAAACATGAACCCTGTGTGTAGTTTTCATATTAATTTATTGCATTTGTTAAAGTACTTTGAGATAGATTGTGCAATAGAAATTTAAAAAAAACACATTATTATTGAGCAGTGAGATGTATGAGATGCTTGAATATTCAAAGTAACGTAAAGGCCAATTACAGTACGCATTAAAGTTCAACAAACTGGATTTTCAACATAAAAAAAAAAGTGTGTCTGCTGAGTAACATGATGAAGCTCTGGATTCACCCTGCCTGGCACAGAGAGGTGTGTTTCACTATCATCCTCCCTTAGCGCTCACACCAGGGAAGGGCCAGAGGCTACAAAGGATTACACTTCAGCAGAATGGTTGAAGTTGTTGCTATACCTCCTCCAGAACACTAGCAGGGCCACATTTCCTGCTAACTCTTATACAAAGAGAGCCAGTAACCACTTGCAGAGGATATAGCTAGGTTAGATTATAGTAGCCTCAGGACCGTGCCTGCTTTATCAGCTGTTGCTTCCAGTTAATAAGTTATGCTAAAGCTTGCCTCTGTCATCACTGAAATAATAAAGGCAGCTTTACCTTCTCCAACCTGCTGGTGGAGGTTGCCCTGACAATGCTCTGAATCAGTACTTTGCTCAATCACCCTTGTCATGGCATCTCCCCACATGGCATCTCCCACTGTTAGGGCAGCGCTGGCTCCCAATGATCAACTCTTAAGGTTCCTTTCCACTGCCACAAACTCACTTCCAACGACCAGGGGTGCTGCACCCGGGTTTACACTGAAGGAAGCCAGGTTGGTGTAAACCAGGGGCACATTTATCCTAAAATACACAGTTATGCCGGATTAAGAGATTCAGAGGTTCCAAGGCCAGAAGGAATCTGTGATGGGGCGTCCACCCCACACTGGAAGAGAAGGGGTTAAAAGCAGCCTAGAGAAGCTGCACAGGGCGCAGCCAATCCAAGAGAGGCTGCGAGAAGCAGCCAATCAGGGCCCAGCAGGCCCATATAAAAAGAGGTACAGGGCCAGAGGTGGTCAGTTGCTGCAGGGAGCCCAATGGAGAGGACTGGGTTACTAGAGGGGTGCAGGAAGATAGCACCTTGGACAGGGCAGCTGCTAGCAGGGACCAGGGGAGCTAGAGAGAGAGATGCTGGCTGGCTGCTGAGACTCTCAGGCTTGAGGCCCTGCAAAGAGGTTGAAGAAGGTGCTGGGGCCGTGGGGAAGTGGCCCAGGGAATTGAAGCAGCACTGGTGAGAAGTTAAGGAGAGGCAGTGGGAGGTTGCTAGCTACAGGGTCCCTGGGCTGGGACTCGAAGTAATGGGCTGGCCCGGGTCCCCCTCACTTGCCACTGGGGCAGTGGCTGGACTATAGAACTGAGGTACCCCGCCCCCGGCAGGGGGAAAACACGGACAGTGACATGGCCAGAGGTCCAAGTCATGAAGAGGACACTGCAGTACTTGGATTGAGGCAGGTCTGCAGATGGTGATGACAATGGGCGAGGCTCCACCAGGATATGGCAGACTGGCTGGCAGAGCTAATCCCCATGACGGCCAGCAGGAGGTGCTGCGCTGGTGAGTGAACCTGTGACAGAATCATTGTGAACATCTAGGCTGAGCTCCTATATAACACAGGCCAGAGAACTTTCCCCAAAATAATTCCTAGACCATATCTTTTAGAAAAATAACTAATCTTGATTTAAGAGATTTAATCTTGTCACTGATGGAAAATCCACCATGACCGTTGGTAAATTTTTCCAATGGTTAATTACTTTCACTGTTAAAATTTTATGCGATATTTCCAGTCTGAATTTGTCTAGCTTCATCTTACACCCATTGGATCATGTTATACCTTTCTCTGCTAGATTGAAGAGCCCATTATTAAATATTTGTTCCACAGGGAGATACTTAATAGATTGTAACCAAGTGACCCCTCAACATTCTCTTTAAGATAAATAGATTTTTCTCCTCGAGTCTATCACTGAAAGGCAGGGTTTCTAATCCTTTAATTACAGTATTTTCATGGCTCTCCTCTGAAGCGTCTCCAATTTATCAATATACTTCTTGAATTGTGGATACCAGAACTGGACACCAGCAGTGGTCACACCAGTGCCAAATACAGAGGTAAAATAATCTCTCTCCTCCTCCTTGACATTCCCCTGTTTATGCCTTGTCAGGGTTCTTTCCCCACTCTGAACTCCGGGGTACAGATGTGGGGACCCGCATGAAAGACCCCCTAAGCTTATTTTTACCAGCTTAGGTTAAAAGCTTTCCCAAGGCACAAATTCCACCTTGCCTTGAACAGTATGCTGCCACCACCAAGTGATTTAGACAATGAATCAGGGAAAGGACCACTTGGAGTCCTATTCCCCCCAAAATATTCCCCCAAGCCCTGCACCCCCCTTTCCTGTGGAAGGCTTGAGAATAATATCCTCACCAATTGGTACAGGTGAACACAGACCCAAACCCTTGGATCTTAAGAACAATGAAAAATCGGGTTCTTAAAAGAAGAATTTTAATTAAAGAAAAGGTAAACGAATTACCTCTGTAAAATCAGGATGGTAAGTACTTTACAGAATAACAAAAGACTCAAAAACACAGAGGATTTCCCCTCTAGGCAAAACTTTAAATTTACAAAAACAGAGATAAACCTCCCTCTTAGCACAGGGAAAATTCACAAACTAAAACAAAAGGTAATCTAACACATTTCGTTGCTATTACTTACTATTTTTGAAGGACTAGATGCTTAGTTCAGATATGGCTTAGGGAGATGTATTTTCCCTGCCCTGGTTCCTTGTTGACTCCGGGTGACACACACAAAAAACTTTCCGCCACAGATTTGAAAGTATCTTCTCCCCTTATTGGTCCTTTTGGTCAGGTGCCACCCAGGTTATCTGAGATTCTTAACCCTTTACTGGTAAAAGAGGAATTAACCCTTTACAGGTAAAAGAGGAATTAACCCTTTACAGGGTAAAGAGGGATTTTATCCTACCCTTAGCTGTATGTTTATGACATGCCTCAAAGGATCGCATTAGCCCTTTTCACCATAGCATCACACTGGGAGCTCATGGTCAGCTGATTATCCACTATAACCCCCAGATCTATTTCAGAATCACTGCGTCCTAGGTTTAGGGTGACCAGATGTCCTGATTTTATAGGGACAGTCCTGATTTGGGGGGCTTTTTCTTATATAGGCACTGTCACAGGGGCCGCACAGGTTTCCACTCTCTCGTGCCTGTGCCCTGTGTTGGCTGGTTAAAATTAAGAGTCCCCACACCTTCTTCGGTGCTTCACCCTTGTGTCTTTATTTACAGTGCAACAGTGTTATCCCCCTTTCTCCCCCAGCGGCTATCCCCAGTCAGACCCTCCCCAGGTCTCCTGCCCTTGAGTTCTCCTTTCCTTTGGTGAGGAGACAGAGACATAACCCTCCTATCCCCTCCCAGGCTAGCCTCCCAACTGAGCTGTCCCCTGGGCCTTTATAGCCCTCCTCCTCCTCCTCAGACCAGCTGTCGTTACTCAACTCAACTCATAGCAGTGAGCCAGCCCTCGTTAGGGCTTGCAGCTGGGCTCTCTGCTGACCGCCTGGGCCCCCACACCTGGCCTCCCTACCCAGGGGTGAAAGTAAACTGGTCCGGTCCGGTACGGCGTACCGTCAATAGCCGGTATGCCGTGCCGGACTGGACCGACTTTTCCGGCGGGGATTTAAAGGTCCCGGAGCTCCGGCCCCTGTGGGGAGCCCCGGGCCCTTTAAAGACAGCCCAAGCCCCGCTGCCGGAGCCTCTGGCCCTTTAAATCACTGCCGGAACCCTGCCACCATTACCCCAGCGGCGGCAGGGTTCCGGAGGCAATTTAAAGGGCCCGGGGCTCCCCGTAGTGGCTGGAGCCCTGGGCCCTTTAAATCGCCTCTGGAGCCCTGCCGCCACTACCCCAGCCCTAGCCCGAGCCTTGACGCACTGGGGTAGCGGTGGCAGGGCTCCCATGGTGATTTAAAGGGCCCGGAGCTCCGCAGTGGCTGGAGCCCCGGGTCCTTTAATTCACCCCTGCAGCTGGTAGCTCCGGGGTGATGTAAAGGCCCTGGGGCTCACAGCCACAGCCGGAGCCCCAGGGCCTTTAAATCTTGAAAGGCCCCGCCTCTTCCAGTTGAGGCCATGCCTCTGCTCAGGACTCCNTACCCCTGCCCTGCCACAGGCACCTATTACCACCCACCCCCGTCCCGATTTTTTACACTTGCTATCTGGTCACCCTACCTAGGTTAGAATCTCTCATCTATTCTTTGTTCTTAGATGTATACATCTACACTTAGCCATATTGAAACACAGATTATGTGCCTGAGCCCAGCTTACCAAGCGATCCAGATCTCTGTATGTGACCTGAAACACCTGCCTTCACAGCATGCCCATCGGAGCACCTCGCTCCCTCCTATTCTCTGCCCGTGGCACACAATAGTTTAGTCTCCTGGGGGCTGTGACAATTTTGTCTAGTCCAGGTCACTGGGCTCTGTACAGAGGTAGCTGGGCTTCGTGGCCTGTGGTGTGTGCAGAAGGTCAAATTGGATGATTGGATTTAAATTCTACCACTCTGTGTAGAGCGAGGCACCTGACTGATGGCCACCTGCTTTTAGCTGGCTAGGAGTTCTTAATGTGCATCAATTTATATAATTCTCATTTCCCATTTGAAGTCTCATTTTCTGTTCTCTCCCTAAGTGTATGTTGCAGTTGCTTAGCATGGTCCATGTTTTATGTCTCTGGGACAGTACTTACTGTGGGAGGTGACTGTATAATAAGGCAAAGGACCAGGAATCCTGGGTTCTATTTCTGCTACTGACTTACCATGTGACCTTGTGCAAGTTCCTGCTCTGAAGTAAAACCGCTATAGACTATTTCCACCCATCTCAGGGATGTTGTGGCTTAAAGCCTGATTTTGAGTAGGGCTGAACACTCACAGCATCAGTTTACTTTGGTGGAAGTTCTGGGTGGTCAGCCTTTTGTAGGGTGACCAGATGTCCCGTTTTTATAGGGATAGTCCTGTTTTTTTGGGACTTTTTCTTATATCGGCTCCTATTACACCCCACCCCCTGTCCTGTTTTTTCACAGTTGCTATCTAGTCACTCTAGCCTTTTGGAACATCGGGGTGAAATATTGGCCCTATTGAAGTCAATGGGAATTTTGCTAATGATTTCCACAGATGCAGGATTCCATCCCTGCTCCTTAATGTTTTAGCCCTCAGTTCAGCAGAGTACTTAAGCATGTGTTAGCACTTGAGTACAGCCCTCCTTATTTAGCAAAGCACTTGCTTAAGTATCACTGAAGTTAATAATGGAAAGACAAGGTGGGTGAGGTAATCTCTTTTATTGGAGCAACTTCTGTTGGTGAAACAGAAANAAGACTCAAAAACACAGAGGATTTCCCCTCTAGGCAAAACTTTAAATTTACAAAAACAGAGATAAACCTCCCTCTTAGCACAGGGAAAATTCACAAACTAAAACAAAAGGTAATCTAACACATTTCGTTGCTATTACTTACTATTTTTGAAGGACTAGATGCTTAGTTCAGATATGGCTTAGGGAGATGTATTTTCCCTGCCCTGGTTCCTTGTTGACTCCGGGTGACACACACAAAAAACTTTCCGCCACAGATTTGAAAGTATCTTCTCCCCTTATTGGTCCTTTTGGTCAGGTGCCACCCAGGTTATCTGAGATTCTTAACCCTTTACTGGTAAAAGAGGAATTAACCCTTTACAGGTAAAAGAGGAATTAACCCTTTACAGGGTAAAGAGGGATTTTATCCTACCCTTAGCTGTATGTTTATGACATGCCTCAAAGGATCGCATTAGCCCTTTTCACCATAGCATCACACTGGGAGCTCATGGTCAGCTGATTATCCACTATAACCCCCAGATCTATTTCAGAATCACTGCGTCCTAGGTTTAGGGTGACCAGATGTCCTGATTTTATAGGGACAGTCCTGATTTGGGGGGCTTTTTCTTGTATAGGCACTGTCACAGGGGCCGCACAGGTTTCCACTCTCTCGTGCCTGTGCCCTGTGTTGGCTGGTTAAAATTAAGAGTCCCCACGCCTTCTTCGGTGCTTCACCCTTGTGTCTTTATTTACAGTGCAACAGTGTTATCCCCCTTTCTCCCCCAGCGGCTATCCCCAGTCAGACCCTCCCCAACTGAGCTGTCCCCTGGGCCTTTATAGCCCTCCTCCTCCTCCTCAGCCCAGCTGTCGTTACTCAACTCAACTCATAGCAGTGAGCCAGCCCTCGTTAGGGCTTGCAGCTGGGCTCTCTGCTGACCACCTGGGCCCCCACACCTGGCCTCCCTACCCAGGGGTGAAAGTAAGCTGGTCCGGTCCGGTACGGCGTACCGGCAATAGCCGGTATGCCGTGCCGCACTGGACTGGCTTTTCCGGTGGGGATTTAAAGGTCCCGGAGCTCCGTTCCCTGTGGGGAGCCCCGGGCCCTTTAAAGACCGCCCAAGCCCCGCTGCCGGAGCCTCTGGTCCTTTAAATCACTGCTGGAACCCTGCCACCATTACCCCAGCGGCGGCAGGGTTCTGGAGGCAATTTAAAGGGCCCAGGGCTCCCCGCAGTGGCAGGAGCACTGGGCCCTTTAAATCCCCGCCCGAGCCCGGCTGCTGGAGCCCCGGGAGCTGGGCTCCAGTGGGGATTTAAAGGACCCGGGGCTCCCCGCACCGGTTGGAGCCCTGGGCCCTTTAAATCACCTCTGGAGCCCTGCCGCCACTACCCCAGCCCTAGCCCGAGCCTTGCCGCCCTGGGGTAGCGGCGGCAGGGCTCCCATGGTGATTTAAAGGGCCCAGAGCTCCGCAGTGGCCGGAGCCCCGGGTCCTTTAATTCACCCCTGCAGCTGGCAGCTCCGGGGTGATGTAAAGGCCCTGGGGCTCCCAGCCACAGCCGGAGCCCCAGGGCCTTTAAATCTTGAAAGGCCCCGCCTCTTCTGGTTGAGGCCACGCCTCTGCTCAGGACTCTGGTGTACCAGTAAGTCCTTTAAGTTACTTTCACCCCTGTCCCTACCAGAAATTAGGGCTTAGCCAGCATTTTAGCAGGGCATTCAAGGGGTTTACCCCTGCCCTGCCACAGGCACCTATTACCACCCACCCCCGTCCCGATTTTTTACACTTGCTATCTGGTCACCCTACCTAGGTTAGAATCTCTCATCTATTCTTTGTTCTTAGATGTATACATCTACACTTAGCCATATTGAAACACAGATTATGTGCCTGAGCCCAGCTTACCAAGCGATCCAGATCTCTGTATGTGACCTGAAACACCTGCCTTCACAGCATGCCCATCGGAGCACCTCGCTCCCTCCTATTCTCTGCCCGTGGCAAACAATAGTTTAGTCTCCTGGGGGCTGTGACAATTTTGTCTAGTCCAGGTCACTGGGCTCTGTACAGAGGTAGCTGGGCTTCGTGGCCTGTGGTGTGTGCAGAAGGTCAAATTGGATGATTGGATTTAAATTCTACCACTCTGTGTAGAGCGAGGCACCTGACTGATGGCCACCTGCTTTTAGCTGGCTAGGAGTTCTTAATGTGCATCAATTTATATAATTCTCATTTCCCATTTGAAGTCTCATTTTCTGTTCTCTCCCTAAGTGTATGTTGCAGTTGCTTAGCATGGTCCATGTTTTATGTCTCTGGGACAGTACTTTTGTATTTACCCTTTTCTCAAATTCCTTCTTGGAAGCTGCCCTCCTGTTCCATCACTGTTTTTATAGGGACAGTCCTGTTTTTTGGGACTTTTTCTTATATAGGCTCCTATTACACCCCACCCCCTGTCCTGTTTTTTCACAGTTGCTATCTAGTCACTCTAGCCTTTTGGAACATCGGGGTGAAATATTGGCCCTATTGAAGTCAATGGGAATTTTGCTAATGATTTCCACAGATGCAGGATTCCATCCCTGCTCCTTAATGTTTTAGCCCTCAGTTCAGCAGAGTACTTAAGCATGTGTTAGCACTTGAGTACAGCCCTCCTTATTTAGCAAAGCACTTGCTTAAGTATCACTGACGTTAATTGGAGAGACAAGGTGGGTGAGGTAATCTCTTTTATTGGAGCAACTTCTGTTGGTGAAACAGAAACGCTTTCAAGTGTTCATCTTTAGGTCTGAGGATGAGCTTGGGATGGCCTAGGTCTTGAACCCAGGCCTAGAAGTTCTTAGACAGCTACTGCATCCCGGTCTCCACTCAGCATCTTCCAAAACCTTCTAGGCTGAGAAGCTAATGGTACTACAGCCTCATCCCAGGCTGGGACCCTGACTGGCAGGTCTCCGGGCTCCACTGATTGGTCCAAGCACACTATTTAAGTCAGAAGGAGGCACAGCAAATAATAATAAAATAATATATGGAGATATACCTATCTCATAGAGCTGGAAGGGACCCCGAAAGGTCATTGAGTCCAGCCCCCTGCCTTCACTAGCAGGACCAATTTTGCCCTAGATTCCTAAGTGGCCCCCTCAAGGATTGAACTCACAACCCTGGGTTTAGCAGGTCAATGCTCGAACCACTGAGCTATCCCTCCCCCCAAGTTGTTTGAGCAACAAGGTGATTTTCTGTTGTGGCTGCACTGGACCCTGCTAGTGGTGTGTCCAAACCTCCTCCTGATTCCTGCTCCACTCCTGGCTCCTGCCTCACCCCGGCCTTCACTCCTGTTCCCACCCTGCTCCTGCGCCATGCTTGATTCTTGCCTCTTCTCTAATTCCTGCCCTTCCCTCGATTCCACCATCAGTTACCAGTCCTGGCTCTGACCCTGGTCTCTGTCTTCTGACTCTGACTTGACCTGTGGTTGTGGCATTTGGTATCTGACTTTGGCTCCGAACCTCCGCTTCGATTCCTGACTCTGACTCGACCCATGGTTCTGGTAATGTGGTGCTGACCCTTGGCTTCATTCCCCAACCGGGACACCTGCTCTGCCCACTAGACCCGACTCCTTCTAAAGGCCCTGAGGGCAGGCCGTCTACATCCCAGTCTATAACAGAGCTTTGTGTGAGCTCAAAAGCTTGCCTCTCTCACCAGCAGAAGTTGGGCCAGTAAAAGATGTTATCTCTCCCACCTTGTCTCTCTAATATCCTGGGACCAACATGGCTACAACACTGCATACATTGAAGTTAATATGAATTAAGGACATGTGTAATGCTAGGCCTTTGCTTAAGAGCTTTTCGGAATGGGAATGGGATTGCTAAATGCTTTGCTGAATTGCAGCCTAATAAGTTGACCTGATCCAAGGCCCTTTGAAGTCAATGGAAAGGTTCCCGTTTGAAACTTTGGATCAAGATTTATATGCTTTGAGGCCCTTGAATGAAATGCCATACAAGTGCTGCATCCAGCTCTGAAGTTTTCCAGAGTCTGAGCTGGGTGAAGTCCAGGGTTTCGGTTCAGGCCTCTCTCTAGTGTAGATGTTTGTCTCATTTAATTCCAGCAAAGTTTTTACATACAGGTATGAGCTCAACAGGCAGAAGAAAGATTGGCATTTTAGTCACAGTGTACGGGGAGACTTTGGCAAACCAGTAAAGTGCCTGAAACCACTATGGCTTATTGTTAAAAAGCGACCTAGTCAGCAGGCTGGAAAGTGGCCATGCAGCTTGACCAAGGCAGGAGGGGAGGGGGGTTTAGGGTGCCACAGAAAGGGCAGCTTGACCCTGTGTCCTTCCTGATAAGAATTGTGTTGAAGTTGCTGATATTTGCATTTTAGAAGAGCAGGATGTGCCCCAGGAATGTCTATTGGGGTCTCAAGGCTGCAGACTCTGGAAAAACCCACACCTGGTTAATCAATAATCAGAAGAAACCTCTTGCTTGACCATTGAAACTGCTTACTTAACAAGGTTTCTTTAAGGGACATGTCATTCTAGTACTAATGTATAAATAAGGGGAAAAAGCTTGAGATGGGGGGGGGGACTCTTCGGGACTGGTCTCTCCCTCTGGATGCATCTTGTGTTCCCCACTTGCAGACAGGCTGCCATTGTGCCACTCGAGAGCCACACTAGGGTTGGGGGTGTTTTACTAACCTGTTGCGGACGTGTGTAAGTGCTTGAGACTAAGTAAAGTTTAGCTTTAAGTGAAAGCACTCTCGTGTTGTCCTGTTTGTGCCGGCCATCTCTCGGTCGGACGGCCGTGTCTCCCCTGATTTATTTCCTGACACCATCTCGCACAGAGTAAAAGTTACCAAGAGCTTTGGGTTGCAAGAACCCTGGGTAACAACAGACATAGTTTCATGCTATTTAATAAGTGTGAGAATATTTAGTATCATCTAGATCAGGGGTAGGCAACCTATGGCACGGGTGCCGAAGGCGGCACGTGAGCTGATTTTCAGTGGCACTCACACTGCCCGGGTCCTGGCCACCAGTCCGGGGGGCTCTGCATTTTAATTTAATTTTAAATGAAACTTCTTAAACATTCTGAAACCTTATTTACTTTACATACAACAATAGTTTAGTTATATATTATAGACTTATAGAAAGAGACCTTCTAAAAAGGTTAAAATGTATTACTGGCACGCGAAACCTTAAATTAGAGTGAATAAAATGAAGACTCGGCGCACCACTTCTGAAAGGTTGCCGACCCCTGATCTGGACCATGGCTTTTCAACCTGGGAGTTGTGAATGGGAATCATGGGGCCACAATCACCCTGCCTTTCCCATATTGCTAAATGAGAGGAGGTCCCTAAGAGATCATGGATACATAGAAGGAGGGTTTCAGGCAGGGATTCTAATAGTGAAATGGTTCAAAAGCCCTCTGGACCATCAGAAGGTTTGTATAACAATTCACCGGCTGTGCCTCTCAGCCCAACGAACAAGTATGCCAAAATTTACATTGGTTCCAATTTCCTCTGGGTATATTACCAGATTAACATTGATTTGCTGGCCAGATCCCTTCTAGATTAGATGAAGTTCTCTGAAACACATCATAATTCAAACAACTGTATAAAACTAAAAGCGGGCGGGCTTGCGTCGTGTTCTTTTTCATTATACTGAAACGTTGCATTCCAGGAGTCTCATAGAGCCAAATGACATTTTGAGAGAAGACATGTACCATAAAGTAATGCAGAAATCCTTTTTAGAGAGATGTTTTGATTGCTGTGAGTGCTGCCCCACGCAGACTTTATGTTCCACTTGGCACAGTAAAGACAATTAAATGTATTGTTTACCATACTTGTACAAACCAGTACTTCTGCAGAAGAGCCAGCAAAGGGGCAAACGGACTCCTTAGCAAAATGAAACTAATAAAGTAGAGTTGCTTTTTTTAAAATTTAAGATTGTGTCTTTATAAACTTCATAAATCTCCAAGGCAGTAACATTTCATAGTTGAAAGAAACCAAAGGTTTCTTGGACATATTTTTTTCTGTGAACTGGCATTGTAGGAGCTGGAAACTTTTCTAGCAAGGATTCTAAATGTTAATAAAACTTTCCAAAGGTAATAACTTTAAGTGCTTTTTATTTGGCACTGAAGGAAGACAATTAACATTCCTGGTGCAGTAAATTGTAATTAATATCTACGTGATGAAATGAGAAAGATACATGAGGCATCAGGTGAACGTTCAGTCCTGAACTTCTGCCACTCTTCATGGTCCACCAGTTTCCCTCAGACTCCTGGTGTCCTCAGCCAATATCTGAGTGGCTCCTGTAGGGGATTGCCTAATCTGAATTCTCCAGGATAGCTGTTCTCCCTTGATTGCCATGTCCCCCACAGTTATAATTTTGTCATCCTTTTAAGGTGATAGCCTATTCATTATGGGCCTGAACCAGTTCTCATTGAACAGTTGGGCATCCCTCAGCACTATATTTACACTGTTATCGCCATCTCTTCTCAGACGCCCACTATCTGTCTTAAAGTCACTACTATAAACACCGCTGTTGGTTAACAACATTTAGCGCTCCTTCACCCTCCCTTTTCCCTGTGTCTCCCCAAATGTTCCTTTAAAGGTATATCGTTGTCTTTCCACGCATATTTACATCTCCCTAAAACTCTCCACACAATTGATTGTTGTTGGAAAAGATCCTTTTGTGATACTAATTAACCTCCATTCTAATATTTACTATCCCAGACTAAAGATTTCATGGTCTGCTTTGCCTCTGATTTTAAAGAGACAGAACTCATATAGTTTGTCTGTATTTCAAATATGATTTGTTGACTGATTAATACCAATCTCTTGCAACAAGTTCCCTAGGATATGACGGAAGTGAGTGGGGCTATTTTGTACTGTCATGTTATTTTAACAAGGGGAGTGTAGGCAGTAGCGGCGCCAGCTCTTCCGGCGCCCTAGGCGGCGGAAGGTCCCGCCCCCGAAATGCCGCCCCCAACAGCGGCGGCAGAAGGTCCAGCCCCCAAATTTCAACGGGCGGCCGGGGCGCCGGCGCCCCCAAAATATCAGCACCCTAGGCAACCACCTAGGTCGCCTAATGGGTTGCGCCGGCCCTGAGTGTAGGCTGCTGGACCCGACCGCCAGCCTGGGACAGACCATCGGCCATACCCAGTTCAGTTTGTAGCCCTTATTTCAGGGCTCTGCTGATTCTTTAACACACACACAAATGAAATGTTGAACAGTAACAAAAAGCAACAGTTGTAGTCTTGATGTGTGGGGCCTTCTGTCAGCTTAATGGTCAGCACCTTTCCCTGCGCATGGGAGTTCGCAGGGCTGGCCTTCTTCTGCAGCCAAAGGAGAGTGTACTCCACACTCTCTCCTGGGCCCAAGCTAGGGTTGTCCTTGATATCCCCTAGCTGGAAACCATCCAACTCAGATGATGCTGCCCAGCTGGGTCGGATGATTCCAAGCACCTGCATTCCTGGCTCCTCTCCAGCTCAGGGCTAGCTGCTCCGTGGCCCTTAAAAGGGCAGACCACCTGGTTCTACGGAGGATGAGTCTTTTCTCACTCATGGAATTTAATGTTCTCCTTTCTCATAGGGCTGTATGTTACTTGGCAATAACAAAATAATTATACCTATAAAATGTTACAATAGGTGATTGCTTTTTATTGCATTGACACGTTAATCTGCTTTCAGTTAAAGCCACCTGCAGAGCAGAGGAAGCTAAGGGTATTTCAGGACAAACCTCCACTGAGCTACTCTGGATTTGGTTGTCTCACTTCTTCATTTGGTCCTGGTGGTAGCACTCCTGGGCCCACAAGCCCTGGCTGGTGCAGAAGGGGTGTAATTCATACCTCCCCTTGGCATCACTAATCCAAGTAGTGTGGCATCCTCTCCCCTCCTCCTAGCCACATTAATGGGGTCATTTTCCACGATGGGCAACTGAGGAATAGAATGCTGAATTGACTTGCCAAAGATGACGTGCTGCTAGAAATGTATGCCACAGCTGGGAACAGAAGGCTGGTTTCTAAGGTGGCAGCTCCATAAATTAGCCACTAACCCACAGTGCCTCTTCGACTCTTATTATTTATTGCAGTAGTGCACAGGGACTGTGCAGTGGTAGGCACTGTGCAAACAAAGAATAAAGATAGCTGTGCCGAGAGAGCTCACACTCTAGGAATTAGGCAACACGAACATGTTGAGGGGACAGGGTAACTGTAGAGAAAGGTTTGACTGCATTAGTTAATAGTCACAGTGGTCAAAGTAGCCCCTGTTGCTTTAAATCTCAGTACTTAGGCCAAAAGTGAAGTGGGTGTAATAATGCTTACGCTGTGGTGTAAAGTGCTTACCACGTGACACGCCACAAGTCCCTAGAGCTCTCGGGTTATCGCTACAGAGCTCTGGCTGCACATTGTCTGCAGCATGTGGCACGGGGTGATATGCAGGAGACATCACATTAGCCCTGCAGGGGTCCCTGTGACATGGGGTTTGTCAGCCTGGTGTGAACAAGCCATGAACATAACAACTTGGGGATTGAAGATATCTATCAGTTTCAGAGACCTGTTAGGCCATAATGACCATAAACAGTAACAATGAAATGGGTATTGAGGGTGGACCCAGGGGTTACAAAAGAAGTGGTCTTCTGGCAAGGAGTGGATCAGAATGAAGTCAAAGGGGCTGGTATTAAGAAACTATTCTTCAATTCTTCAATGCCATTTTACTTTAGTATGGGCCAAATGGTGACAGCCTCATTCAGTGCTTACATAGGGCTCAGAGAGCACTGAATGTTGATTTTGAATAAGTCGTGGAACACTGGGGAAGTTCCAGAAGACTGGAAGAAAGCTAACGTGTCCACATTTAAAAAGGCTGAACCTGGTTTTAATAGGCCTCTGTCAGGCCCCATGGATTTTGAACCTGGGTCTGTGTGTGTGTGGGGGGGTGCTGTGAGTCATCACACACCAATCCTCCCCTCCCAGTAGCTTACAAACAGTAGTCAGGACCAGGGTCCATGAAGCTCAACTGGGGAACAAGCCCCGCCCCTGCACTCTGATTGGGAGAGCTTCAAGGCTCCTGATTGGGCTGCAGCTCCTATTTAAGTCAGAGGAGGAAACAGGAATTTGTCCATACAATTGGGCTTTACCTGTCTATGGAGTGTTTACCTGTTCCTGCCCTCCTGGAAGCTTGACCTTTCCTGAGTCTTGGTAACAGTCTCCTGGTTCATGCCCTCTGGTTCTGTTGCCTGATCCTAGTATCCTGATTCCTGGTTACTGATTCTTGATTGGTGCCCCCTGTTTGTCTCTTGATTCTGATCCCCTGGTGTTCCCCCAGCATCATTCCTGGTAATTGGCTCCTGGTCCCTCAGCATGTGCCTGATGTTAACACCTAGGCCAGGCTATGCATTCCCTGGTCCTGGTTCTGGGCAAGATAATGAAGTGGCTGATACAGAACGTGATTAATAAAGAATTTAAGGAGGGTAATATAACTAATGCAAATCAACATGGGTTTATGGAAAATAGATCCTGTCAAACTAATTTGAGATCTGATGAGATTACAAATTGGGTTGATTAAGATAATAATGTTGATGTAATATACTTAGACTTCTGTAAGATGTTTGACTTGGTACTGCATGATGTTTTGATTAAAAAGACTACAATGATATACAATGAATATGGCACCCAATAAATGAATTAAAAGTTGTGTAACTGATAGGTCTCAAAGTCCTTGAAGGAGACTAACATTTTAATAGATTCACTTAATGTTCGGCCTTGGGAATGTTCATATAATGAACTCGAAGATCTTGAGACACAATAGCCAACTTGTAGAGCACATCATATGTAAGTGCCAGCTCACAGAGGAATTCAGGACTTGCTAAACCCTTGTATATCTGCCTTCCTTTGTCATTTTTTAGTGCTTCAGAAGAATTTTCACATGCTTATAAGGGGTCTAAAATGACACCCAGCTTGGACGGTCCTAAAATTACTAGCCATCCAATGTACATCCAAGATTTGAAGAATGTGTAGAATTTGGGAGCCTTCTTCTGCTCATGCTTCATTGAGCTCCCATTAATTTTTGTTGAACTGGCTGTAAATGTTATAGAGATTTTTCCATAAAGGATTTGGAATGGTTAACAGTGGTGACCTCATCAAAAGCATCTGTCATGGCTAATTCAATTCTGGTTCATACAGTGCCACATGAGGAAACATAATCTTGTTGCCACACAAGAGTTCCAGCCTAACATGACACTGCCCTATCAGATACAAATGAAACCTGTTTTTCTTGAAGATTAGTGTCAGTAAATTCAGCATTCTGCAGACATTCAGGAGTGTTGAGACAATATCCTCAGGTTTTTGGTCTTCAAGTTCAACCAGGTCAAGGAACATGAATATAGGACGTTCACCCTCAACTGATGGTTTAACTATCAAGGTAGCTTTTCTGCTGACTAGTGGATTCATCAATAAGTACAGCCAACTTTCTTGAAGAAGACATAAGACTCTTGAGTGTGTCCTCCTGCATTTCCTCTGCAGTGATTCACAATGCCTGTTGCACTGTATCAGGGATGCAAACTTTTTTCCATGTTTATTCCGAGTTCCTGTAACTCAATCAGATTTTCATGGTTGCTGAATTGGTGATTGTTCTTGGCAAGGTAATATGCAGTTCTAAATACAGCCTCCCTTGCCTGAACTACACCTCCTAAAATAGCTTCAGTAATTTTTCCTAGCACACTTGCCTTCCTCTGATCTTGGGTTTTATGCACTATACCCTGAACGCCACATGCTTCTTAATTTTAATTTTAAGGAATGCCAATTTAATATTTCTACTTTCATTTCCAGATGCTTCAACATGATAGTTGCACCACTCATTTGCAAAAGAGGTGCCTTGTTTTAAAAACTCTAGTTGTCTTGGCAGCTTTACAGTCCAGGCAGCCTGTAAGACAAATGGGATGACTTTAGAAAAGTTTTAAATGAAATATAGCAGTACAGCAATAATACCACAGCAGGGTAGCTTATTGCTAACATTCCAACAGTCAGAGAGTCATTAGGCACACTGCAGGTTGATAGATGCACCAGTTATACACCACTCATACTCCACACAGAGAGAATCTAAACTTTTTGTGTTAGGATATAGAATATGTTAAACCATTCTTCAAATGCTTTTACTGTTCAGCAAATATTTTCAGTCAGTCCACACATGCAGTAGCACTGGATGGCTCATTACAGACTCTTACAGGCCACGATTTTCATGTGTGTTCAGTTGCTTAACATAACCAGCTCTTAGACAATGCACAAGTCAATTGTAGTGATCATCCAGAATTGTTGTTTAAAGGTTATATGGTTTTCAAAAACTTAGTGCCACACTACGAGCACTGGAAATTGGACCTCCAGTGCCCTCCAGGATCTCCTGGATGTATTTTCAATGACTGTGGCACTAAGTACTGATATATGATATTCAACTCACAAGAAATATACACATTGTTGTGAGAGGTTTTTTAAATGACTGACATTCCTCTTGTAACACTTGATCTTTTTGGAGACATGATTTTGGACCAGTGACTAGAAGTACAAGACAAAAATGCCATTAAAAAAAAAAAAGAAGAAGACAAGAAACCCAGGTATCTAACAAGTGAACAACTTACCAGAAGAAAATAGAAATGAAGCAAACACAAAAACCAACTGGTTTGGCAGCTGGTGTTTTTATTGAATGACCGAAAGAAAAAGAGAAGGTAATTGACTTAAACAGTTTCTATTGAACATTTAAATGGTCTGTTATGAGAGTTCATGCCTCTGAAAACGTCAAAAGTCATTATCAAAAGTTAATGAACCTCGTTTCCTTAATTTATCATGTTTTCTATTTTCAGTAGAACATTTTACAATAAATGGAAATGCTGAAAACCTCCAGTTTAAAGGCTTAGAACAGTGACTATTTTTTTCTCCAAAGCAGAAGGACACGTTGTAAAACTTTTTTTTTAATAAAAAAAAACTTGTTTGGTTTTATTGATCTAGTATCCATTTTATAAGTGGGATCACACACTCCAGGGCTCTTACAATTTGTTGGTTGAAAGCACTCAGCTTCGCTTTGTGCCTCCAACCCAACTACCCAACGTTGTGTCTCCAACCCAACCCAATAACCAAATTAAATTTGGAATGTATGTTATTGCAACACAATGCATGCCCTGTCATGTGTATTCCCTTACATATGTCTTGACTTTAACACCTGGTATATTCAGGATTTGCTTATCACAGGAAAGTAGGAATGAGTAAATGCCATATTCCCTAAAAGAGAATGAGTAAACTCCATTTACATGCATCCGCACTACTGTTTTTCTCCCTCTTTCTCTCTCCCAAGGCTGCTGAGAAACCTCTTTTATAACCACCAGGCAACCTCCTGATCAATTTCAACAAGTGATCTCTCCCCTCATAAACCAGTTATCCTAGGTAGGAACTAGCTTTTTGTCTAGGGTGCTTCTATTTGAATAGAAGAGCATCAAGATTTAATCACCGTCTATTGTTAACCCTGTGCCACTGCCCCTTACAATTCCAGTCCAACCCAGAGGTAAAAGGACAATCGAGAAGGCAAACAAACCTCATATTCAAAAGGAAGTTTGCAGCTTGACACAGACACACATAAAGAGCCTCCAATATCAAACAGAATTTATAAATAGTACATAGACAAATTCTCCAAATCATCACACAGTCTGCTTCAAACAGCTTACAGTGTAAATAATCAAGACAGACAAAAGGTCTCAAAGGAAATGTTATCCTTGTTTTACAGATGGAGAACTGGGGCACAGAAAGATAGTTTTGGACTTTGTGGTCCAGGCCAATTTCAATGAATAAGTTAAGAGTCCCAATCCTGCAAATATTTACTGCTGGGTATAGTGCTTAATACCTTGAATAGTGCCTTTGACTTCCACAGGACTATTCATCATAGAATAAGGGCTGAGTTCACGAGTAATAGCATGCATAATGATGTACTCAAATGTACATTTATTAACATGTTCTAACCTCAAGATCAGAGTAAATATTCAGTACAGTATGGAAATAATTGAGGGCCCTTTGAGTTTACTTTCTCCACATTTAATGAACTGAGAGAGAATAGGTTGTGCTTTATTAATGGTCTATACCACTGATGGATACATGTGGCACTAAAGCCAAGGAGTACTCCTGACCCCATTGATTTCAATGGGGACAGAATTTCACGTAAAGAATTTATTTTTAAAACTGAGTACTAGAGCCTTAAAACAATTACAAGTGTAAATGAGGGCAACAGTTGGCCTGTGAAATATTTATTGATGCATGACGGTGGCCATGATGTATTAGAAGGAAAGAGCCCAGCTTGACTCTCAGATCCCAGGCTGAATTTGCAAGGCTGGAAGTTAGAAAACTCTCTTCACTTGATGTCTTTTTCTCCCTAATCTGTGTAGCTGTGGTGTTTATAAGGAGCTCATAATGGAAGATTTGTGCAGTCTCCAGTGTCTTGGTTGTATGTCACTTGGGTAAACTCTGCCTACCAGACGTTCTACTGTAGTTCCAACTGTATACCATATACCGCCTCCTGCTCCCTACAGCCCATGTGCGGCAGGGACTCCAGGGGCTGGCGGGAGCATGGGCAGAGATCCCTATACTCTGCTTCTGCAAGCAGGGGCGGCTCTAGCTTTTTTGCTGCCCCAAGCACGGCAGGCAGGCTGCCTTCGGCGGCATGCCTGCGGGAGGTCCCTGGTCCCGCGGATTCGGTATACCTGCAGCCGAATTGCCGCCGAATCCGCGGGACCGGCAGACCTCCCGCAGGCAAGCCACTGAAGGCTGCCTGACTGCCGCCGGCGCAGGGACCGGCAGGGCGCCCCCCGCGGCTTGCCGCCCCAGGCACATACTTGGAGCACTGGTGCCTGGAGCTGCCACTGTCTGCAAGGCAGAAACCTGTACTCCTTGTTCTGTGTCTCCTTCCTCTGCTACTTGCAGCCTGTGGGCTACAGGCCCAGAATTTCCACCCCCCATGAAATCCAGAGGCACTGCAGCCTCCAGTCCCTCAAGTGGCAGCAGGTGGTACTGCACCTCACAGTACACCAATCACACTAGGGTGTGTATACTGGGGCTGACAGCTGTGATATCATGGGTGGAGCTTAGCCCCGTTAGTCCCCCATCACCCAGAATAGTTCCATTTCAGAAATGGGCAAAGTGATATAGAGTTTGAAAATGTTGCCACGCGTTTGCATGGAAGAAAGAAATATCAGTTAAGTCTTGGGCACATTAAATTGGCAATAAAATGCTATCAACAGAGCTGCATGAGACAGATGGTTTTTGCTTCATAAAATATTTGCAGGGAAAAAACAGAATTTCATAAAATAATTTTGTGCACTATTTGGTAAAATGTGGAAATGGTGATGTTTCATATTCATCCAGTGCACTGAGTGCTACGTGAAACCTAAGCGTAAATAAAATAAAAATAAGAGACGCTTTCACTGAGAAAGTTTTTCTGATTCTAAACTAATCTGAAAATGAAGCCATGCATTCAAGGGTCAGATCTGTCTACACTATGAAAAGTTTGGAATTTGGCCGACTTGTAAACAGACTAGGATAACTCGGAGGCCTTGCATTTCCTATTGAGCTATCATTTTTTAATTTATGGTTTTACAGTTGACATGCAATCAACAAAATAATTAATGGCTGGAAATAATCCCATTAATTTGACTCTTCCTCCTGTATCCTAATAACAAAATATGCATTTAGAACACCATTGTTTGACTGTCAGCCATGGAGACCTGCTTGTAACTATATTTGGATACCAAATTAAATTTTGAATGTACTGATTAGTGTGTTGCATTCAGTTAATTCTTTGAATTACTTCTTCACATTACTCACTAAATCAGGGGAAATTGGTAAATCCAAATCCTATTGACTCCATATGGATTTCTTTGTTTTGTTTTGATCTTACACAATGCTTCCCTCTACATAATCATTAATCACATGTTCAGCTGTCGTGACAGTATGAGCCTGATTCTTTCCTTACTTGTACTGGAATAACTTCATTGAAGTTACACTGGTGTTGAGTGATAGGAGAATCATATCCATAAAATAGGAAAGAAAGTTTGCTAGGCTGGAGATGAAAGGAGGATCAGGGAGTTTCTCTGAAGACTTCCTGATCAGCGTCAACAGGTGACCACAGACTCCTACTAGGTGACTTTGTTGCCAGGCAACATCTCCCCTTCTCGTTTCTTTTCTGAACTTGGCCAAAGTCATGCATCTTTTGGAGCCATGCATCTTTACTTCAGAGTTTGGCTGAGGGAAACTCTGCTCTATTGGGCCATTTAAATGGGCAGGGTATTCTTTACATTTACTGTTCTATTTGCCCATAAAGCCCATTGAGGTGTGCAGATGCCTCCTATGTTCTGAGTGGCCCATTCTTCTACTGCACACATTTTGCATTCCCTCCGTTTTCCTAGTAGTCAGTGGAAATGGCTGCTGTAACTACGCCTACTTTGGTATTTGGCATCTGTGACTGGGGATGGGCAGAGACAGGGCTGATTCAGATACTGTCTGATTTTCATTCTAGCTCATCTCACAGCCAGTGCTGGATTCAAATGCCAAAGGTGGTTTTGGGAAGGGAGAGCAAAGTTTCAGAAACGTTTTTCCTGTTTTGGCAGTTCTGGGCAAATTGCCGAAACCCAAGATGTTTAGAAACAGTCCCAGACCCAAGATGTTCCTCTTTCCCCAATTCTTGTTTACAACTGCAGCAGATACACTGCAACAGGTACATTGTCATGGCAATGCCCACAACGTTATTTCCTTATCTGGTATTTCTCCATCTTTCTCATAACAAAGCTATTTTTCACAAACAGCTCTTGACCACTTAAAACCTCAAATTCTTGCTTCGGTTGTCAACACGCAACTCATGTCAAGCACACTTCATACACACTAGGCCTATAACATATTACATGGATATATGGATTATGCATGGATATATATATATGTATCCCAACAGAGTCACCTTGGAACTAATTTATATTTGTAATGTCTTCAGGTAATAACTTTTGTGTTCACATTTACCAGCAGTTAGTATGGTGTATGTGGCACAGACATCAGGTATGTCTGGATTATAATCTGGTTATTTGAGAAGAATAGTCATAGTAAGGCACAGTATCCTGACTAAGAATTATTAATAATAATAATAATTATTATTATTATTTTATTATTGTGTTACCATTAAGGAGTCCTAGTCATGGAGCAGGACCTCATTGTGCCAGGTGGTCTCTGCCCAGAAGAGTTTACAATCTAAGTAAATCAACTTTCTGTTGCTGAAAAGACCAGCACAATTCATGGATAAAAGCAATTTTGCTGTTACATGTTTATTTCCAAGATTGTTTTATAAACATCTGGGGGGGTCTTTATTCCAAAACATGAAGCAAGCCTGGCAGAACTTATTTTTATTTATTATATAATTGCTTCTTAGTCAAGCTGTGACATAATGGGGGTAATTAATTAAACCAACTGATGCAATATCCATATCTATAATGAACCTCAGTGCCCTGAAATGCTCCACAGATTGACATGAGAACACAGGAAGTTGTTTTATAAAGCTACTGCTCTGTTACATGCACCATAGTGGATAATATCTGTCAGATAAAGGACATCCTGGGTTTGAAATAGTTAATCTATTCTTTGTTATGCTAATGCGTGGAGGCCACGGATGAGATTTCTACCATGTTATGCCAGGTGCTGTACAAACACATGGTAAAAAAAAAAGTCCCCACCCCAAAAACCTTCCAATCTAAATAGACTAGGCAGACAAAGGAAGTGTTAGCCTCATTTTACAGATGAGAAACAGAGGCCCAGAGATTAAGTGGCTTGCCCGAGGTCACACTGGACACTAGTGACAGAGGCAGGAATTGAACGTGTTTCTTGATTCCCAACCTAATCCGTAACCACAAAACCTTCCTTCCTCTCTAAACAAAATGGCCCTCACTCCCTGCCCCAGGAAACAAATCAGTTATAGCCATTCCACAGGGATGGGCAGGTGAGACAGTTGAGCAAATCAGGGCCCCCTGAGAAAGCAATGTGTTTGGAGCCCCCAAGGCCTTGATTGGGTTACAGCACAATATTCATGGTGTGATCTTCTCTTCCTACCAAATGTCCCCCTCACACCCAAATGGCTCTATCCATTCAACTGGGAGACAGGAGGGCTTAGGAGGCGTTAGCACTGGGGGGTGGGGGAGGACAATAGGAAATGTGTCCGGAGATGGCATGTGTGTTTGTGGAAGGATTGAGGGAATAGTGGATGAAGAGTTCCTGTTAAACAGGGGAATCTGCAGTGTACCCCATCTAAGCCTCAAGGGGAAGAGAACTCTTGAGTCTCTGAGGGGCTCAAATTATTCTTTTCATAGAGCTCTCAGTCAGCACGATGGAGCTCCTGCTCCATACAGTGGGACTGTGGAGAATGAGTAGCAAACGCGAAACTAACATGTCCACCAATCCCTGGCCGGTTGCGGCCCTCATGTTCCTGCACAGTTGCAGGTTGGGCAATGGTGACTANCAAAATGGCCCTCACTCCCTGCCCCAGGAAACAAATCAGTTATAGCCATTCCACAGGGATGGGCAGGTGAGACAGTTGAGCAAATCAGGGCCCCCTGAGAAAGCAATGTGTTTGGAGCCCCCAAGGCCTTGATTGGGTTACAGCACAATATTCATGGTGTGATCTTCTCTTCCTACCAAATGTCCCCCTCACACCCAAATGGCTCTATCCATTCAACTGGGAGACAGGAGGGCTTAGGAGGCGTTAGCACTGGGGGGTGGGGGAGGACAATAGGAAATGTGTCCGGAGATGGCATGTGTGTTTGTGGAAGGATTGAGGGAATAGTGGATGAAGAGTTCCTGTTAAACAGGGGAATCTGCAGTGTACCCCATCTAAGCCTCAAGGGGAAGAGAACTCTTGAGTCTCTGAGGGGCTCAAATTATTCTTTTCATAGAGCTCTAAGTCAGCACTATGGAGCTCCTGCTCCATACAGTGGGACTGTGGAGAATGAGTAGCAAACGCGACACTAACATGTCCACCAATCCCTGGCCGGTTGTGGCCCTCATGTTCCTGCACAGTTGCAGGTTGGGCAATGGTGACTGGTTCCATCTCCAACCAGAAGTATCAATGAGAAGGCAAAGCATCCTGCCATCCTCTGCACAACCTATGTCCTCAGACTCCGTGTGTACAGGCGCTCATCTAATCCATCTAGATGCCTCTCGGTCCACCATCACCCTCGTTTCTGGAGTGTAGGCTAGAGCTCCTCACTTACCCTTCCAGCAGCACTGTAGGCTGGAGCCTTCCACAATATTGACCAAGGATTTTTAGGAAGGTCCCAACATTTTCCAGGAAACAGACTCAAATGGATGCAGTGGGAGGAGGCTAGCTGAGCTATCACGCCACTTTTATGGTGGGGGACCTGAGGCTCAGAGAGAGTATGTGACTCGCCTCAGGGTTATACAAGATGTCTGTGGCAGGGCAGGGACCTTTGGGTGCTGCCATAATAACAGAAGACTTTATGTTAGCAAGCAGAGGGCACCTCTTTCTTATCCCAGGATCACTAACTAGTAGGAGACTCGTTTAAATGGGTTGTGATTTTCATGAAGTGGAACTCCCCTTAGCATTGCTTGGTCACGATGCAATGGAGGCCGGAATGTACCTGTTAGGCACTGTCCTGCATTAGGGATAATGTAGAACGACACTATCCGGAGCTGGGCAGTTCCCCTGTTGGCTGAGTACAGTAGAGGAGGCTAGGAAATAGCTTCATCTTTATCACCCTTTCAGGCATCTAGACCTCACTGGAATGCTTGCCATTCAAATTCCCTTGGGGCAAAACTGTGATCCTTGTGCTCAGGATGAGTAGTATCTTACACCATGAACACTCTCATTGAAATGAGATGGGATTACTCAAGTAATAAGGTATTACTCACTGTTCATAAGGGCATGTATCAAAAGAGTGAGAAGACTTCTTGTGGCCAAAGGCTGGCCCTATGGATTTACTAACATGCATGCCCACTTGGAGAGAGAAGCCGTTTTTGCTGTGCCCCCATGTTTCGTGTACTGCGTGCTGGGTAATTACACGAAAGGACCCTATGCATGTAAAAGTGAGTTTTGTATTTTTAACATGAGAAAATAGTGTGTGGGGGGACGGGGAGGAGAATGAGGGGATGGGTGTTGGGATGGAAGGGTTGTCCTTGCCAAATGGAAACATGGCTCACACTTCCCCCCAAAATACTCACCCTGGGGTTTGACACCAAACAGGAAAAGTTTCAAAAACTTTAACACGAGAAGGGACCATCATGAGCATCTAGTCTGACCGTCTGCCCATCCCAGGCCACAGAATCTCACCCACCCACTCCTGTAGTAGGCCCATAGCATCTGGCTGCATTACTGAGGTCATCAAATCTTGATTTAATGACTTTAAGTTACAGAGAATCCACCATTTGCTAGTTCAATCCAGCAAATGTCCTGTGCCCCACGCTGCATTTCAAGCCAAAAGGAAACTTTCTTCTGAAAGTTTTGAGCATCTGAAAACCATGTGTTATAATATATATGGTTCTGCTGCTTTAAGTATGCTGTAGTTTTAAGGTTGAGCAATAATGTGTAGCACATCATATAGAACTTCAAAGCCTGGCACAAGCATTAATGAACCATAATGAAGATTAGAAATAAAACCTTAGTTAAACACAGCAGCATTTTGGTTAATATTTTTAATATATGAATTTTGGTAAGACCTGTAATTAACATGAGGGGTAGAAATTTTGCTCTGACTACACAGAGTGCAACTGTCAATCAAACCATTTTTATACATAGGTCCGAGGCCACATCTGCATAGAACATTTTGGATTGACAGGAAAGTTTCTTTTCTCTGGATGCAACATCCTATCCTTCTATAAGAATGAGGTTTTTGATTGGCAACTTAACAATGATAGAATTCAGCCATCCATGCACCCTTTTTATACCCCAGTTATTTGTTGCTATCCTGCTGCATTGTTCCTCGGCACCCAGCTGTCAATAACATAATGATGTCTAACTCCAAACAATATACAGCCAGCAAGATCAAGGGCATATGTACTTTAAAAAACAAAACAATCAAATAATCTAAAAGTTTAACCCACTATCTTCTCTGAACGATTAGACCACGCAAGAACTGGTCTTACTTCACTAGATTGTAGGGTGATTAGTTCATGGTGTCGTCTTGTTCTTTTTTTGAAAGTATGCTCTACTTTTATTATAGCACCATTTGGGGGAGTCCTGTATTACAAGTATATAGAGGAAAGCAGAGAAAGAGAAGCTGGAGTGGCTTTGAAATGTTCAACAACTAGCTTGCTTTTGAGTAGAAAATATGGAAACAGCGCACACTGCTTTCCTAAGCTGAGTATGGAGCATTGAGGGAATAAAACACAACAAAGTGGTGCATGTAGTACAGCAACATAATCTTCTGCAAGCCTGATATCTTCACAGAAGCCCAAAAGATTGCTGTCTCCATTCAGTAGGTACATCCTCGTGGGATACATGTAGATTAGGAACAGGTTGAGGTTAGGTCAGGGTTAGCAACTGCAACCTCTTCCCTTGTGTAGACACAGGTTAGTACGTTTTGCCTTAATTTAATTGGCCATGGTGGGTGTCATGGTTGGAAGGCTAGCTGCAGCTCCAACCTCTCTGAGTGCATCCCCTCAGATTCAGGCCTAATGTCTTTACCTATCCTGGGACTGAATCCCCCAGTTCTCCCACTGTTATACCAGGTCCTCGGCTGAAATGTCTTGTATATTAACTGTGCTTACCCAACAAGTCTGGCTGAGTTCAGGTACATGCAATTCTTACCTTCAGGAACTTGTGATCAGAGAAAATACAATGGTTAGGCAGCCTTCTTAAACTAAAGTATTATCTTAACATTAATAACACATCACTGGAAATAAGGCATACATTTTTAACAGTGAGAGTAATTAACCATTGGAACAATTTACCAAAGATCATGGTGGATTCTCCATCACTGACAAATTTTAAATCAAGATTGTATGTTTTTCTAAAAGATTTGTTGTAGGAATTATTTTGGGGAAGTTCTCGGTGTTCTACGGTAGTCAGACTCATCATCATCATCATCACTCCCATAACCGCAGTGGTCGTTGGGGCGCCATCATTGATGAGCAATCAACCAATTGTCTCCACCCCTGACGATTGTGTGTCAGTGCTTGGGTCTTCGCGAAATCCATTTCTGTCCACTCTTCTATGTTGTCAATCCATCTCTTCTTCTGTCGACTTCTTCTTCTCTTCCCCTGTACTGTCCCTTGGAGAATGATCTTGGATAGGCCATATGATCTTGTTACATGGCTGTACCACTTCAGCTTGCGCTTCTTTATGGTCGTCAGGAGGTCTTCATATGACGCAATGCATTGGTGATGATGTTCAGGACCTCTTCATTAGTGATGTGGTCGAAGTAGGAGATGCCCAGGATTTTACGGAAGCATCTCATCTCTAGTCTGAGTAGCCGGGGGCAGGGAGGAATTGGAGGTCTGAGGAATAGTGTGCATGTCAATGAAAGCAAGTTGGCTGTGGACAGGTCTGAGTTGTGGGTATCTGCCAGAATTATGGGAGAAGGGTTAACAAGCATGTGATCGAGAGAGCCTATCCAACTGCAGAGTATTACTAGGGGTGTTTGGGGAAGAAAGCAGTTGCAGCCTTCTCATCCCTGAGCTTTGGTGACCCATGGCTGCCAGAAGTGCCCCTTGGGTCCTGTGATGGGATATTTATTCCACATTGGCA
Organism: Platysternon megacephalum; assembly: GCA_003942145.1. Classification (NCBI taxonomy): domain Eukaryota; kingdom Metazoa; phylum Chordata; order Testudines; family Platysternidae; genus Platysternon; species Platysternon megacephalum. Next base: position 2,560,626 of record QXTE01000211.1, on the reverse strand, counting down.
CTAAAAGGGTTAACTGGAGCTAGAAAGTTCAATTAAGGCACCTGGTTGCCAGGCCGCATTGAAGGTGAGGGCCACCAGTGGGAGGAGCTGTGTGGTGAGCATAAAGGGAGGAAGCCCAGATGGGGTGGGGCTGTAGGAAGACAGGGGAAGAACTGTGCACTTTCTATCTGGTTGCTAGAGAGTGAAGGAAGGGCCTCGAGAGAGGCAGATGTTCAGTAAGCTCAGGGCGGAGCTGTAGGAAAGGGCCTGGAGGAAAGCCAAGATAGGAAGAAGTCCAGGGAGGAAGCAGCAAGGGGTCTGATGGAGCAGACTGTGTTTTTTTATCCTACAGTTCTTGGATTAGAATCCAGTGAAGTAGTAGGGCCTGGGTTCCCCTACCACTCCACCAGAAAAGGGGATGAAGGAACACCCTGATACCTGGTGGAGTAGGACTTCCCTGGAGGAAGCCCTGTGGGGCATCACACTGAACAAGAATGGGAGGACAGCCCTGCAGAACCTGGGAAGGGGTGAAGAGCGTGTGGAGGAGTGAGACCAGGTAAGGATGAAGAGTTATGTTTGTCTGAGTTCAGTTTATTGGGCTCTTTGTTTACCCCAAAAGGGATGGGACTAAACATGACCTGGTTGAAGGGCGGAGCCACAAGAAAAGGCAGACAGCTGAGGGGCCAGAGTGACTGTCAGCAGGGGCCACTATGTGAGGGGAGGCTGCTATGCTGTGCCTAGCCACGAGGGGGTGCGCTAGGGGTGAATCTACTCTTCCTTTTTCTCTTTCTACAGTTGGTTGGCTGAATCAGTGATGAATATAGACTGACTGAGAGTCTATCGACAGAGTCGAAATAAATAACAGTGCTTCCTCATGTCAGCGTATGGTGCTCTTAGTAGGGAGGGCCTTATGGAACTGCAGAAGGGCATGCAGAGATATGACAAAGGCATGGAGCAACATTTGCAGACATGGGTGCCTAAAGCTAAGCACCTAAATCCACATTTAGGCATCTAATCTAGGTGGCCTGATCATCACAGCTGTGGAGCACTCCGTAGTTCTCTCTGAAGCATCTTTGAAAATCTGGCCAGTTATTCATGTACTTAAATCCGGATTGAAGTGCCTAACGTTCGGCTTCGAAGTTTGAAAATCTTGGCCTTAATTTATACGATCTTACATTGCACTTTATTTAAAAAGACATGAGGCGAAAGTTTAAAAATTCTTTGGTTTTGGATTCGATTATCTTGCAGGGAACAACAATCTTGTGTCCAAAACAAAGGACAGGGAATCAGGTGATCTGATCTATATTCCCAGTTTTGCCATTAGCTTCCCATGTGATTTTTGGGAACGTCACACAGGGCCCAGGCTTGACAGGTGCCGATCACATCCTACAAGGTGCTGAGCACCCACAACTCCTGGTAATTCACACGGCATCTTCTGAAGTTGATTTCAATGGGGGTAGAAAGAACTCACTACTTCCCCTTTGCAGAATTGGGCCTTTTACTTACATATTTCTTGATCTCCCTGTATGTAATAATGCGTATCTACATCTCACAGGGGTGTCTCAAGGATTAATTCCTGAATGCGTATAAAGCATTTTGAGATCCCTGAAAAAAGTTGCAAGAACAAAATAGTACTGCTTCTATTGGTCTTATGATAGAATATCAGGGTTGGAAGGGACCTCATCTAGTCCAACCCCCTGCTCAAAGCAGGACCAATCCCCAATTTCCACCCCTATCCATCCCTAAATGGCCCCCTCAAGGATTAAACACACAACCCTGGGTTTAGCAGGCCAATGCTCAAACCACTGAGCTATCCCTCCCCCCCCCAAGCTGTGGCCTGTATGGGGATTGAACCTGCGACCTTGGTGTTATTAGCACCACGTTCTAACCAACTGAGCTAACCGGCCAGACATCATATAGGTCATTATGAATAACTGCTGAAGCACAGAATCATGAAATCCAAATTTAATTTACTGTTATGTCACTTTGTCTTGCAGAGTTTTAAAAAATTAAATATCTTGAGTATAAATGAATAGTTTATGTCTAGGTAATAACATTTTAAGCTGAGCAGAGCTAGTGTAGGAAAAAAATAATTAAATTTGACAAGTGTCAAGCAGCTCAAAATTGCACCAGGACATAGTTATATCTAATAATATTCCCTCAAGATAGAATTCAGGGTAAGAGAAGCTTGGCTTAGTATTGCAACATTTCAAGTTGGATAAGTGACTCTTTCAGGGAATAGATGCATTTTATATAGTCTAGGAGAATGAAATTACAGAGAATGCTCTTCTGTCCTTACATTTCATAGACTCTGTTGGATAGGAGATTGAAAACAAAACCATCTCCTCCCTGCTAGGACTTTGAGACTCTTGTAGGGTTTGGTTTGAGATGGGAACGTAGGGTTGTGCATAGGTACTGAAGTGATGGGTACATAACAGTTGCCTAAGATGGACAGATAAATTAAGGGGGTGGATTTGACCGATCCATTTACAGATGGAAATGAACAAGAAGTTAAACGGATTAGGTCACTGCTTGGCCATCATTGTAACACTGTCTAAGCGTGCCATTTCCTCTTCCTAGTGGTTGGTCCACAGAGAGGCTCAGAGCTAAGTACTGCTACCAGCTAGAGGAGTTACTCTGTTAGATGAAGTGGTAGAAGCCCATGCTTTGGTCATGGGTTTATTCCTGTAAATAACCCATCACTGGAGGAAGGGATACAAGAGATTGTTACCAAAATTGTGGTAATTATTCCATCACTCAAAGTCTTTAAATCTAACTAAAATGGCTTTCTATAAAGGATGTTCCAGTTCAACCAAAAGCTATTGGGCTGAATGCAAGAGTATTCGGTGAAGACTTATGACTTGGAAGTCATAAGAACATAAGAATGGTCATACTGGGTCAGACCAAAGGTCCATCCAGCCCAGTATCCTGTCTGCTGACAGTGGCCAATGCCAGGTGCCCCAGAGGGAGTGAACCTAGCAGGTAATGATGATCAAGTGACCTCTCTCCTGCCATCCATCAGGTTGGCTGTGCGCTGTGTGAAAAAGAACTTCCTTTTATTTGTTTTAAACCTGCTGCCCATTAATTTCATTTGGTGGCCCCTAGTTCTTATATTATGGGAACAAGTAAATAAGTTTTTCTTTATTCACTTTCTCCACACCACTCATGATTTTATATACCTCTATCATATCCCCCTTAGTCTCCTCTTTTCCAAGCTGAAAAGTCTTAGCGTCTTTAATCTCTCCTCATATAGGACCCGTTCCAAACCCCTAATCATTTAGTTGCCCTTCTCTGAACCTTTTCTAATGCCAATATATCTTTTTTGAGATGAGGAGATCATATCTGTACGTAGTATTCAAGATGTGGGCATACCATGGATTTATATAAGGAGAATAAGATATTCTCCATCTTATTCTCTATCCCTTGTTTAATGATTCCTAACATCCTGTTTGCTTTTTTGACTGCTGCTGCACACTGCGTGGATGTCTTCAGAGAACTATCCATGATCTCTTTCCTGATTAGTTGTAGCTAAATTAGCCCCCAGCATGTTGTATGTATAGTTGGGGTTATTTTTTCCAATGTGCATTACTTTACATTTATCCACATTAAATTTCATTTGCCATTTTGTTGCCCAGTCACTTTGTGAAGCACTTCAAAAAGATCTCACAAAACTGTCTGCTTTTGTCTTAACTATCTTGAGCAGTTTAGTATCATCGGCAAACTTTGCCACCTCACTCTTTACCCCTTTCTCCAGATCATTTATGAATAAGTTGAATAGGATTGGTCCTAGGACTGACCCTTGGGGAACCCCTAGTTACCCCTCTCCATTCTGAAAATTTACCATTTATTCCTACCCTTTGTTCCCTGTCTCTTAACCAGTTCTCAATCCATGAAAGGATCTTCCCTCTTATATGATGACAACTTAATTTACATAAGAGCCTTTGGTGAGGGACCTTGTCAAAGGCTTTCTGGA
>QXTE01000211.1:2469396-2556322 GCA_003942145.1 Platysternon megacephalum | reverse complement strand
GACAGTAGGTAGCTGCTTTATATCAAGGAACACTAATCCAGCAAGAGAAGATACACTTATCCTAATCCTGTTATCATGATTAATAAATTAGAATTCTTAAATATTAGTTTTAAAAGCATGTACTGTTTGAATGCAGCGTAATTTAGAATTTGTAACCAGGGGTTGCATGGTTTTCAATCAAGGTTAATTGTGAACAGTTTGCAGAGTTCTTACTGATTCGTGATTAGGTTTTCCCTAGTTATGGATTATAACTGGGGATTTCTTGCAACTAGTTAAAATTGCCTAATGGAGAACAAATTGGAAGTATGGTATAAGGATAATCAACATCTTTCCATATTCTGTCCCCTGTTACTCATGCACCACTATTGACCATAGCTGGGTTGCATGGTATAACAAAAGGCAGGATTTGACCTCTTTTACGGAAGAAAAGGACATTGGCCAAATTCAGCCTGGGATTAATTGATTGTAAATGAGTGCTGGCATATTAGAGGATAATTGGCCTATTGGTTAGGGCATTAGCTTGGGAGACTGTGGCAGAGCATGGAATTGAACCAGACTTTCTGTGTGATCTTGGGCAAATCACTTGGTGCCTCCGTTTCCCATCTGTCAATTGGGGATGATAACTCTCTCCCACATAAGGGTATTGTGAGGATGAATACATTGATGATGATGAGGAGGAGGAGGAGGAGGTGCTCAGTACTATGGTAACATACATAATCTAGACAGGTGGCCCAAGTTCCAACTTCTTGAGCCTAATTTTAGGATATCAGACTTTTAACCTCTACTTTCTGCACCTACTGGACTAGCTTCTGTGCAGCTGGCACATCCAAGCAAGCTGTTCTAAACTATGNATGAAACTTACCTGCTTTTGTGTATCTTCTAACCATAGACCCACTTACTTTGATAAAGAGCTAGATATCACGGCAAAGAAAGTTATATTAAAATGCAACAGGTGCATGCTGCTTAACACAGTTATCGAGAAGATAGAGGTGAAGGGGATGCAGTAATACCTTTCAGAGCCTCCCAATCTAATACACGTTATAAAAGACAATACTTTCATTGGCGGAGTGAGAAATAAGTATTATGAGCAAGTTTTCAGGATATTGTAAATCTCTTTCTGGCAAAATGAAAACTTGTCAGTGAGTTCAAATGTATAAACAAGTGTCTGCAAGATTAAAGTCATTGAGAACAACGTAAGTGGTACTTAAGAGATATTATTCACGGAAGATTAAATTAGCCAAGCGTGAGCAAGCAGTGTCGTGCAGTCATTGTATAGCATGACAGCAATTCAGATAACCGATTATATATAGACACTGACATAATTAGTGGTGTAGTAATACAGGAGACAACCCACAGCTCTGCTAGCACCCAGGCATATGATTGGAGCAACTTATTGCATTGTACCCTTCTCTCTTAACGTCAGTATCTTGTAGGTTTCCATGAACTTTAAGAAGAGGTGAATCCATGAGCTGTCATGCATTTTCTGTGATCCTGTTCTATTTTTTCCTGCAAAGGAGATGTTTCTTGATTCAAGGGCAAATACGTATGCACGTATAAGGAGGGTGTAATATGTGAGTATTTGGTGAGTCTGGAAACTAGATGGGCAGATACAATGCCCACAGCAGGTCAACTTCCACCCAAAAGGTTTCAGCATGGGAAAGTGGCAATATTTGTCACTATTGTAATAGCTGTTACCAACTTGCAATTATGACGTAAGAAAAGACACATGAGACTTTGTAAGTAACAGTAAACACTTGACTTGTTGCTGAGAACTGTACAGATAGCTTGCCTGCCTGTCTCCGAGTGCTGTAGCAATGTGCTTCTGCGGATAAGGCTCACTACATAATGATTCTCTCCATTTGGGTAGCTTTGGGTCTTACTCCAAAGTTCCTGCTATCATTACATCTCCCTCTTTTTCTTAAACTAGATACATCCAATTTAGCTTAATTTCATTTTTTTTTACTTAACAGTATCAACTTAATTTATTATCCACAATTCTAATCTGAATCCTAAAAGAGTCTAGTACAATTACTCTCTATCTAGCAGGTTTTGTTATCACTCAGCCTTTAGAGGAGGTAACAGGAGTATCAGTGTCTCATTTTTTTCTGTATTTTAACTGACTGCTTGAGACTCAGTGGACTCAGTAGACTGGGCTGGTATTGCTTACATTTCTGAGTTGGATGTTAACACGGTTTGTTCCATTATTTTCATTCCCCTCCTACACAATTCTTTTAGTGCTCATCAAATCCTTTCTGTTTCGTCTATAGACGTCTTTCACATTCTGGGGTGTAATTCAGACCAGTGAGGGGTTGTGTCACTGCCTGCCCTGTAACTTTGAGTGTCTCAAAATTCTTGGCTGTGGAAGCTATCTTGTCCGGATGTTCCCAGACAGCATAAAAGCGTGCCCTGAGTGTCTGTGTATAAAGCAGCCTGGACTCAGCAATTCTGATTCCAGCAGCTGGCTTGTTATGCCACAGCCATACTCAAGCCTCCACCAGCCTTGGTTATACCTAGCAAAATGACCCCAACATCCCCCAGTCCTGAATTTTCCTCAAACCGTATGCTCTGCAACGTCCAGCTCTCTTCTGGACCATTCAGAGAAATATTAAGGTTGGTTTGTTCCTTTAAAGATCCAGTACTCAGCAGCTTGCCACATTAACTGGCATTAACATGTTCTTTAAATCAAACACCACCCTGAGTTGGGTTAGATTAAAAGTAAAATAAGCTTATTAACCAAAGGAGATAGGATTCAATATAAAAGTTTAAAATGGTCTCTATAGGCTAAGACTTAACAAACCAAGCTGCAGCCTTTGTTCAAAGTAGTTTCCTTACCATGCTACATTCCAGCAAGATGGCTGACCAACCCTCCCATAAAGTTTACAGTACTTGGTTCCTTTGCTGTCTTAGGTGAAAGATAACCTGAGGTTCTTTGCCCCTTATAGTCCAGTGAACCTTTGAAATGGATTCTTCTGAAGATTATTCCCCGAAGTAAAGTTTATTCAAACTGTGAGGAAGGCAACATGGAGTCTGGTGGTTAAGGAAGTTCCATGCTAGTTTCTTCCCTTGCTGGTGTTTGCTAAAATACAAATTGAACCGTTTCCTGCAATTTCTTCCTCCTGCTGTGATGCTGAGTGGCTATCTCTTCCCATTGTTGGCTTGATGGTCCTGTTTACATTTTAGGTAAATTGCATTCCCATTGTCTCTTAATGTACCTTGGAAATACCTTCCAGATGACAGAATCAACTTCCTTTGTCCAGAGTGGGGTAGTTTTAGCACTGTCTGGCAGAAATATTGTGATAATATAATTTCCAATGATTTTAGTTTTGAATTTGTCTTCCATGGAATAATATTAATGATCAGAATATTATTAGCTTTCTGCTGATATCTTACATGACACCTTCTAGATACAGATTATGACATTAGTGAGTTGGGGTAAATTCAACTGGTCAGGCCAGCTGAAATTCATTACCAGATACCCATGCACCCCTTACCCTCTTGAATTGGGACACTGTTAGGGCCCCAGCATCTCCTTCCTCTGTCTCAACAAGATAAGAAGTTGGAGCAGTGTGTTGGTCTGTCACCTGTGCAGGTTTCCATGCTCCTTTCACAAATACAGTCTCTCCATTTTGCATTGGTGATAAACGCTTGTAACTTTGTCAAAAAATACATGGGATTTTCTTGTCTCAATTTTAGGCCCGTTTGTATGTCTCCTTGTATCAGCTTGGGTTTCAACAACTGTGATGAAGTCAGCAATCTGGTCCTTAGATGTCTTCCTATGAGGAGCTGGGCAGGTTACCCTATATCTCCCATAGGTGTATTCCAATAGTCCACCTGGCTAAAATAATGTTCTGTGTTATCCAAGCTAGATTTTTTTTTTAAGAATCCTTTTTACAGTTTGAAATGCTAGCTCAGCCATTCCATTCGATTTTGGAAACAATAAACTTCATTCACAAAACATGAAGTCCCATTGCTTTACAAAAGTTTTAAAGTCTCTGGAGCAAAATTGTGGTAAATTGTCACTAATTAATTCTTCGAGTATGCCATATATTGCAGTGTCTGATGACAGATACACTTGTAGTGTTCTGAAGCAAGCAGACTAAGATAATCTGGACCTTGAAATTCAGAGAGGTCCATGCCAAGTTTCTGCCAAGATCTCTTTGACATGTCATGTGGTAGCACTGGTTCTTTTAGATTTTTGTTTCTGAGGGTTTGACATGTGTTGCAAGACTGTACGATGTTCTCAATTTGACTACAGATGCCTGGCATCTCAAGCTTTCTTTTCCAATAGCTCTGCTCCTAGATGGTTCTCATGGATAATAGCCAAGATCTCTTTCTGGTGCTATGATTGTCACTTTTAACAACAAGTCCATCTTGGACACTTCGTTCCTCTCTGTCTCACCAATAAGCACAGATATTCTCTGGTACTTCAGGACTCTTGTCTGCCCATCCTTGCAAAATAGTTCATTGTAAGGTTTGCAGGACAACATCATTTGCAGTAGCTACTTGAAATTCCTTCCGTTTCTGTTCTGAAATAGGGAAATAAGACATCATGAGATTTACCGCAGCATCAGCTTATTCTGAATTTACTCCTTCACTATACAACATATACACCTGGATAAAGTATCAGCAATTGCTAACCCTTCCCCTGGTGTGTATCCAACTTCCACATGATATTTCTGGAGCACTGGCAGCCATCTTTGAATCCTTGGTGAAGCACTGTACAAAGGTTTTCTGAAAATGGCCTTAAGAGGCCTGTGGTCTGTTTCCATGGGGACTTTTTTCCATAGATAAACTGATGAAATCGAGTACAGCCAAATGCTATTGCCAGCATTACTCTTTCTCTTTGGCCATAGCTCTGTTGTGTAGCTGTCAGCAGCTTAGAGACATAAGCACCAGGAGTCCCTATGGCAGCAATAGAGACCCTAATCCGGTAAAACTGGTATCCACTGACACAGTAACCGGTTCTTAGACATTAAAGAAATTCAGCATAGGTGCCCTTGTATGTAATTCTTTCAAGTTTTCATATGCTGGTATCCTGCCTTGGCATCTAGGGGAATTTGACATCTTGTCCCAACAGCTGTCTCAAAGGGGTTGTTGCTGTTGACATGTGTGGGATACATTTCCCAACGTAAGTAACAATTCCAAGAAATCTTTGCCATTCAGCCTGGCAGGCCGGTGTGGCCATTTCAGTTATTGCAGCAGTTTTTGAGTTGTCAGGTTTTAGACCTTCTTTTGTCAAGTGATGCCCCAAATATTTTATCTCCGTCAGACCCAATTTGCATTTGCTCTTGCTCAGTCGCAGTTTCCTTTCACAACACCAGTCTAGAATGCTCCTGAGCCTTTCATCATGTTTTGTTTGGTATTTCCCCAGGCCAGCATGTCATCTATATAACATTCAACGCTTTCCAGATCTTCAAATGTCTGTGGGTTACTCTTTGCTACAGTTCAGGAGCTGAACAGATGCCTAAAGGAAGTCTAGTGAACCTGTATCTACCAAATGGTGCATTGAAACTACAGAGAGCCTAGAACTTTTGTCATCCAGCTGGATTTGCTAAAATCCACTACTGGCATGTAAAACAGTGAAAAGTGCAGCTTTTGCTAACTTTCTTCTACTGTAGGCAATTGAAAATGTTCCTTTCATAGCGTTTTAGTCATATCTCTTGGATCCAAGCATATTCTCATTTCATCTTGACCTGGTTTGTCTAGTTACTATAGAATTGACCAATTTGGTAGGTTCTTGCACTTTTCTTATTTGCAACTTTACCACACAGTACAATTCTTTTTTTCTAATTTGTCCATTAATGCCACTGGAACTTTATAAGGTGCATGAATTACAGGTGGTAGTTGTGAGTTCATCTTTGGTGTTCTGACCTGGCGAGCACCCTAAACTTTCGAAATACAACCTTTTATCCTTTAAATATATATTCCAGTCACCTTCTGGTCCTTCCTTTACCATATTGACTCATTTCACTAAGTTTAAACTTGTCACAGCCTGTAAGCTCAGTAGGGCTGGAGAGTCAAATTCCATCTCCTGAAAGTCCAGCAATGCTTCCTTAACCAGTACTCACAGTCCATGTTGCATTTACCACATTCTTGCAGTTTCCCCCCGAATAGGTTATCAGCTGGGTACTCAAGCTGTGAAGTAGTTTGCCCCTTAATGTGCTGTACAACTTTACAGACACCACATTGCTCTGAGCCCCAGTATTGATTTTAAAACTCAGTTTTGTGGTCATTAACGAGCAAATCCACATTCCACTTGTCTTTGGGAGGCTCAGTACTCAGTGTACCGAGGAACAGATCTTGCGAGTGTTCGTGTGCTCCTATGAAGGTAGTCACCTGTTTGCCCCAGGACTCTCTCTTTCCAGAGTTGCACACGTTGGCAAAATCATTGCATTTGCCCCATATTCGTCATTCTTGCCCTTATGCAGGACAGTTCTTTACAACATAACTATGGCCATATTTATAACAACCCTTATTTGCCTCTGACTGATCTTTTTTCACTTCTCTTGATTTCAGGTGTTTATTAGCAGTAGGACATCCTCCAGTCCATGATTGCATGTCTGGGTGCTTACTAAAGGTGGACTTATGCTGCACACATTTTTCTGGTTCACCCAGCCTTTTCAGCTATTTTCCAGTCATTTCATCTGCATGACATATATCCCCAGCACGTTCGAGGGTTAAATTAGTCCCCTTCAACCACTAGAGTGCACTGAGTCTGATGCAATACCATAGATGATGTGGTCTTTAGTGAGCGATTCACACAATTCTCCAAATTCGCAAGGTTGTGCTGCCAGTTTTAAATCAGTCACATATTGGGTCTATACTTTCCCCATCTGTCTGGCTTCGGGAAAGAACTTGAGCCTTTCACATGTGACATTTCTTCACAATGCACAATATGCCTCAAACTCATACTTTCCTACCTGTATTTTTAGTTTATCTGTTTCATCATCAAATTGAAAGGTGTTAAATACCTCTCTTGCTTCTTCGCTGCCACATGAATGGCTGCAAACAGCATTATTTCTTCATCTTTTTTGTCTTTGCCATTCAGAATCCCATAGAGCACAAATCCTCGCTTCCACTTTCTCCAGTTTTCTGCTGCACTTCCTTCAAACACCAACTTTCCTGGAGGCTTTCGGTGGTCCAGATTTTTTTCCAGATTTGTTCTTCTCTGTTCTTTCATTTAGTTTTGTTCTGACACCATGTAATAGTTGTTGCCAATTTGCTATTATAACATAAGAAAAGAGACTTTTAAGTAACACTTCGCTGGTTGCTGAGAACTGTACAGATAGGTGTTGCTGGCTTGCCGGTCTGGCTCCAAGTGCCATGGCATCTTGTTGATGAGGCTCACTACATAATTCTGCCTCCTGCAACACTATGAATAACTTTGGTTCCTACTGTCAATACAGCTCTAACCCCCATCTGGTCTATATATTTGCAACAGAGGGCTGTGGCTGGACATCGGCGTCATCATTTTCTTTTGCATAATATTCTTTATATGTGTGACTTTTAGGCCCGGATCCTGCAATGAGCATCATGTAGCCAGAGTGTTAAAGTTTATGGGGCTCCATTCAGGTGCAAGAATCTGCCCGCACCAAACGCATGGCAAGATCAGAGCCTCAGATTGCGAGTTCTTTGGAGCAGGCCCTGCCTTCCTGCTGCACATTGTACAACACCGAGTATCTTCTCTGCAATGAACAAATAATAAATTATCCCAAAGAAGGGCCGTGCTGGGCTAGAGCAAACCCTCAAATGTTCGGGTGCTGTAGCAATGTGCTCTGCTGTTATATGATGGGTTTTTTAAATGGACCATCTAGGAACATTTGGAAGCATCCAGCACTCATGCTTTTGCTCTCTCCCACAGGTCCATTTGTTCTGCTGCAGCAGCAGCTTTCTGTTTCTTTAGGCTATTCCAAAACCTGCCATGTTCAAGGGAGAAGGAGGAGGAGAATAGAGAGTCAATGTTTTCTCCCCTTAGGCTGCCACTTTGATTTTTTTTTCAGCATGAAGGAGGCAGAGTTGAGGATGAAGGTTTGCGTCCCTCAGTTAGTTGCATAAATTCCCTGCCAGGCGTCCTCGGTGCATTTTTCCGTTTCAGGCTGGGAAAAGAGGAATGGCTCAGGGTGAACAAAGGGGAACCTCAGTGCAAACTGATCACTGCCCTTCTGGGACTGCTGCAGCTCTGCACTAATATAATAAATAATATATGGAGATATACCCCATCTCATAGAACTGGAAGGGACCCCAAAAGGTTATCAACTCCAGCCCCCTGCCTTCACTAGCAGGACCAAGTACTGATTTTTGCCCCAGCTCCCTAAGTGGGCCCCTCAAGGATTGAACTCACAGCCCTGGGTTTAGCAGGCCAATGCTCAAACCACTGAGCTATCCCTCCCTCACTAAACAAGAGGGCAGCTGTAATCCACTTCATTTCATGCAAAGCAGGTACAGCCCTCAGACTGCTGGCAAGTGTAGCCCCTTGGCTGGGCAAAGTGCAAGTACCCCTGCGACTAGTGAGTCTGGAGTCCAAGTTCTGCAGACAAGCTTGAGCTCCGAGCCCTGTATCTCTTGCCACCTACCTGGGTTACTGGCGCATCAGGAGTATTGCACAACAGGCATGTTTCACATCACTGACTGCAAATCAGGGACATGGATTTGTGTTCACGTTGCTCTCCCCATCAGTACCCGGCCAGAGCCAGGGAAGCTAATGATCCAACCAGCGGAGATGAATCCTGGCCACAGGCACCAACTTTTCCTTTTCCCTGCGGGTGCTCAACCCTGGCATTGCCCTGAGGCCCTGCCCCCACTCTGCCCCCTCCCCCAAGGCCTTGCCCTTGCTTTGCCTCTTCCCGCCCCACTCCACCTCCTCCCCGAGGCTCCCGCCCACCCACCGTTCTCCGCCCTCCCCCAAGTCCCTCCCGGAGCCGCCAAACACCTGTTTGGCAGTGGTGGCACCACCTGCATTCAGCTGTTTGGTGGCACCTCCGCCACCTATCAGCTGTTTGGCAGCAGCACCCCCCCCCCATCAGCTGATGAACAGGGGTGGGGAACAGCTGTAGTCGGTGGGTGCTGAGCAGCCAGTATTTTTTTTCTGTGGGTGCGCCAGCCCCGGATCACCCATAGAGTCAGCACCTGGCACCTGAGGCATGTTGCGCATACGCTAAGAAGAAGACTGCAAATGGAAGTGTAATGAACGAAGTCACATGCCTCAATGTGTTTCACTGGTACTTGGGCAGCTATCGAATGACCAGGATAGAGGTATATTTGTTAACAATTATTTATTTACATCACCCCCATCATACACTTTAGAAGCATGCAAGAAGAACTTAAGGGTATCTTGACCCTGCGGTCTGATCCACATAGGAAAAATGTCAAATCTGTGGGACAAGGGCTGCAGTACATTTTTTTGGCAAAATTAAATTCTTTAGCTTTGTGCCTACCTGTCACGCTGACACTTTCTTACCTCTTTGGCCTATTTCTTTTTCTCGGTATGTTTATTTTTTTTAATCTCTGCCTATTTTTTCCTGTTTCTGGAGGGTGGGGTCTGAGCCCACAGAGAGAAGGTAGATAAAATGGAGGTTTCTTAGGTTTTTTCATAAAGGGACCTCGGTGGAAGTCCTGTCAGCAGAGCTCATTACCTCCACTTCTTTGGAGGAAAGTTTGCTTTGAGACTTGATGGTGGACCCGGGGCCGTCCCTAGCTATTTTGGTGCCCCAGGCCTCCACGGGGAGGATCGGGGGGGGGCGGCTGGCCCCAGGCCTCCGGGGGGGCTGGCCACTTCCTGCGGGAAGTGGAGTGACCCGGCCCCAGCCTGCTCTGCTCCCCTGGCTCCCAGGCTTGGGGGGAAGGGGGAACCGCCCCCCAGCACTCGCCGGCGGCGCGGCTGGGAGCCAGGGGAGCGGAGCAGGCAGGGGCCGGGTCGCTCTACTTACCAGAGTGTGCAGGGAGCCTGACCGCTTCTGGAGTCCTCAGGGGAGTGGGGGCTGAGGCGGGGTGGGGAAGAGGCAGAGGTGGGGTGGAGCAGGGGTGGGGGTCCTGGGGAAGGGCCGGAGCAGGGGCTGGAGCAGCACGCAGGTGCGTAGGGCACATTTCCTGGTGCCCTACGCAGCTGCGTACTTTGCGTATAGGTAACGGCAGCCTTGGGTGGACCGCTCACAAAGTCAGCAGACAGTTCTTGTAGGGGTGGCCTCACTATAGGCAGTGGGGGGTCATGTTGCAGGGGTAGAGCAATGGGGGAGCACAGTGTTTTAATCCAACCTGCTTCTTCAACTCTGTGCCTTATGCAAGGAACCCTCCCCTCCCCCCTGCAAGGTCACAATCCCCACCTCCATCACCTCTCTCCCCATGATTCACCTATAACGAATCAGCCAGTTAATAATTGCTCCAGGAGGGACAGATGGGGATAGCTGGAAGTTTACGCCACACATTTATATAAATAAACTGCATGTTCACATGACTGTGTACGTACACTGTGAGTTTATATGGGATCATGACTTTCTCAGTGCCCATTGTATGTCCTTTGTCTTATTTCTCATCTTAAATTTTAAGAACTTTTGGCCAGGGTCCATGTCTTCATATGTATTTGTACAGTACCTGGCACAATAGGTTCATATCTTTCTCTTTTCCTCCATATTATAGGGCTTTTTGAAGTTGGTAGTGCTCCCACATGTTTAACTAGACACTTCTAAGAATAGTGGCTCTTAAATGACACTCAGAGTTAGTGCATTATCTCTTACACAGTGCACACACTTGCAGACCTGTGAGAAGCAATAGGAGATATTACATGGTCCCGAAAGCTTGTATATTTTCACAGCTTGGCCCCAAAGCTCTTTCAAGAACATGTAAAAGCTAAATGTCACATTGAATTATTACAATTAGCTTTGCAGGGTTTTATTTATTTATTTTCTTTTAAAGGGTTCAGTTGGCAATTCACATAAATGCCTTTAGTTCAGACTCTAACCCTGTAACTCCCAGCACAAATAATCCAAAGAAGAGATGTTATCTGCATTTCTCTGCTGACCTGTGTTGTATCTAATCACCTGACATAGGACTTGCCCCTCTTCTCCAAACTAAGCGGGGTAACATTACCCAAGACGATAATGGTATTTCAGGACGATCTTGGATAGTTCCTCTTGTTTAGTTTGCCTTTCAGGATTAAGGCTAATAACACACGAACCCATCCCCCTGTCACTTTCTATCTTTCAAAGTCATCCAAATCCAATTTAGTTTACTTCTAGTTAATCATTCATTTTACAGCATGATAGTCCCACACAGAGTTGTCACTTATCAAAGCTTGTTTTCCAGCGTCTCTTAATCAATTTGATTAACTTCTGTGTACTCTTTCCAAGAACATTTGGGATGTCCTTTCCTACATCAATTAGCCTCTTAAATTGCTAGTGTCTACTTGTTCAGGAATCTCCTTTTAACCTCCAGCTCTTAGGCGATAGCTCCTCAGGTCAGGTCTCCTTTTCAGTGTCAGATAAAGCTTCATCTACATCATTCTAGACAGTCCCTTAGTTCTTACTCTGATTTTCCAATTTAACGAGCTCACCAGTAAACAGTGTTTATAGATCAGGATCACAAATTGGGGGAGGGGAGAGGGAATCAACTGGTGATTTAGGGTATTTGTCATCCAGTTCTTTGGAACTGAAGATACAGCATTTTCCTGGCATTTAGCAGAGCAGCAGGCCAAAATAAGCATCTGGGACTGAATCTCACCTTCAGTTGTAATTAAAGGAGACATTGCATTCTCCACGGTAAAATTAACATTTTTTTGGCTAACATCACCTGTTAACATCACGTCATAGATATAATCATATTCTTAGTGCTCGCTTTGGTATTTGCCTACTTTAGCTAAGAAAGTTACTGGTTTTGCAACTTTGCCACATTATCTTCCTGTTGAATTAAAGTCAAAAAACGACTTCTACGTTTCAGCTAACCTGGCCGTTCTGATTAATATAGCTACCCCTCCAGTTTTCACATTATTAATTATTATTATTTATTATTTTACAGGTCAAAAGGGTGATAGGCACACAGCAGAAGGATATGAAAAGTGATTGTTCCCACCCCACGAACAAATCTGAGGATTGACCACTACACTACGTCACTCTCACCGTTTGTTACGTTACATCGTGCTGTCATGAGTGAGGCACACAAGGGTCACCATAATAAAACCATGTGGTGACTCAGGGTTGGCTTGTGCACATCTTGAGATTTCGTTGTATATCATTACATACGAATAGCATTTTACTCACTACCTGAAGGCATTTTTTACATGCTGTGTTCTTAGCTTCTTCCAGGACTGGAGAAAAAGGACAAATGCTCCCCCTAGTGTCTTGTTATTTAAAGTTGTGTGGAGTTCAATAGTTTGCTTTCAGGGACATTGTCCAACCTCTCATTTGGGTTTGATCCCTATGGATTCATGCTGTCCTCCAATTTGTGCTTTAAGCTTCCAGTTTGGGGGAGAAAAACACACCAGAAGTTCAAAGTGAAACTAAAGAGAGATCTAACTGCAACATTCCAATCTGGATTGGAAATTATTATTTATTTGTACTGCAGTAGCACATAGGAACCCCTGTTGTAGACCAGGCCCCCAGTCCTGTTTGAAAGTGGACTATTTTAATGTGAACTAGGTGGTCCCTTTTAGTTCGTGCCAGGAGCTTCCACACAGAGCAGTTAGAGTGCAACTCTTTGGTGTGCTCTGCAATTCACACCCCTGCACTACTGCTCAGTATAGACATAGCTTAAGTATAAGAACATAAGAACGGCCATACTGGGTCAGACCAAAGGTCCATCAAGCCCAGTATCNAGTATCCTGTCCTCTGACAGTGGCCAATGCCAGGTGCCCCAAAGGGAATGAACAGACAGATAATCATCAAGTGATCCATGCCCTGTCACCCAATGCCAGCTTTTGGCAAACAGAGGCTAGGGACACCATTCCTGCCCATCCTGGCTAATAGCCATTGATGGACCTATCTTCCATGAATCTATCTAGCTCCCTTTTGAACCCCATTATAGTATTGGCCTTCACAACACCCTCTGGCAAGGAGTTCCAGAGGTTGACAGTGTGTTGCGTGAAAAAATACTTTCTTGTGTTTGTTTTAAACCTGCTACCTATTAAAGTATAAAACAATAGTGCAGGGGGAGTTGGATCCGGTGTTTTGATGTGCTCTACTGTAGATATACCCAGCTGCAAAGTCTGAATCCAGCTCTGGAACTGGATCCACATTTCACCAGAGGTTTTTGGATTTGGGAGTTCGATTCAGAGTCAGTTCAATGATCACAGGTTTCATGACCAAAGTGAGTGACAGTGTGTAGCCACAAATCCAGCTCTAGTGTTGTCAAAAAGAGTTGTGAATCCTCCCACAAATCCTGGTTGAGTTTCTATTTTGACACAAAAATCTGGGACAGGGGGTGCTTTTATGTGGCTTTGTTGCATGTGTTTACCATAGCTAAACAATGCTTGAATTCCCAACAGCTGTTCAGATCAACCATGTTTGTACTTATTATTCCATATCAATGATCCATCATGTAAATGGACTTTCATTCACCCGAATGTTCAGGGAATGGCTGTTTTTAATACAAATACCCACATTCTCAGGCAGACAGGCATATTTGTCTGGAAACAAGAACAATCACTGTCCATAACTATTTGTTATTTGCTGTTCTTCTGTTTGAAAAGTTGGGGAGAAGAACCACTGTCCCGTGACCGTGGTGACCAGTTATTCATGACAAATCGTGAAAAAGCTGAAGGGAACTACTTAGCGAAGGACCCACAGGCTGACACTTGTTCTCATAAACTGCTGGAACAATTGAGAATAATGGCCAAGTTTGTGAGAATCAAGGACTGCTTGTAAATGAATCACTTACTGTAAGTCTATTGCTGCCAGAGGTTACAGAATAACTTTCTGCAAAGGATACAAAGGTGATTACAGACACTGCCATGGAACTAGACATCAGCTAATCCACTTGTCCATGGTGCTGGCAGTTCTCATTACAAAGCAGATGAAATGATAATAAATACTGAACAAAGAAAGTTCAGCTGTATCCAAAGCATTTTAATGAGTAAGATGCTATCAGCACAGCACAGCTCTTCAATCAACGTTGAGGTCTGAAACAATAGCAGTTTCCCTGCTTTAACACTGAAGGGAATATCTTGCCTCCAGTGATGCTTTCTGTAGCATGGAGTTACACCACTATTCAATCAGATTGGTTCTGTCTCCTAGATACTCTGAATGGTAGATGAACTATTCCATGTGTAACCCGCACATCTCCTGGGTGTGGTGGTCTGTCCCATCTAGTGGCACCGAGACCACTTAGAGAAAGAAGAATGAGTCTGCTACAGCCTTAGCTAACAGCCAGTTGGCTTTTAGCTCATGTAGTAGAGGCTCATGCATTAAGCTCCAACAGTCCCAGGTTCAATCCCACCTGCTGACAACCGGAGTCTGTCAACATTACACATGCATTGCAGACTCTACCCAAGATTTCCCATCCCTCTCCTGTCTTATTATCCCAGCAATTAACCTTCAGGCTGGGAAAAGAGATAAGTAGTAATCTCCAAAGGAGTTCCATAATATCACAGGACACTAGAACGGACCGAGATGGTACAAGCCTCAAAAACAGCTTTTTAAGTTCTAACACTTCCCTCACCCTTTGCAAAATGCACTCAGTCTCCACAAATATAAAGCCTGAAATCCTTCAAGTTGGCAGCACAGAACACCACTGGGTCACTTTGTTTACCAATGTGGTAACAGCTGCTATGACAACGGACATACTGTGGCAGTGCCGGTATTTGAAAAATGGTAGCGGTTTAGATTGTGTATACAGCATCGGTGACTCTAGGGATCAGACTAAGTCCTCAAATATTGGCACTGAGAAAGAGAAAAAAAATATATAGAAAATTTTCAGTCTCTGTCTGCAGTTTGTTAAAATTCACATGTGGAGGAAAACGGGTTTTTTCCTTAATATACAGATTAAAGGAGGGAGTGTGATCTAGTTGTTAGAGTAGGGAATTGGGAGTCAGGAGAGACAGAGGAGGCAGAGGGAGTGTGGGTGGTGTGACACTGCACCCCAGATTTTTCACAGTAATATTATTATGATATGATTATGGCATAATCATAATGTATTTTATGCAAGATATGTCATGTGAGATATCATTGGAACGGCTACGGTTTACTGAATATGATTATCCTATGTAAACATTTCGGTATGTGAAGTTAGGAACATTGTCTATGTATCTATTACAAATGTGTTTACACCTAAGGAACGCACACTAGGCAAAAGACTATCAGTGTAGATGGCTGGCTGGGAAGGGCCATTAGGGAGAACAATAGGTCTTAGAAGAAGCTAATCTCCTACTGGGGGCCTTCCTGGGGACCCTTCCTGAAGACCCTACAAACAGACTCTGAGTCATGGCTGCTATGACACTACAGGGGCATGTGACCAGATCACCTGGTACTGGACTCCATCTTGGAATACTAGTGTTTTTCCACTGAAAGGCGTGGGAACCAAGCTTGGAGACAAAAGGTTCCCGCCATATGAAAAAAAGCTATTTAAGGCAGGGGGGTGACATCATAGTGGTTCTTCACTGACTTACCACCCAAAGGAGACTCTTGAAAACACCTAAGGAAAAAGGGCTGAACTGGGAGGAAGTGCTGGACCCAGGCTAGCCTGTGAAAGGAATATCAAGGGTTTTAAGCTGCAAGTGCAGCTTGCCCCTTAAGAATCTCTGCAGCCAGTTTAAATAATCATTTAGGGTGAGAATTTGCTACTCATATCCAATCTCTTTAGTATATTAAGTTTAGTTTGTGGTTTTATTTGCCCGGTAACCTGCTTTGATCTTAATATATGGAGATATACCTATCTCCTAGAACTGGAAGGGACCCTGAAAGGTCATCCAGTCCAGCTCCCTGCCTTCACTAGCAGGACCAAGTACTGATTTTTGCCCCAGATCCCTAAGTGGCCCCCTCAAGGATTGAACTCACAACCCTGGGTTTAGCAGGCCAATGCGCAAACCACTGAGCTATCCCTCCCCCCATCTCTTTGCCGTCATTTATAATCACTTGAAATCTATCTTTTGTAGTTAATAAATGTGTTTTTGCTTTATCATAAACCAGTGTGTGGCAGTTATACCTTGGGGCAAAAAGCTGTTGTATATTCTCTCTCCACATTGAGGGAGGGGGTGAATTTCATGAGCTTACACTGTACAGAGCTCTGTGCAGCACAAGACGCTATAATTTTGGGTTAACACTTTGCGGGGGGGTGCTCTTGAGCATCAGGGAAGTTCCTTAGCTGTAGCCTCCCCATGCAGAGCTGATCACAGCAGCCTGTAAGTACCGCAGCTGGACATGTCCCGACCTGTGGGTATGCTGGTGAAAGATTAAGCTTGGAAAGCTTTGCAACTTGTCACAGTACCACAGTGCGAGAGGGAACCCAGGCTGGTGGGTTGGGGGGCCCAGTTCCAGGTGGCACCCCGGGGGGAACCCATCACAGGTGGTATGTTGAGAAAGTCAGGTGGAAGAAAAGCAAGGAAAAGAAAAAATCCTGAGATAAAAGAAGAGCGTGAAAGTGAGAGGTGGAATGATAGAAAGGAAGGAATAAAGAAATGGAATAAAGCAATAAAAGAGGGATTTTTAAAAAACTGTTAAATATTTTAATTCATGCCCCTCTTATATTTTGTCTGACAAATTCTACTGGAAACAGAACGAGGGGGGTGTTGGAAGAGAGAAGTTGTGTCTTTAAGGGCTGATGATCTTAAGACTCATGATCTTGGACCAGACACTTAAGTTCTCTGCCTCAATTTCCTAGCTGTAAAATAGAAATAATAAAACTTACCCCCCTCACAGGGGCTTTGGAGGATCTGACTACAGACTTGGTCTACACTTAAAACGTCAGGTTGACATAGTTATGTCATCAGGAGCGTGAAAAAACTCACACCCCTGAGTGTTGTTATTATGACTTAGCTGCATCTACACTGGAGGTGAAGTTGGTATCGTAGCGGCAGTCAGGGGTGTGGGTTTTTCACACCCCTGACCATAGGTGCTAACTTTTGGTTTCCATAGAATCATAGAAGATCAGGGTTGGAAGTGACCTCAGGAGGTCATCTAGTCCAACCCCCTGCTCAAAGCAGGACCAATCCCCCACTAAATCATCACAGCCAGGGCTTTGTCAAGCCTGACCTTAAAAACCTCTAAGGAAGGAGATTCCACCACCTCCCTAGGTAACCCATTCCAGTGCTTCACCACCCGCCTAGTGAAATAGTATATCCTAATATCCAACCTAAACCTCCCCACATCGGCTCTGCCCCCTCCACAAGGCCCCACCCCTACTCTGCCCCTGGGGCTGCACCCCCACTCCACCTCTTCCCGCCCCCGCTTCGCCCCCTCCCCCAACACCCTCTTCCATGAGCACCTCCCCCCCACTGCTCACTCCTTTCTGTCCCCTCCTACCTTGAGGGCAGAGAGGAGTGAGTGGCGGTGCAGCCCTGCTCAACAGCTGAAGGACGGAGTAGCCTTGCTCAACAGCCGATGGGCGGTGCAGCCGTTGAAGAGCTGATGGGGGCGCAGGGCCAGCCACTGAATAGCTGATTGGCAGCCAGCCCCAGTTAGTCCTTTGGATGCTGGACACCTCCTATTTTTTCTCCGTGTGTGCTTGAGGCCCTGAGCATCCATGGAGTCGGCACCTATGCATGTAGCTATGTCACCAGAAGAATGGTTCCATGGACCTAGTTACCATTGCTCGTGGAGGTGGAGTTCCTATTCCAGTGGAAAAACTCCTTCTCTCAATATAGACTGTGTCTACACTATGGGGTTAGTGTCATAATTATGGCAACCTAGCTATCTATGCCGGTGTAGTTTTCACAGTGTAGATATACCCCAACTGGTGTATCTACAGCCTTGTCTACACTGCACAGTTTTGTAGGCAAAAGGCAGAAAGGGGAGCAGGGTGGGAGGAGAGGCTGCTGTGTGGTGCAGAGCCAGGGGCTGATGGGGGAGGAATCCCCCCTCCCCAGGATTGGTTGTTCAGGCTGCTGTCTGAACTTAAAGAGACAGCATGACAACACACTCCCCCAACACACACACATCCCCAACACACACTGTCTCTCTCACATATACACTCCCCCCCACACACACACTCCCTGTCACACATCCTCCCCCCACATATACGTCAGTTGAAAAGCATCTGGCAATCTAGTAGGATGCCTGTGGAAGGATGGGATTGAGAAACTTGCAGCACGTGACGCTGCTCCTGCCCCCATGAGGCATTGCAAACCCTTCCCAAAGCTCCCTGCGGCCAGTTGCACTGTGGGATAGCTACCCACAGTGCATTGCTCTCTGTGTCGATGCAAGAGCCACTACTGTGAATGTGCTCTGCTGACACAAGGAGCATAGTGTGGACAAGCAACAGCGGTTTAATTAAAGCGCTTTAATTAAAGTGGCATAACTTATGTTAACAAAACTCTGTAGTGTAGACAAGGCCTAAAAGCCTTGGATGGGAAAGCTCCATATGAGAACAGAGCGTCCTCGCAATATTGTTGAAAGGGCCGTTCTATTGCAAACCCTAATGGATTGTGGTGTCCATCCGGGGCTCTTCGTGCACTATTAAGCAGCTTTCTGCTCTCAGATCCATCTGCTTCCCATTTCTTTGAAGCGAGGCAGTCAGAGGTACTTTCCTCTTCCTACGGAGCAGCAGAATAATATAGTTCTCATGCTTTCATCTTCTGATTTTTGCCGGGCTTTATTTGTTGTTATTTTGCTGTAGTCCTGCTGTAAACTGTTTATCAGTGACTACTGTACAGCAGTATGCA
Organism: Platysternon megacephalum; assembly: GCA_003942145.1. Taxonomy (NCBI): domain Eukaryota; kingdom Metazoa; phylum Chordata; order Testudines; family Platysternidae; genus Platysternon; species Platysternon megacephalum. The sequence goes on along the minus strand of QXTE01000211.1, from coordinate 2,537,523 downwards.
GTACTCCTGACTGATTCCTACAGCAAGAACACATTTGGGAGACAACATAAAAAGTTATTTGCTCCTATAGTAGTAATAGCTGTGTCATTTAATTATCTGAAATAAATTCTGAAACAACAAAGGCTTGTTTTGCAAAGATCCACTGCAGCAAACCAATGTAATCCATGTCACACATGGTCCAAATGGTTTAGTAAATTAAAGGAACACAAGCACTTTCTTTGATTGTCCTTAAAAACTTGCCAGTGTTGGTGTTGGAAAGGGAGATGATGTTTCCTTATATATGCAGCTTTCCCTATACTTTCCTGCACGCCCTGAATGGAATATAAGAACACAAGAACATCTACGGAATATTTAAGGAATACTGCTAATTTGGAGGTAATGCTATTTAGTTATCCAAGGACATTGAAAAGCTTATCAGGGTGATCAGTTTTCAACCCAAACCACTTGGTAATGCTGTCATAAATATAAAGGGAAGGGTAACAGCCTTCCTGTATACAGTACTATAAAATCCCTCCTGGCCAGAGGCACCAAATCCTCTTATCTGTAAAGGGTTAAGAAACTCAAGTACCTGGCTGGCACCTGACCCAAAGGACCAGTAAGGGGACAAGATACTTTCAAATCTGGGGGTAGGGGTGGGTGGGGGAAGGCTTTTGTTCTGTCTGTTCCCCACGGCTTTGGCTGGAGCAAGATCAAAGGAGCAAACAATCCAACTCCTATAGAGTTAGTAAGTATTTAGCAAGGAAATGCATTAGATTTACTTTTATTTTGGCTTGTGAATTTTCTCTGTGCTGAGACGGGGAGGGTATTCCTGGTTTTCTTTTTGTAACTTTAAAGTTTTGCCCAGAGGTAAATCCTCTGTGTTTTGAATCCGATTGCCTGTGAGATTATCTTCCATTCTAATCTTACAGAGGTATTCCTTTCACCTTTTTTCTTTAATTAAAATTCTTCTTTTAAGAACCTGATTGATTTTTCATTGTTTTAGGATCCAAGGGTTTGGGTCTGTGTTCACCTGTACCAATTGGTGAGGATATATTCTCAAGCCTCCCCAGGAAAGGGGGGTGTAGGGGCTTGGGGGATTATTCTCAAGCCTGCCCAGGAAAAGGGGTGTAGGGGCGNTCTGTGTTTTGAATCCGATTGCCTGTGAGATTATCTTCCATTCTAATCTTACAGAGGTATTCCTTTCACCTTTTTTCTTTAATTAAAATTCTTCTTTTAAGAACCTGATTGATTTTTCATTGTTTTAGGATCCAAGGGTTTGGGTCTGTGTTCACCTGTACCAATTGGTGAGGATATATTCTCAAGCCTCCCCAGGAAAGGGGGGTGTAGGGGCTTGGGGGATTATTCTCAAGCCTCCCCAGGAAAGGGGGGTGTAGGGGCTTGGGGGATTATTCTCAAGCCTGCCCAGGAAAGGGGGGTGTAGGGGCTTGGGGGATTATTCTCAAGCCTGCCCAGGAAAAGGGGTGTAGGGGCTTGGGGGGATATTTGGGGAAGGTAGGGCTCCAAGTGGCCCTCCCTAAATGTTTGTTTAAATCACTTGGTGGCAGCGTTACTTAATCCAAGGAATAGGGGAGTTTTTAACCTAAGCTGGTAGAAATAAGATTAGGGGGTCTTCATGCGGATCCCCCATCTGTACCCTAAAGTTCAGAGTGGGTAGAAAACCCTGAAAAATGAACATCTAGGAAAGCCAGTTTGTAAATTATCAGGGGGTAGCCGTGTTAGTCTGTATCCACAAAAACAACGAGGAGTCCGGTGACACCTTAAAGACTAACAGATTTATTTGGGCATAAGCCTTCGTGGGTAAAAAACCTCACCTCTTCAGATGCATGGAGTGAAAGTTACAGATGCAGGCGTTATATGTATTGATGTAAAGGATCACCCAGACTCCTATCCTGGATAGCACTTCAATGCCTCTCTTGCAAACAATTGGGCTCTTTCCCAGATGCCTAAGAGGGCCTAAGTGGGGGTGGGGTGGCTGCCTCTGCCCAGTAGGAGGATGGGGTCCAGGGAACCCCCAGCCTCACTCTGCCCAGGCTGACTATTAAGCCCCTTGCCTTGCTTGGGGTGACAACTATTAAGCCTTCCCCTGTGGCTTGGATTGGAGACCCTGACCCCTTCTATGGTACATTTGGGTGGACATTGTGGCTGGCAAGAATGCCCAAATAAATCGGTTAGTCTTTAAGGTGCCATCGGACTCCTTGTTGTTTTTGTGGGTACAGACGAACACGGCTACCCCCTGATACTTTCTGCTTAGTGTGAATGGATCACAGAGCTTCTTTGCCAGTTGTCAGGATGGCTCCTTATCTGCTTGGCAATAAAAAAAAGCATTGGTGATGTCTGCGTTGAAATCAAATGAGACTTTGGAAGCCAGTTTTTCTAACTTGCAGCAATAACCCCTAAGTGATTGGTGATCTGACTCCACTGGCTTTTGCCACTCTTTAATGCACTTGTACCTTTCCCACAGAACTAATTTATCTTTTTTTCACCAGCCCTCTTAGGCATCTGGGAAAGAGCCCAATTGTTTGTAAGAGAGGCATTGAAGTGCTGTCCAGGATAGGAGTGCGGGTGGGCCTTTACATCAATTACAAAGTATTTTTTAAAGGACCCAGAGAGTAGTATATTTTTCATGGAGCCTTATCTCCAGGTTAGTGCCTGGAATCTCTTAGTGCCGTAAGTATTTGTTTCCCCCTCCCTCCCTGCTCCTCTGCACAAAGCTGGTTGGCTGGGAGGGAGTGCCACTCAAAGACAGAATTACATCTCAGAATCCCTGGGATGCATTGAGTGAATGAGCAGACAGGTGGGGGGCGCCTGATGGCAGCACAGCTGTAGACCACATAACCCACACAGCCTCCTTAGCTCACCCAGCATGCCAGCCCCTGACCAACGTGCACANATGGCAGCACAGCTGTAGAGCACATAACCCACACAGCCTCCTTAGCTCACCCAGCATGCCAGCCCCTGACCAACGTGCACAGATAGCTTGGATTGAGGCAAAGTGGCAAAGGACTGCGTTGTCGTGGGACAGTGAGTCTGTTGGTGTCTAGCCGGGCCAAAGGAGGGTTGTTTAGCTGTATGCTAGGCCAGGAGCCAGGGAGTCCCCGGCTGGGGATCCTGATCTGGATCTGTTCCTGGCTTTGCTTGAGTTAGACAAAAGAGGTGTTCTCTTCTTAAGTGTGATGCTTGTTCCAGGGGCTAACTCTCACTCTCCACCCCCTGACGCACCCCAGGAAGGGAGTTTTGGTGTTTGTGCCAAGGCGCATGGCTGGGACCTGGGACTCAGGACCCCTTCCCCAACACTGGGTATCCCCATCATCTGACACTCTGTTCTGCTTAAAGCCCCGGAGCCCTGGGTTTGTCTGGCTGGTGCCTAGCAGGTGGGCCAAAGGTGGGGAATTAGCTCAAGCAGTAGAGTGCTCGCTTTGCATGTGAGAGGAAGTTAGATTGCTGCCTGCGTTCTCCAAGCGCCGGAGTGGGGCTTCTTGCCCACCCCTGGCGAGGGTAATCAGGCCTCCTTGTCCCATTTTGGCCTCCCTGTCCATAGCAGTCAGGCAGGGAAGCAAAAGCCATCCTCCCGAGGCCCACAGCTACCCAGGGACTTGAATCCGCAATCCTGGCCTCATTAGCACTGCACTCTGACCAGCTGAACCAGGCAGTTTAGGTTCAGATGTTTAGGTTTAGGTTCAGGTTCAGATGTGAAATGCACCTGAAAGTTCATCAGCTGTTGCAAAAAGTGGGGAAAAATAGGAATAGTAATGGGTCTCTAGCTTTCCACCTCATCTCAATTTTGGCAGCTTTCCCCCATTTTTGCGTAATGTCCTGCCATCCACTTTCATTTTCACATGTGTACAATTGTGGCAGAGTGGCCATTCTGAAATCTTTTCCTTTTTGAGGGGGAGCATTAGGACCGTTTGCGTGTCTGTGTTTCTGTGATTTCCCGTTTAAAACCATTTGAAAATTCGGAAGATTGGCCAAAAGAAGAGTGTTTTTCAGAAGAAAGTAGGCTTTTTCCATATGTAGGGCCTTTAGAAATAAAGATTGTGTCCCAGGGAGGGATACTTTGAGGCCAGAAGAATTAGGAAGGCAATGGGTAGAAGACAAAGAAATCAAGCTGATTTAGAGTACTGGTGTCCCTGGGAAGAGTGCTCCTGCTGCTCCTTCCTGGCTGATCTCTGTGGTCCAGTCTGGGCTTGGGGGGGGCTGCCTCTGCCCAGTGAGAGGATGGGGTCCAGGGTACCTCCAGCCTCACTCTGCCCAGGCCGACTAGTAAGCCCCTCCCCTTGCTTGGGGTGCAGACAATCAAGCCTTCCTCTGTGGCTTGGGTTGGAGAGCCTGACCCCTTCTAGGGTACATTTGGCTGGACATTGTGGCTGGCAAGAATTTGGGCCATCAGGTCAACTCACTGGGGACAAAGGAGGCAAGATGACAGCCTTGTGGTTTGCTTGGCGGCCAGCCAGCTCAACCCTCTTCTCCTACAAGCTGGGAATGCAGGCTCACCCTGTCTGCCCCCGGGCTCCAGTCCCTTTCAGCCACCAAGTCAAGGAAGGAGCTCAGAGAGGAGAGGAAAGGAGGTGGCCGGACCCTCCTCCCACCAGGACTCTTGCCCATTCCCTGCAAGCCGCTCAGCCCATCTCTTTTTCCTATTTTGGCCTCCTTGCCAGTAGCAGTCAGCTAAAGGAGTAGAAGCCACCTTCCCAAGCCCACGGAGTGGGCAACATGGGGCTCAAACCCACAACCTTGGTGTTATCAGCACCATAGGCTAACCAGCTAAGCTAGTTGGCCTACAGGATAGAAGTTTTTGTGTGGCACTTTTGGAAAGGAGCCAGAGGGACTTTGTGGCCTCGGGCATGAAATGAAGGTTTATGTCTTGCAGTGGGATTAGCTCGAGTATTAGCGTGTTCACGTAGCACGTGAGAAACAGCGGGATCAATATTTGCATTCTTCAGCAGCAGGGGAGTACCCAATACCTTCTCTTCTTCTGCCTTTAGAAGGCATCGCCAGCCAGGGGGCTGAGTGCCTCCAGTGGATCTCCCTCCCTCTCCTCCTCCCTCTCCCTATTTGGCCTGCTAAAAAACCAGCCCTTGCAGGGCAGAAAGCTTCTCAGCCCTGGCTCTTCTCCGCCTTGCGGTGTCCAGAGCTCTGGAGATGGGCGTCGGCCTGGGGGAATGAGCTTGAATGGAAGAGTACTTGCTTTGCATGTGAGAGGTAGCAGCATCGTTACCGTGCTCTCCAGCCTGCCCTGCTGTGGGAGGGATATGCCCCTTTCTTGCTGAGCTGGTGCGAGAGTACTATCCCTCTCCCCATAGAGGACTTGTGCCTCCCGATACTAGCGGGGGGGGGGAGGGCACAATCTAAAGGGGAGGATACTTGACCCCCACACGTCTCCTCTGACCAGCCACCCCTGCACCCGGCCCAGAGCTGCCATGCTCTTCCGGCCCCACCTCTATTCTTCCCCTACTGTGCCTCCCCCCCCCCTCCACGCCCCCCCCCCACAGCATGTTTGGCCCCTATCACTGGCAGCTGGGCCCAGGTGGCGAGCGGGAGAGAGACGCTTCTCACATGCTCTGGGAAGGTGGTGGTGGCAGCCCACTCCCCGCCTGGGCCCGGTGCTGGGGACAGGGGCTGAAAGAGCCGGAAACATGCTGGCAAGGGGAGTGGGGGGGAGAGGGGACTCCAGCTCACTCGGCCCCTGTCCCCGGCAGCCAAGCCAGGTCGGGGAGTGGGCCACCACTGCCACCTCCCCAACTTGGCTCTCTCAGGCAGCTGCTGCTCTGCACAAAACAGCGACCTGGAGCAGCCAGCTTGAGAGGTGGCTGGTCCCTCCCCTTCCACTCCCCTCTCAGGCCCAGCTGCCAGGAATAGGTGCTAAAAGTGCTGGGGGGCAGGAGCAGCACAAACCCCTTCTCCCCCTCCCTCCACCCCAGCATGCCAAGCAGAAATCGGGGAGTGGGGGGGCATGCCCCTCCTACGCATCGCCTCTTGTTTTATTGCTCTTAATTGTTGCTTTTCCCTCCCCTCCCCATTCCTGGCACACCCAGATTTTATTTTCCTGTTGCTGTTCCTTCTCCTTGTGGCTTTTTTTTTTCTGCTAGGCTGTTTCCTCTACTTATTTTTCAACAATAATGTCAGTATCTGCCCTCTCGCTTGATTATTTATTGTGGTAACACCCTCAAGGTCCCAATTGAGATCAGGGACCCTGTAATCCTGAGTGTTAGAGTAACACGTAGACAGTTCCACAGGTTACACGCCACAGGCCTTAGCAGCCCTCCCCTTGTTCCAGCCTAGGTCCCAGCCCTACTCTTGCTTTGGTCTGAACCTGTTCTTGCTTCCTGACTCTGGCTTCAACCTCTGGCTCCCATTCTTGGCCTGGCTGCCACTGCACTGACCAGTAGGCCCAACTGCCACTGCTCCAACTCCTAGGCCTGACCTTCCACCTCTTGGTTTCTGACAGGAGCCTAAAAGGGATTCACCAAACAGCGCCAGCTCCAGGGTTTTTGCCGCCCCAGGCAGCCCCCGCCCCCCCCAAAGCCTCGATCGCGATCTGCGGCGGCAATTCGGCGGGAGGTCCTTCGCTCCGAGCGGGAGTGAGGGACCCTCCGCCGAATTGCCGCCGAATACCTGGACGTGCCGCCCCTCTCCGGAGTGGCCGCCCCAAGCACCTGCTTGTTAAGCTGGTGCCTGGAGCCAGCCCTGTCACCAAAGGCAGCAAGCTGAGTGCAGAGCTGCCTAAAATAGCCAATAGGAAACGCTGAGGAGAGGGGTAGCACCTAACACCCACCCTCAAAGGTAGTTCGGCACAGCTGTGAACCCCTGGAGTTAGGTGCCTAAGCCAGATCAGTTCTCTATCATGGAAAAAAACAGAGAGATTCTCCCTCCCCACAGCCAATAGACTAGTGGTTACAGCACTCATATAGAAGACTGAATTTCAAATCCCCTTGTGTTATTGATTTGGATACAGGGCCTAGAACACAGGCTTCCTACATTAGGCTCAGTAGTGCAATGCCTCAGTCCTTCTTGTAGGATAGAGCCATATGTGATTGGACCACAGTCAAACAGGAAACTTGTAGCTCGGCTACGAGTTGAACTCAGACCTCATGATTCTCAGTTCTGTGTCTTTAACACAAGACCATCCTTCCTTTCAGGTACAGCGCCATGAGTCAAGCTCCATGAGAGCCTTTCCTAGACTGGACCTTATACAGACCACACAGGTGATTTATTTATGTCTGGTCCTTAGTCCACTTTCATATTTTCCATTGGGATAGTGCCCAGCCTGGATACATTTTGGGATCTATTTATGTATTTTGAGATCTCTTTCTCTGTGGGGTGGTTAAGTGTTTTGTTTTTCCCCCCAATGCTTGTTACATAAACTTCAACAACACTGCAAAAGAGGAAATATATGCCCAGTAGTTGGATGAGGTCATGTGAATTGGAAATGCCGGGAGATCTAATGAGCAGAAAGGAGTTCACTCTTATTGTCACACACACTACATTCCTGTATTATGTTAATTCCTGTAGCTCTCGTGCAGTTTTGCACAACACAGAGAGACCATTGAACTGGGGGGTGCTCCACTTACATCGGGGTAAAAGAAAGCAGAATTTTGCTCATGACCCTTGCTGAGATTTAACTCACTCCCTTGTCCAGCCACTGTGTGTTATAGCCCTAAAGCTTCTTCTAGGGGCTCTAAAAGATCTGCACATACTGTCACATCTTGATTTACTTAGATTGTAAATTCTTCAGGGAAAGGAGCAAATATTAGTTTGTGTTCTCATGAGAGATTCCCTGGATCTTCTATTGTGAGTCACAACTTAAATCCTGGTCTGAAACCAGCCTGTAATCTCTGTTTTTATTTTGGATGTCATTTTGGATGCCACTGTACCTTTTATTTTCTGTGTTACTTTTCTTTTTAGCATGTGTAGCCTATGTGCCCAGTGTTTATGGAATCTGTGACATTTTGCATTTTTTAATAACATACTTATAGATTCTAAGGCCAGAAGAAACCATTACAATCATTTAGTCTGACCTCCTATATAACAGAGGTCATAGAACTTCCCCAAAATAATTCCTACACCATATCTTTTAGAAACCATCCAGCCTTGATTTAAAAATTTTCAATGATTCACCATGAACCTTGGTAAATTGTTCTACTGAGTGGTTTTGAGTCTTTAGGATTTGATTCTATCTTGTAGACTGGGAAGCTGCATTTTAAAAAAAATATATATTTCCTGTTTTATCTGGAGTCTCATGTCTGACTGATATATCAACAGCCTTTTCCAGTGGTAAGTCTGTTTCTGCAAGTAACATTGGTGTCGCAAAGGAAATGAACCCACACAAATCTGTTATATAAAATCCTCTATAAATGGCCCAGAACTTTCTTAACTGCTATAAAAATAAGGTACCATAGATTCACTTTCTTTGTGTTACTTCACTTTACAGTTCAGCAATTATAAGCAGCTTTGCTGGGTTGGATGATATTGAAAAATTAGAGAGGATGCAGAAAAAAACCCACAGAAATGATTAATGGGTCTGACAGTGAGACACTGAAAAATCACAATCTGATTATTTTATCAAAAAGAAGATTCAAAGATGACTTGATTACAGTGTAAAATATCTTCATAGGAAGAAAATACTGGATACTAAAGGGCTGTTTACTCTACTGGGTAAAGGCATCAAAAGAACCAGTAGCTGGAAGTTAAAGCCAGAAACATTCAAATTAGAAATAAGGCACAATTTTTTAAGAATGAGGGTGATTAACCATTGGGACAAACTGCAAAGGGACATTCTAGATCTTTTTGGAAGATAGGCTGTAGTTAAATACACTTATTGAACTCACTGCTGGGAGAATTGAGTGTGATTTTATAGTCTGTGTTACACAACAGGGCAGACTAGATTATTTAATGGTCCTTTCTGGCTTTAAACTCTGTGAATCTTTGAATTAATAATACACAAATATAATTGGAGCCTTTGGAATCTTAGCCATTTCAATATACTAATTAATAATCAGGAATGAGTGAGCCATTCCATTTAAAAAAAAGAATCATTCTGAACCAAATCAGAACCACTGAAATGATTTAGGTTATAGTGGGTAGAAATACTACTCCTGGTCTCCAACTCCCAATGGGCCTCCAATATTTTGTTATCTTTGAATGGAAGAATGGGGCTGCCAGTGTCCAATGGGTTAGCCTCTGCATTCAAATTTTGAGCAGTCCAAGATTTCCCCAGATCAGGTGCATGCAATGAATTCTGGAACACCATTGACCCAGTTTACAGCAAAAATTAGCAGAGAAATGTCACCTCTTTTTCAGACCATGAACAGTGAATGATAAACTGCCTGCACACTCATTCCAGAATATCAGGAGTATTCCAATTCCAAAATTCAGCTGTGTTTGGTTAGTTTAAAATGGACACATAAGTCACATGGTATGTGTCTGTTTCCTGATTTGAATGAATGTGAAACTCTTATGGGTTTCTGGTGTAAATACTCTGTTTTTAGTTGTTGTTCTTGTCATTGTCTTCTTCTTTCTTGCCACTTCCCTGTTCGGGGTCAATGACTTTTATAGCCTTCTTCCTAAACTCATGATTGTACACCTGGCTGTGCGAATTGGTCTTTCTAAGGTCTGCTGATGTTTGGTACATGTGCCTCCTCCTTGGTCACTTCCATCCACAAACAATGCAAGAGCCATCCTAACAATATAATTCTCAGGTCCCCTCTGGATATGCCTATATCCATGTAGCTATATAAGAGTGGCCATACTGAGTCAAATGAATGGACCATCTAGCCCAGTATCCTCTCTCTTCAAGTGACCAGTACCAGATGCTTCTGAATGATGGAAGTTTAGGGCCATCCAGTGCAGGGGTTGTATCCTTCACTATCTTGGCGAGTAGCCATTGATGGACCTATTGTCTGTGAACGTATCTAATTCTCTTTTGAACTCAGTTATACTTTTGGTCTTCACAACATTGCACGGCAATGACTTCCACGGGTTGACTGTGCATTGTGTGAAGAAGTACTTCCTTTTGTTTGTTTCAAACCTGTTGCCTATTAATTTCATCAGGTGACCCCTATTTCTTGTGTAATGTGAAGGGGTAAATAACACTTCCTTATTCACTTTCTCCACACCATTCACGATTTTATAGACTTCTATCATATCCCCTGTCACGCTGTCTGGAGTGGCTCACAATTGTGAATTCCAATCTGAGGTTAGACTGTCAGAAAATAGGGCAGATACCCCAAACTGGTGGTATATTCTATAATTAGATTTCATCAAGCCAGTAACAAATGTGAACTCCTGGGTCACTATATTAGTCTTACTATGGAGTCACAGACAGTCCTCTTAGGCTCTCCAACCTATCTTGCCACCCAGACACACTGGACTTTGTGACACAAGATTATATAAACGAAAAATCACATCACATTAGGTTACTTCCAATCCCAAAGGATCAGTCACTTACCCCAGATCAGTTTGGTACTTTGGATCTCACACCAAAGACAACCCTGGCAGCTAATTCTCTAGTAAACTAACTAAAGATTAATTATCTAAGAAAAGGAAAGGAGAGTAATTGAGAGGTTAAAGCAGTTAAAATACATTAACAGGTGAGTCACAGTTTGTAAATCCAAATGATAGCAGAGATGTAGTAATCTGCTAGTTTCTCCAAAATTTCTCAGGGTTACCCAGAATAACTCTGGGGATCTCCATCTTCTTCCACCCTGTTAGAATCCAAACATTCCAGAGATAAGCATCATTCCTTTGAATCAATATTTCTAGTTTCTGCTCACAGAACACAATCTAAACAGTGTTTTCACCCACATGGGCCTTTCCTTTGATGACTATGGATAAGAAATGCAGAATGAGTCTGTGAATTTCCACTGTCAAACACAATGGCCTTGGCTTTAAAGTTAGCAGTCTTCTTCATGTACATTTCCAAGCATCCAATCACATTGGATGCGTAATTTCATTACAGGGATATACACAGTGTAAAAGATAATGTAATAGCAACCAACAATCCTTCATGAGTTTTCATGAAGTTTACACATCAAGTACATTCTCATCTTAACACTAGCACACACTTTTGATCTAGGGTTAACTAGTTACAGGGATATACATAATGTAATGTGACAGCAATCAACAGGTTATAGATAAGTGAAGACAATGCCATTAACATTTCCTTTGAACTAAACTAATACACAAGAGAATTGGCCTGATTAGACTACGATACCTTTTGACACTTATTTGATTTCTATTAGCATGTGAGTGAATTAGCCTGCAGCCCTGTCCTGAGCTGGCACCTAGGAAGACAGCATAACAGTTATCCCTTAGTTATCTATCTTCTAAGATGAACAGTCCCAGTCTTTTTAATCTCTCCTCACATGGAAGATTTTGCATACCCCTTGTGAATGGATGTACCCCCAGGGTGAAGCCTGGAAGCTGTTGGAATCGCTGTGCCCCCTAACTATTAAGCTGGGTTGGCCTCTCCCCCTGCTCAGCTAGTGACACACAGCCAGCCTCCTCTGGGCCCTGTTTTCACCCAACACGACAGCAGGTGGAGCCACACACCCAACTGAATTACCTGAGTGCTTTACCTAAGCCACTCATGGACTAACAATGGAGGCCCCAACCAATTTCCCGTCTCCTCAGCGTTACACCCCTACTGGAGTATAAACCCGGAATTATACTGTCTTGCACTGCCCAGGGGTCTGTACGGTGCGAGCTCATTAAATTAGTCTGCTCCCCCCTCGATGTGGGGAAGATATGCAACAGCCTTTGTTTACCAAGCTAAGATTCCCTAACTCTTCACTCAAAAACACACTGGTTGAGATCAAACATAAACCGAGTTTATTAACTTTGGAAAGCTAGATTTGAAGTGATTATAAGTGATAACAAACAGATCGAAGCAGGTTACCTAGGAAATCAAACAATCTTGTGAACTAAGACTTATATAAACTAAATAGGATTTGAATCAGCAATATCTCACCCTGACTGATGATACAAGCAGGCTTACAGGTTCTTGAGGCAAAAGCTGCATCTGCTTTGCAGTTTGGGTTCTCCTCCCCCATTCAAAGTCCTTTGTCTTCCAGAAGTTTTTTCAGGTGTTGAGTTGTGGGGGAGTGAAGACAAGTCATGATGTCACTCCCCACCTTTTATAAGTTCTTCCAGTTTGCTGGAAAGTCTATGCTTGTGACATGGGAATTGGCCAAACATTCTCCAGTGTCTCCATGCTCCCTCTGAGGAAACTTCCTTATACAGAGTTCCTGTGTTAGTGGATTCTTCCCTGGATGGGAGTTGATGACAGCAATTAACACTGCCTGGCTACTCCATTGTTATACCTAAAAGGCTGAGTTTGGGGTGTTTCCAGCCTCACAGCATACTTTAGGCACTTACACATATCAAGATTTCATAACTTCACATACAATGATAGCACGTACAATCCAATGAGATATTAATGTTTAGCAGATCAAGATTTTAGATACATCACAAGGCATACTTTGTACAAAACATATCATAATTACATCACCATGGTAAATAGGGCTGCTTTGGGGTATAGTATGTCACATAATACCAGGGTGCTGAGGGGATCAGACTTGTACTTGCAGGACATGGAGAGACATTTCCCCCCATAAATGATATTGTTACAAATGGTGTATCTGTGACAACTGTTATTTTGGGGGACCCCATATACCCATGGCTGGCATGGCTGATCCATGGCCCACAAATATGACCCTGGAAAAGGGGAATTCACATTTGGTAGGCTCACAACTCGTTGGTGCTGCCTACAACCCTTCTGGTCACTAGTGTGGCCATCTCCGCTTGTGTGATCGTGGCCTGCTGCTCACTGCACAACATTGTGAGGGTAAAGGCCGAGTGGGCTCAGGACTCTTCTGGTTTGCAAACTCTGTACAGGCAGCCAGATCCTACACATGTGCATAGTAATCATGAGTCCAGGCAGGCAAGGGAAATTAGAGATGCCATATGTGCACACATCCTGGAAACAAAGGGACACAGAGGATGACATCTGCCTTGTGCTTCTGCTGAGGGCCACCTTTACATCCTTTCTGCGAAGCTGCTTTAACTGTATAGGAGGGCACATGCCAATATATATATGGGGGAAAAGTGCTTCTGAAGGGTCTTGGTATCAGGTTATTTGCAGTTGCTGAAGTTCTTCATCTGGTTGTGCATGTTATGTTGCACAACTGTATAAAACCCATCATAACTGGGTACCTAGAATGTGCTTACAGACTGGGATGGGGTTTCTGATATGGAAGGTTGTGACCATGGTGTGATGCGTTCCTCAATCAGTGTGATTTTGCTTCTCACTGTTGACACCTGTATGTAACCCAACTCAACAACTTTGATGCACTGTCAATACATCTCGGGATGGATCTGCAGATGGCAACACTTACAGCCATTGTTTCGTTGCATTGCTTCTCATTTTATATGGCTTTATCCAAATGTCCAACTCATTGGGAGCCCCACTTAACTGAATTTATACAATGGTTTAATGGTTTGTTTCACAGTTGCTGCTGGGAAGGGTTGCAGTCTTTTTGTGACCTACTGGTTTGGAATTACTTTAATCAAGTATAAGAGCTCCATATAAGCTCAACAGCTTGTCTCTTTCACCAACAGAAGTTGGTATAAAATATTACCTTATTTCTTTATTAAATAAAACAATTCACAGATGAATTGAACCCCTTTTGTCAGCTTTCCTGGAAGCTGTTTAAAACAAGTGTTGATCTGTTGATGGTGACAAATACAGCTATTGTGTGTCTTTATTCCTCTTTGGTGCGTAAGTGCCTCCCACAATTTAAATCTGCATGGAAACCCCTGTTAAAGGTGTGTATGTGGGGGAGTCTGCTCTGTGGAGAAATGCAGCTACTATGTCTCTGTTTTGACTCTGCATTGTGCCCGGAGCCTACTGCAACTCAGAGTTGTTTTAGACCCCTCATAACAGGTCTGTTGGAATGTGTTTAATGTGCCGGTGGGTAGGAGGTTTGTTGGTGGTACAGGTCGCAGGCAATCACTATGTGATAGCTAATATGTTCTGTTTTCTTGTTTTTGTTTTTAATTCTACATGTTCAGTAAGGCATTAAGAAAGACAAATATCTGCCCTTTGCTGACTATTTGGGGGGCATCAGCTCTGAAAAATAGCAACTGGAATCCAGCTTAGAAAACATACCCAGAACTGTCCCCATCCCATTTGTGTATCCCTAAGATTTGTAATATTTCTGAACGTTAGGGGAGATTTCACAAGATTTCCACAGTCATCCAACATAATTTTCTACACGATTGAATGACACGGGGTAGAAAAGCTGGGTCTCATTCCACATCCAAAGACACAGCTTCAGTTCACCATACACAGGAGAAAAAAGACGCACTCACAGTGAAATAAATTTTACTGGAACTGTGAAGTATCTGGGCAAATATGTTAAAAGTACAACGTGAACAAGTACAAGAATGGCAATGTGCAACTCAGTCCTAACAGGCATAGGACCGCACAGTATCACACAAATGCTGAGTACTGCAGATATCCCTGTGGTAACAAAATATTTCTCAAGGCACATATAAAAATACAAAAAGAACAGGAGTACTTGTGGCACCTTAGAGACTAACAAATATATTTGGGTATAAGCTTCCGTGGGCTAAAACCCACTTCATCAGATGCATGCAGTGGAAAATACAGTAGGAAGATATATATACTCCTACTGTATATTCCACTGCATGCATCCGATGAAGTGGGTTTTAGCTGACGAAAGCTTATCTCCTACTGTATTTTCCACTGCATGCATCTGATGAAGTGGGTTTTAGCCCACGAAAGCTTATGCCCAAATAAATTTGTTAGTCTCTAAGATGCCACAAGTACTCCTCGTTCTTTTTGCTGATACAGACTAACATGGCTACCACTCTGAAACATATAAAAATAAAGTTTCCCAAGTACAGTTTTCTGTGAAATATTGAGAGAGACAAGAGTTTAGAAATACAACAACACAACAGTTCTCAAAGTAGAAAAATATCAGCTGAGAATTGCGCCCAAAGTTTAATCTCTTTGAACAGTTCTCCTCCTCAGCCAGGGGAAACAGAGAGACAGGATGGCTGGCAGAGCTATGTGGGGGGTAGGGTTACCAAATGTCTGTGTTTTCCCAGACAGAGCCTCTTTTTTGAGCCTCCTTTCTCTGAGTCCGAGCAGATTTTTCAAATAGGAAATGTCTGGTGTTTTTGCAGAGCAGACAAGCTGCAGCGCAGAAAGAGTCCCGGTTGGTTTGCTTCCCGATTGGTCCTTCCCCTATATCCTCAGCTGACTGGTCCATTCCCCTGCAAGCCACAGCTTCCAGATCCTTCCTATCCAGGCCCCAGCTCCCATCCCTGGGAAGCGGGTCCCACAGGGAGGTGCAGTCTGATGGCTGTGGCTGTGTCCTGGGTTTGTGCCAGTGACCCTGCCACCGTGACAGGGAGCAACACTTCCCCCCCATCTCCAGTGAGTACTCCATCCGGCAGTGTCCTCTTTCTGGGAACCTGAAATATGGTAACCCTACGTGGGGGTTTCTCTGCAAAGTGATTGCAGGCTGGTAACTGGATTTCCCAGCACACCTGCAGGCTTTGTGTCATCATGCTGCACAGATGGGGTTGAGCGGGGAGAGGGAGAGAGTGTTTGGATGCAGAACTGACAGCGTAGCAGCACCCTGGGCTGCAGATGGAGGAGTACAAGTAGACGGTTGATGAGCTGGTACAGAGGCCTCAGCAGCAGGTGGGCACTGCACTCTGTCAGATACCAGTCCAATTAGCCAATCCAGAAGGGTATGTTTTGGTTCTCTATGCTGCCTTGCCTCTCCTCCAGTCCAAAAGCCTCTTATCCTGCCGCAGAGCCTGCTCCACTTTTGTCCTCATGAAGTCAAACTGCTCTAGATTTCTCCCCTCCATCCCAACAAGCAGGTCCCTCATGGCCCTTCTACATCTTTCTCTGCCCTCTCTGTGGTTCTGGTACTGTGCTCTTGCTGGGATGGGTTTGGTCTCAGGAGCCAAAGGTCCTGCCAATTCAGTGAGAAAAAGCATTCTAATTTGGGCCTTGAGGAAAAACTAAGGAATTCCTCCCACGTAACGTTGCTTTAGAAGGCTACATTTTTTATACCTTTAAATATCTAAGGAATGTTGTGCCCTGGTTCTCAGAAAGCTGTTGCTGCTGCTGAGGCAGGACCAAGGCAACAAATGGGTGAGATTCTAAGACTTTATATTTTTAACAAATGAAAGTGTTCCCTGTGTCATTAGAGGGTGGGGAGTGGTAATTCCTTCCCAGGGCTGTGTTACCAGTTGTATTTTGTCCCTTTGCCCCTGGTCTACCTTCAGAGGACATAGTGGTATTCCGAGTATGGGAATAGAAGAAAGAAGTGGCTTTTTCATCCTGCGTTGAGGATCCTTCAATAGCTGTGCCAGGGAGGTGTTTATAAGAATGGTCACCCCACTACTTATTATTGAATTAAAGGGTTTGGTGAGTGCTCCAGGTGAATCTTAAGGACCAACTGAAATCCATGCAGAATAAAACATTGACTAGATTGCCTTCCAGGAATGGGAGAAAATGAGATCCAAAATCAACCTAATTCTGGACTAGGTTGGAAAGCTTTCATCCAAAAGGAGATATGAACCATGAACCTGCCCTTCTGTCCCTGGAAGCCCTGCCTATGTGCCTCCCTGATGGCTCTGAAATGGAGAGAGAGACACACTGGAACGTTACTAACTTCCCTGGGACCTGGCATAGAGCTATAAAACTTCCCCTCGGGCAATTTTAAAGGTATGTTGCATCATTTTTGGTTCCTGCATGAGAGAAAACCTCAACCCTTTGCTCTGCACAGCCCCAGAAGCTTAGCTGTGTGTCGGGAAGGATGGGGAAAAGTGGTGAAAGACACTGCAGCTATATTAACTTTCTTGTCACCCAGCACTGCCGTGGAAATCTTCCCTCCGACAATTTTGAAGGTGTGCTGAACAATGGTATCTTCCCTCAGGAGGTGCGGACCTCAAACTTTCCCCCCAATCTGCCACATAGCTCCAGGATGCTCACTGCCTGACAGGTGGCCGAGAAATGGACAGACACAGGGACACATTCATTTTCACTTTCCAAAGTATCTACAGAATGTGGTTTGCAAGGGAAGCCACATACCCTGTAACTGTGGTTCTTCAGCAATCAGTAAAATTAAAGTTTGAGAAACCTGTCATGCTGGAGGACCATTTTGGGGTCAGGCATAGCCGGGGCTGGTTGGAGGGGGGTAAGTTGGAGGAGAATCATATAAGTATGGGGCATGACAACAGTATGGCTTCAGCACTGTACTGCACACTGACAGAGCAATGCATGGCGCATTATCCAGGGAGGAAAAACATATGCCTATACCTTCAAATGCCCTTGATTCAAAAAGCTGAAATTTATCACCACCACAAGGGGGGAGAATGGGGAAGCATTCTAACTTACCAGCCTGGGGTTCTGGTCCCTGATGAGGCACCAGGCCCTCTTCTCATCAAGGGTTTCTGCAACTTGGACCTCCAGTTACATCTCTTCCTCTCCTTCCAGATGTTTCCAGCTGCCTCTTCTTCCTTGTGTAGCCAATGATTTTAGCTTATTGTTCATTTATTGTGTGATCATAGAAGATTAGGGTTGGAAGAGACCTCAGGAGGTCATCTAGTCCAACATATATATAACATGCTATGTCATATATAATCATTGTGAGCCTGTCTCAGTCCAGCAGGACATCATGAGCCATGGCAATCTCAGTGTTAGGGGCCCTTGCGAGCACATGGTCCAGTTCCTTGTGTCCACAAGTCCACGTGAACAGACTGTTGGAGTCATGGGCCTTCCTGTACAGGCACCCCAGCTTCTTCATCCATTGCCTCATTGCACAGTAGTCCAGTGAATGCCCAACTCCATCAGTTTCTTTGCAATGTCACAGTACAGGTGGATGTTCCTGCTGCTCTGGTCAAAATCATGCAGGATGCTGTACTTTGCCCAGACTTTATCACAACTCTGGCATGCTCTGTCCTGGTCTTGGACTGTTGCCATTTTCACCTGCACTAGTGAACTTTCTACAAAGTGCAGCAGAACACTGGTGAGAAGTGGTCAGTGCTGCAGCACACTACTACCACCACTGTAAACAGGGGGAAAGTGACCCTTTATAGCTTGTGTAAGGGTACAATGCATTGTGGGAATGGGAGTGGAGGACTATTGGAATTTGAAACCTGGTATCCATCTATTACCTCCATTCACATTGCAAAGCAGGCCAGGTATAGGGCTGTGTAGTAACACGTGTACTTACTCACACCATTCAGGAGACCTCAGGAGACCTGAGATACATGCCTCAAGAGTTTGAGAGTGGACAATAGGGGGGTTATGGCCTGGACACATGTAGAGTCCCCAATGCAGACATACCCTTAGACTGCCTCAGCCTTACTTCAGTTTACTTAATTTGACTCGCAGCCATCTCACTTTGTTCCACTGAACCTGAGGGCAAGGTAATAAATAATTCCCATGATGAGGGGCCAGAGGAGAGCAGTGTAGGAGGGAAAACAGCTAATGGGAAGAGGTGGGAAGGTGCCTCACCCTACCTAAACTCTCGTCGTCCAACTACTCTGCATGTAACATATACCATCCTCGACTTCATTACATGTCGGGCATGGGCGGAAGCAAGACTAAGGGAGTTTTAAAGAGTTTAAGGGTGTGAGTCTCAGCATAAGGCCACCTGATTTACACCGCCTTATATCACCTCAGAATTTGGCCCTCTGTTGCCCTTCTGCTCTGCTAAACGATCAGAGGAATGAATGTGCTAGTGCTACTCCTGTGTGCGGGCATAAATTTCCTGCTCTTTGTGATGGGAACAGGGATTAGTTACAGTCTAGATTACCCTCTTCTTCCTGAAGTGTGAACAAAGGTTGCATTTCCTTGTCTTCTTCAACTCCCTCGTATGTGGTGGCTGCTGAGTCAGTCTCTGATGCCATCCTTGCTTCCAAACTTTGACCTTCTATATGGAGCAAATTCTTGCTCCAGCTTCATGAATGGCCTTTCTCATGATCTCTATTGACCTCTCTCTGAGATGCAGCTATTGCCTAAGACCTGCCTTTTGAGTAGGGCTGGTTTGTTCCGAGTGAGTGCCAAATACTGCTCCTCTTTTGTGATCTTTGCCAAAGGGGAAGAATGCCCCTATGCAATAGTCTGTCAGTCAAGGAGGGCCATTCATGTCTTAAATGTCAGGCATACTGGAATTTAGGATGATTATTATCAAGCAAAGGTTGTGCTTCAGTTATCTTTGTATTCAGTTCTCCTTGGGAAAGCGGGGAGAAGTTCTTTATCACTAAACAACTTTATACTCCCTTGCCCCAAGGAAGTTGAGAGACCTCATATCATATTCATTTCTGGCTGGGAGGTATCCATCGCTAACAACAAATCAGCCACCATGTTGACCAAAGCCCTGGCGGCCTACAGAACTATGCAGTATATTCAAAGGGGACAAATTAAATAGGAATTAGAGATGAAAGCTGTGTTATGGTTATGCAACCCAGGACAGCCTCATTCTCCCATGACGTTCTGCTCATAAGATCTCTGACCTTCTAACAGTGTGCCAGTTCTCTTGCAACCACACCAAATGTGTTTTTGATTAAATGTCCCCTTTGAAAGTAGTCCCAAATGAGTTATCCCTCAGTATGAACTAGTGAAAAGGAGCCCAAATATGTAGACCTTACTCTGGGTCAGATTCTGGCACTGTTATTCACATCAAGTAGCACTTTGCTCCATGAGTCATCCCATTGAAATTAATGTGTGATAGTGTGTAATGGTGACAGACCCTTGCCCGGCATGAGGGATGCAGGATTGGGTTCCTGGCCTTTTAGATTAAGTCAATTGACAAACTGATCAGGAGCTAATAGCACATAGAGAGGGAAGGAAATCGTGATTTCTTTTTTTTTTCCTTTGTCAAGTTGCCTTTATCTTGACTCTTCCACATTTGGAGATAGGGAGGGGGAAAAGCATCGTTATGAGATTTGCAGTGCAGTAAACAAGAGAGCCATCCACTGATGTCCATAAACAGTGTGCTGGCAGCTGCTCAGTGTTAAGGGCACCATGCATTGATCGAAGGCATCTGCAACAGTAGGTGTCATTTGGAACCTTAACACAGGATGACAACAGTCATGAGCAGCTCAAGGGGCTGCTCATGAAAGATGAGGCATGAGGAATATAGATCACTGTGGAGTAAATAACTGTCAAAATGCACTCGATTTGCAAACCCTTTCTATTTTCTATTATAGGGGAATATGACCAAATCAGGTTAATTATATATTTCCTTTAAAGAAAATTACGTGTGTGTTTGGATGGGGGGTTCCTCTACACCAGGGGTCCCCAACGCGGTGCCCGCGGGCACCATTGCACCCGCCGGGGGGTGTAAGTGTGCCCGCGGAACCCTTGGGGGTTTTTTTTGTTTGTTTTTGCTCCGCCGGCAGCGATCGGTTTTTTTTTTGGCGCCCGCCAGAAGGAAAAGGTTGGGGACCACTGCTCTACACACTCCATATAAAAAGCTTCCATATATAACCCAAAAAAGAAACACCCTCCTAAACAAAGCAAACATCTGTTCTTTGGCACAAAGCTACAGGCCAGTTTAGATGCCAAAGTATCTTTCAACACTCCATGTTAAAGGTCTATTGCAAAGCTTCATATTTAACATAAAAGAAGGTGAGAGATTAGTTTAGGCACGGTAGAACATTATCACAAGGAACAATGAGCTGAGACTAAAGAAATTTAAAAGAATAAGCTTAAAACAAGGAAAATCAATGAACTGAAACTAAAGAAATTTATGCTAGAAAAAATTCTAGCCATACATTTAGGCACTGGAATAATTTTTCTGAGAGAGGAATTCAAGGCACCAGGTGACAGTGAAAGACAATATAATTTTCTTTTGGTTGGGAGGAGTTGTGTGAATTTAGTGTCCTATAATATTAGAATGTCCCAAATTACAAGGTTTAGCTCAATGGGAGCACAGAAAATTGGGACAATTAGTATTATAATCTTCTATACATATTTGAGAGCACTGATCTTGTGCATATCTTGCTCACAATGGTGAGCACTAATTAAAATTGGGCTACACAGGTATGTATCATTGCTCACCAACACGATAAGGGCTACATGCCCAGGCCCTTACATGTTAAGGGGAAAAGCACATTCTGACCTTATGTGCTACTGCAGGAAGGTGAAATAGAAAGCTTTAGAGGCCCCATTCATTTCTACCCAATAACCTGCCAAAAGTCAGTCTGCGTGTACATGGCTAGAATGATAGCTGGAGTTGGAACAACTCTGAAAATTGTTCTCTTAATACAGGGCCAGGTTTGTTTTAGACACCAAGAATGTGGTACATGAAACAAGAATCACCTTTGAAAGAAAGAACAGTAAAATCACCAATACAGAGCACAGTCTGTGTTTATGTGTGTTTTTTGATGCAGGCTATATTTCCACACAAGATGGCAGCTACCTCAATATCAAAGATGGGGACTTGTGTTCATTTAAAGGTGCAGTACCCAAATCAAGTCACAACAGATACAATTTATGCATGCCATTATAGGCTCAGATAATCTTCGGATGAGTGTTCAAACTTGGTTGTTTATCTGAACTTCATTACATTTTAAGGTGCCCTTAAATTTCTGGAGTATTGCGTCCAGTTTTGGGCCCCCCACTACAGAAAGGATGTGGAAAAATTGGAGAGAGTCCAGCAGAGGGCAACGAAAATGATTAGGGGGCTGGGACACATGACTTACGAGGAGAGGCTGAGGGAACTGGACTTATTTAGTCTGCAGAAGAGAAGAGTGAGGGGGGAATTTGATAGCAGCCTTCAGCTACCTGAAGGGGGGTTCCAAAGAGGATGAAGCTTGGCTGTTCTCAGTGGTGGAGGATGACATGACAGAACAAGGAGCAATGATCTCAAGTTGCAGTGGGGGAGGTCTAGGTTGGATATTAGGAAAACAATTTCACTAAGAGGGTAGTGAAGCACTGGAATGGGTTACCTAGGGAGGTGGTGGAATCTCCATCCTTAGAGGTTTTTAAGTTCAGGCTTGACAAAAGCCCTGGCTGGGATGATTTAGTTGGTGTTGGTCCTGCTTTGAGCAGGGGATTGGACTAGATGACCTCCTGAGGTCTCCTCCAACCCTAATCTTCTATGATTCTATTATTCTATCACTACTTCTTTGCAGCCTTTGGGACTCTTTTATTGTCTCCCACTGTCTGCATCACTCAGCCTTTTTAAGCAGCAAACTAAACACCTACAATATCTTTGCCACTTAGCTCATAACAGAAATGTGGGTTGGGAAATGTCATGTAGTGTAAGATGTTGAGAAATGCCACAAAAATGCTGTAGACATAGAAATTGTTCTGTTTATTTGTGATTTCCAGTCTATAAAGAGAGAGCTCAGACTAGCACCAGAGTTAGACAGGGCCAGAGGTATATTTAATGTTTGACTTGGGACACTTTGCATACTATGTGATATAAGGGTGATCATGGGGTTAGGTGTATATAACCCCTGTTATTATTGTGGGCCTCTCTGCGAAAGGTTCTGTTAAGGCCATTCATTTTTGAGCTGGTAGGTACATTTCTAAATTAAGTGTGTAATCAAAAATAGCAGATGTAACCAGGCAAATAAAAGGCAGCTAACACAACTACTTAGTATGGTTTTGCCATCTTGCCTGAATATCTGCACCATTTCTGCAGCACCACAGTACTGACTATTGTAGAGGAACATGACCAGGCACATCTTTCATTGAGAGCCTCACCATTGGCACCAATGTACAACCCTAGCAGGAAACTTCAGTGGACAAACCCACCTCTGACTTCAGGTAACTCACTGGTGAGGATGTGTTCCAGATATGAGTCTCTTACAGCACTGGCTAGAGATCTTTAGCTCAAGCTGCATGACCTCATGCTTTTTCTCTGAAGATCCTTGGTTCAGTCCATGGTGTGTTGGGTAGGATGGTGGCTGTCACATATGCATTCCACACAGGGCCGCCCAGAGGATTCAGGGGGCCTGGGGCAAAGCGGGGGAGCGGACATAAAAAAAGGCGCCACCCACTGCAGCACTTGTACTCACCGGGCGGCGCTCCGGGACTTCCGCGGCACTGAAGGACCCCACAGCTGCCGAAATGCCGCCGAAGTCCCGGAGCGAGGTGAAGGACCCCCCGCCGCCGAAGTGCCGCCGAAGTCCCAGAGCGCCGCCGAAGTGAGTAAAAATTTAAAAGGCGCCTCTAGCCAGGAAAGGGATTCTCAGCCAGGGCTCGCGGGGCCCCTGCGGGGTCCAGGGCCTGGGGCAAATTGCCCCACTTGCCACCCCCTCTGGGCGGCCCTGATTCCACACAGTAAGTCGAAATGCATCTGCGTACCATGCTCTTCCAGGGGTAATGGGAGCTCCAGCAGCTGCTTATCTGCCACTGCACTAGAGTCACACTACAGCACTTACATAATAAGACACATGTTGAATGACGATTGACAGAACAGTCACGCTGTCTGATCGAGCTGTTGGGATTTGGTTTTCTGATGGAAAATGCAGTTTCTACAAAACTTAAATTATTTGTGGGAAAACTTCAGTTTTTTTGGGGGGGGGGAGGGGAATTTTTTCCATGGGAGTCACATGACTATGGGTGTATCATAGGAGATGTAGTCTGGCCAGAAAGATTGGCCCATAGTGGAGAATGGGGGGCTTTGTTCTCCCAAATTACAATTCTCATGAGACAATGCTCCACAATAGGAAAATGCAATTTATTGCCGAATTGACTCAAAACAAAGCAATGACGTTTCCAAATTGAGATTTTTCAGAATATTTCTTACAATGAAATATTTTGATATTTCAGCTTTTCATCCTGATTTGGGAAGAAAACAAATGTTGAAAAATATCAGCATTCCCAGTAGGTGAAATTTCATATTTCACCCAGTTGTAATGTCTGAGAACCTGGTATTGGCTGCCGTTGGAAAAATAGGCAGGTGAACTGCTTTATGAGAAACTCCAGCTTCTTAGATGGACAGTGGAATTGCTGATGAATCCCTAGGACTCCATGTCTGTGTGAAATTGACATTTGCCTGTTGACTTCCATGGAATTTTCTTGAGTAAGGAATGCAGCATTGCGTTCTAAGAAGTGAAGAAGAACACTAATCTGATTAATACTTCAGGGGGAATTTAGGTAGGTAAAATCCTACTGCGTGTCTAATGAGTTAACTCCTGCCTATTCTAGTAGCCTGAGCTGAGGCCCACAAAGGGAATGCATAGTAAGGCATCTCATCATATGATAAGAAAGAACCACATGTAAAGCCATTTCTCCTCAGACATGCCCATACTCTGTCCACATTCTTTCTTAACTTGTGCGCATATGAGAAATGGGATGGGGTTGCAGAGAGCTTGTGAATTACTGTGCAATGCAGCAACTGTGTGCTCTTTGCTCTACACCATGCAAAGATAAGGCACTTCTACCTCCATTCCAGTTTCTGAACATGGCTCAGCAGAATTGATTCGCTGTAATATCTATTGTCTCTTTGGTGATTTTAAGGGTTGAGTAATTTTCTTGAACCAGATGGGGTCAAAACAATGACGCTTTGGGGATGTGGAGCCAAACCACCACCGATTCTGGCTTTGTAAAAACCCAAACTAAATCAAAAAGATCAGGCAAAAACATCTCAATAATAGTGTGATAAAAAATAAAAGAAAAATATGTGCTAAATACAGAGCCAGCAGAATCATGCAAGAGATATTAAAGCCGAAATTTCAAAAATTACTATGGAATAAAAATTCCAAAATATTTTGTTTTGGAAACAACAAAATGGCCATATGAAAACTTTTGTTTAGATAATGTTTAAACATTATAATAATAAATAGATGCTGTAATCTAGAGTGTTAAATATGGTATATAATATTAAAATTAGTTAAAAGGTACAAGATTACCAAATTAAAAGAAATGTTTTCTGTCAAAAATTGCGTCAAAATCAGCACATTCTCACAAAATGGTTCAGTTTTGACAGAACAGTGTTTACTGACAGAGAACTATTTGAAAATGTTTCAACCAGCTCTGATCTCAGCAGTCAAAAATAACTGTGAATGTTGTGCCTTGACTCCTGGTGGAGGTTGTTTGTCAGGAAACTCAACGAGCAGCTGACAAAATTGCAGGATAATTACAATTCTCTTTTGCTTTAGTTGCACAGTAATTGATATTGATAACTAGGTGTTTCCCCCCCCTCTTAACACTGGCTGTGTGCACTTATATCTTCACTATGAGAATTCAAGGGTTTGATCCTGTTATGTACTGGGCACCCTTGGCTCACACTGAAGACAATGGGAATTGAGGATGCTGTGTACCTCACAGGAAGTGTAAGATCAGGCCTGAGCAGCGCAAAGAACCTGACTTCTGAGGCTATACAAGACTCATGGTTCCATTTAAATAAAGATGTTCAGCGTGGCTATTGAATTACACACCAAAGGAAGGAGAGGAGGATGGCTTAATGGGGAAGATGATAATTAAATATTTGCGGTACAAGCAGCATGAATCATATGCTCAAACAATAGAACCTACAGATAATGGGCCGGATCCTGAGCTGGTGTAAATTGGAATAGAGAAGAAGCATCATCCTGTGCTGAGGCCACAAGCCTAGGATGAGGGAGATCTCAGTTCAAGTCACTCTGCCAGACTTCCTCTGTGACTTTGGGCCTCAGTTCCCCATCTGTTGCCTCAGTTTTCTCCATTCCTATTCTGTGAAATGGGGTAATAATGAGGTGCTCAAATAATACGGTAATGAGAGCCATATAAGTACCTTAGAAAGATAAGCCCACTGAAATCAATGGGGCTATGCTCATTTATACCAGCTGAGAATCTGGCCTAAAAGCTCTAAAAAGAGATTCCTCTTGCCTGTGGGCCCAATCTTTAAAGTCAGATTGGAATAGAGCTTATTCATCACCATTCAGGTTGAAGGATCAGGCCCTTAGTTTCCTTTGCACTTAATTATTTTACATTTGTTCAAAAAAGAACAAATTAAATTTTAAAAAAATAGCAGAAATATATTAAACACCAATGCAGGCTAAATGGCTGATGATGAAATCTTGAAGTCTAAAACCGTAAGTAAGTTTTTACTTTAAAGTGTCTTGCTCCGGCTTTTTATTCTCTATTGTTATTGTAAGGTAAAACTTCTGAATTCAGCATGCCCAAAAATACAAGGGAGAAAACAACTTGATTATCCCACTGGAAGAGGTAGTTAAGTCTAATAACAGACTCTAATAATGCAGCTCTAAAAGAGGAAGATTTCTTGAGATATCCTGTAGTGTGTTGCAGCTGCTAAGCATTGAGCCCACTTCAAAGGAACAAGATAAAGCTAAGTAAATAGTAGAGATCTGCTATCATAATTTTTCCTAAAAATGTGCATGGAAACCATGAACTGCTAGGTTCATCTATTGCCTTGCGCCTGTAACCTCCTTTGCCTTGGCAGGCTTCTTAGCAGGGACTAACATCATTCCAGATTCTTTCAAACAATCAGGTAGTTCTGCAAAGGGGTGGAATAGCCACCAGGATATCCCCAGCCACCTAGTTTCAGCAAACCCAAGCCAAGGATATAAATATGCACAGTGGAATATCTACAGCACTAATGCTCTGCAGCAGCATCTAGCTTCCCATCTCCCAGGTTATTTATTACTTATAGCGTAGCACCAAGAGATTCTGATCAGAATCAAGAACCCATTGCGCTAGGTGCTGTACAAGTACAGAGGCAGACATGGGCCCTTTCCGAAAAGGCTACGTCCAGTGCTGCACATCTGTATTAAGCATTTTCATACAAACGATGATCCGCAGATTCTGTAGAACCACTCCATGCACTTTATGTTCATTCAAATTTCCCCTCCAAGTGCATCATTTATATAGCTTGAAAAAGTTAAACTTTTACTTTAAGGGCCTGGGGCCTGATCCTGCGACTCTTACTCACACAAGTAATCCATTCACGGGTGTCACCTTTACTCACATAAGCAGTTTCATTGACTTCAATGGGGGACGTGCAGTGAATTGCAGTGGGACTTAAATGTGTGGCACAATCTGAATCCTGATCCAGAGAGGTGGAAACTAGAAGGCACTCAGCACCTGCCAAGAAGCTTTTAGCACATTACAGGATGTTTACTTCAATTAGACTGCAATCTACCAGGCTTAAATCCATCGGCATACATGTAAAATGTGAATTATTTGGGCCAGGTCTTGCCAGGTGCTGAAGTTAAGTCCAAAGAGGGAGCTTGGCATCTTTCAGCATCAGCCCCTTCACAATTTATCGGTATTCATCAGTTCTTATTCTTCCACTGCCAGTGCTACAGAGGGACGAGGCAGTGATCACGAGCACATGCATACGTGTGTCTAAAAGCAAAATCTTACAACAAGAAAGATGAGCTCATCAGCAGCACAATCGTATGACCCAGATTCCTCTCTGCAATAAATTGCCTATAGATCAGCAGAGGCGCATGTGGAGGAGGGACAGTGAAGCTTGCAATTAAATCTGACAGGAAGTAAAACTAAAAGCTATTCATAGCCTACTAACAAGCAAGTGTTTAGATGAGCTCAGTCAGGTATTATGAGGAGAAGGTGACAAATGATGCAATAAATAGGAAAAGATCTCAAAGGTGGGAGATAAAACTTAATGCAACTTTACTAATGAGCACTAGGGGCCTGATCCAACACCCAAGGAAGTCAATAGGATTCTTTCCATTAACTTCAATGGAAGCTGAATAAGTATCACTGGCCACGATACTGATATTATTATCATTTATTATTTGTATAGCAGTAGTGCTAGGAGAGCCAGTCATGGAGCAGGATCCCAACGTGCGAGGTGATGTACAAACATAAGAACCGCTACACAGGGTCAGACCAATGGTCCGTCTACCCCAGTATCCTGTCTTCCAACATTGGCCAATGCCAGATGCTTCAGAGGGAATGAACAGAACAGGAAATCATTGAGTGATCCATCCCCTGTCGTCCACTCCCAGCTTCTGGCAGTCAGCGGCTAGGGACACCCAGAGCATGGGGTTGCATCCAATGTTCCCTCTAATTGTTTACATCCATGTACAGAATGAATTTTGTTATGTGCACCAATATGGAGTTGATGTATGGCAGGGATGGGGCTGAGGAGTTTAGACTGTGGGAGGGGGCTCAGGGCAGAAGGTTGGGGTATGAGGGGGCTGAGGGCTCTGGCTGGAGGTGTAGGCTCTGGGATGGGGCCAGGGATGAAGGGTTTGGGGTGCAGGCTGCCCAGGGGCTGCTGCGGGGAGAGCGGACTCCCTCCAACCCTCTCTTGCTGCAGCAGCCCAGGGCCGGGGGAGAGGTGCTTCTCCCTGGCCACAGCATCTCTGGGGCTAGGGCCGGGGGAGAGGCACCTCTCCAGTCCAGGCCCCTGTGGCTGCGTGCCTGCGCGACCCTTGATAGCCTGCTGCATGGCCGCACAGCCGTGCAGCTTAGAGGGAACTTAGGTTGCATCCCTGTCCATCTTGGCTAATAGCCATTGGTGGATATATCCTCCAGGAACTTATCTAATTCTTTTTAGAACCCTGTTATACTTTTGGCCTTCATAACTTCTCGTGGCAATGAGTTTCACAGGTTGATTATGCATTGTGTGAAGAAGTACTTTCTTTTGTTTGTTTTAAGCCTGCTGCTCATTAATTTCATTGGGTGACCCCTGCTTCTTATGTTATGTGAAGGGGTCAATAACACTTCCTTATTCACTTTCTCCTCACCAGTCATGATTTCTTAGACCTCTATCATATCCCCACATAGTCATCTCTCTGCCATGCCAAAAAGTCCCAGTCTTTTTACTCTCTCATCATATGGAAGCTGTTCCATACCCTTAATCATTTTTGTTGCCCTTGTCTGTTTCTATTCCAATTCTAATATCTATTTTAAGATGGGGCGATTGGAGCTGCACTTAGTATCAAGTTGTTGGCGTATTATGGATTTATAGTGGCTATGTGATATTTTCTATCTTCTTATCTATCCCCTTCCTAATGGTTCCTAACATTCTGTTAGCTTTTTTGACTCCTGCTGCACATTGAACGGATATTTTCAGAGAACACCAAGACTGACTCCAAGATCTCTTTCTTGAGTGGTAACAGCTAATTTAGACTTATCATTTTGTAGGTATAGTTGGAATTATATTTTCCAATCTGCATTACTTTGCATTTATCAACGCTGAATTTCATCTGCTATTTTGTTGCCCAGTCACCCAGTTTTGTAAGATCCTTTTGTAATTCTTCGCATTCTGCTGTGGACTTAACTATCTTGAGTAATCCTGTATCTTCTGAAAATCTTGCCACCTCACTGTTTACCCCCTTTTCCAGATAATTTATGAATATGTTGAATGTCACTGGTCCCAGGACAGATCCCTGGGAACAATGCTATTTACCTCTCTCCATTCTGAAAACTGACCATTTATTCCTATCCTTTGTTTCCTGTCTTTTAACCAATACGGATCTACGACGGGGCCTTCCATCTTATCCCATGTTGGTCCTGCTTTGAGCAGGGGATTGGACTAGATGACCTCCTGAGGTCTCTTCCAACCCTAATCTTCTATGATTCTAAGTCCAAGTACACTACATCCATTGGATCACCCTTGTCCACATATTTGTTGACCCCCGCAAAGAATTCTAATAGATTTTCCCTTCACAAAAGCGATGCTGACTCTTCCCAAACAAATTGTGTTCATGTATGTGTCTGATAATTCTGTTCTTTACTATAGTTTCAACCAATTTGCATGGTACTGAAGTTANGTCACTGGGAACAATGCTATTTACCTCTCTCCATTCTGAAAACTGACCATTTATTCCTACCCTTTGTTTCTTGTCTTTTAACCAATACGGATCTATGACAGGGCCTTCCATCTTATCCCATGTTGGTCCTGCTTTGAGCAGGGGGTTGGACTAGATGACCTCCTGAGGTCTCTTCCAACCCTAATCTTCTATGATTCTAAGTCCAAGTACACTACATCCATTGGATCACCCTTGTCCACAAATTTGTTGACCCCTCAAAGAATTCTAATAGATTTTCCCTTCACAAAAGTGATGCTGACTCTTCCCAAACAAATTGTGTTCATGTATGTGTCTGATAATTCTGTTATTTACTATAGTTTCAACCAATTTGCATGGTACTGAAGTTAGGCTTACTGCCCCAAAAGAGCTTACAGTCTAAGTCTAAGATTCATAGACTTTAAAGTCAAAAGGGATCATCGTGATCATCTAGTCTGACCTCCTGCATCTTGCAGGCCACAGAACCTCACAGAACTCCCATAATGACCCTTAACCTCTGTCTGAGTTACTGAATTCCTCAAATCATGGTTTAAAGACTTCAAGTTACAGAAAATCTACTGTTTACACTAGTTTAAACCTGCAAGTGACCTGGGCCCCATGCTGCAAAGAAAGGCAAAAAATCCCAGAGTCTCTGTCAATTTGACCCAGGGCGGGGCAGTGAGGGCAGAATTCCTTCCCAACCCCAAATATGGTGATCAGTTAAACCCTCAGCATGTGCACAAACCAACTAGCCAGATCAATATGAAAATTGAAAGGTGGATAAGGAACTGGTTAAAGGGGAGACGACAACGGGTCATACTGAAAGGTGAACTGTCAGGCTGGAAGAAGGTTACTAGTGGAGTTCCTCAGGGATCGGTTTTGGGACCAATCTTATTTAATCTTTTTATTACTGACCTTGGCACAAAAAGTGGGAATGTGCTAATAAAGTTTGTGGATGACACAAAGCTGGGAGGTATTGCTAATACAGAGAAGGACCGGGATATCATACAGGAAGATCTGGATGACCTTGTAAACTGGAGTAATAGTAATAGGATGAAATTTAATAGTGAAAAGTGCAAGGTCATGCATTTAGGGATTAATAACAAGAATTTTTGTTATAAATTGGGGACACATCAGTTGGAAGTAACAGAGGAGGATAAGGACCTCGGAGTATTGGTTGATCACAGGATGACTATGAGCCGCCAATGTGATATGGCCGTTAAAAAAGCTAATGTGGTCTTGGGATGCATCAGGCGAGGTATTTCCAGTAAAGATGAGGTGTTAGTACCGTTATACAAGGCACTGGTGAGACCTCATCTGGAATATTGTGTGCAGTTCTGGTCTCCCATGTTTAAGAAGGATGAATTCAAAGTGGAACAGGTACAGAGAAGGGCTACTAGGATGATCCGAGGAATGGAAAACCTGTCTTATGAAAGGAGATTCAAAGAGCTTGGCTCGTTTAGCCTAACCAAAAGTAGGCTGAGGGGAGATATGATTGCTCTTTATAAATATATCAGATGGATAAATATCAGAAACATCCAGGTCTTTCTCCTCTTTCACTTCCACCTGATATGTCCCTAGTTTATAGCAAAAAATCTTATTGTTAGTCACTAAATAAGGTCAGGAAACCCTGACAAAAACAATAGCAACAAAAACGTATCTGTCATGAGCACAGTTGGCTCCCAGCTTGGTCACTAGTCAACCCATCAAGCTCAGCTAAACCCAGAGAGCTTTCTCCAAATGGCTGTGCATCCTGATTGGATGCGTTCTATGCCCACACCTGTGCTAGCCCTTCTCCTGCCTCCAGCCCTTGTTCCAGCCACAACCTCTGTCCGATCCAGGCTAGTCGTTGCCCCTCTGCTCTGCCCCAATCCTGACTCTAGTTCTAACCTTTGGCTTAGCTTCTCAACTCTGACTTTGACTTACCCTTTGGCTTGGTGTCCCAATCCTGACTCCGCTTCTGACCCTTGGCTTGGCTCCTCAACTCTGATTCCAGCTTTCCCCTCACTGACTTCTGGATCTACCTGACTCCTGGATCTATGCTCACCACTGCTCTGAACTGCCACCACAACCACCTGACAAGGTTCACTCCACTCACTAGGTAGGCTGCCCATGTCCCCGCAGCTTACACCATCTAACCTTGTGCTCTTCTCTGGCTCGTCCATTGTGCCTTTTCTGATCTGTGTCTGACCTTAAACCTGGATCCTAATCCCATGGAAATCAATGGCAACATTCACATTGATTTCAATGGGTGGAAGGTCTTGCCTTTAGACTGTGTGCTCTTCAGGTTTGGGTCTGGTCTTATTTTTCCCTCTTGTACTGTGTTCATCATGTTGTTGGCACATGATAAATAATGAATGATAATGGGTTTTTTTCAGATCCTTTAGGTCCTTCTTTCAAGAACTCTAGTTCAAATTATTACTGGCTGTGCCTTGACTAGTAGATATTTTGAAACTTTTTTTGATTGATTGTGGATCCTTTGAAGATCCCTTTCATTTGGTAATAGAGCTATCTAAGGCCCAATGTGGCTTATTATTTTACAGAACTGTGCACAAATGAACACACAGTTGTTGTTGTTGTTTTTCTTTATTATTCTTTATAAGCGTCAAATCATAGAAACTGGAGATGGAAAAGAAGTATTAGCATAATCTAATGCATCCCCCAGCCAATCCAGGATTGTTCCCTACAGTATCATATTCCTCCCTCCTTGTCCAGTTTAGTGTTAAATATGTATATAGTACAGACAAAAAATTACTATGGGATGAACAGTGTTCTGTTCTATTTGTGTAAAGTAATTGTGAGCATACATCTTTCCCAACCTGGTTTACAGACAACTTCCAAATAGTATATAAAATCCAAACACCCCTCATTGCTAATGTTTAGCTTTATTAGTGAAGAAAACAATACAGCCAAAGCTTTTTTATCCAGCATGTTGGAGGAATGGGGGATGCCAGTAAGTGAAAAATGCCGGTTAACTAAGGGAGAGGGAGTTTGGGTATGGGAGGGGGCTTGGGGCAGGGAGCTGGGGTGCGGGAGGGGTTGCGGAGTGCTGAATCTGGGGGGCGCTCATCTCAGGCAGCTCCCCACAAATGGCAACCTGTCCCTGCTGCTCCTAGATGGAGGGGCGGCAGGCGGCTCTGCACACTGCCCCCGCCCTTCCCCAAGTGCTGGCTCTGCAGCTTCCATTGGCCAGAAACCACAGCCAATGCGAGCTGCGGGGGCGGCGCCTGTGGGTGGAGGCAGCACGCAGAGCCGCCTGGCTGCGCATCTGCCTAGGAGGAGCTGGGACAGGTCATCGCTTGCAGGGAGCTACCTGAGGTGAGTGCCCCCTGGATCTGGCATCCCACACCCCCTCCGGCACCCCAACTCCCTGCCCCGAGCCCATGCCCCACACCCCAACCCCGCATCCTCTCCCGCACTCCGACCCCCTCGTGACCATTCCTCCACATAGGAGCAGCAAGGACATGTCACTGTTTCCAGGGAGCAACATGGAGCCAGGTAGGGAGCCTGCCAGGCCTGCACCAACCGTATAGGTGGTGCGTGAACTGCAGGCTGGGGGAGGTTAGCCCCGAGCCCACCTCTTCCTCCCCAGGCCCCGCCCCTTCTGCGCACCCCCCCACTGTGGCAACAGGCCCGTCTGCCCGAAGCCCCTCCTCACTGTGGCCATGGGCCGCCACCCCAGGCTACCCTCCCCCAGCTCCGGAGTGCTGGGAGGGCAGGCGGCGTGGCCCGAGCCCAAGCCAGGGCTGCCACTCTACTGCACGCAGAGCAGGCAGGAAGCAGGAGAGAGGGGTGGGGGTGGGGGTGGGGCGTGGGCGGGGCTACGCCTGGCTGTTTGGGGAGGCACAGCCTCCCCCAGCCTATGGTACCTGCCGCCCATGGCCAACCGGATTTTCTATGAAGATTAGAAATGCCAGTTTATAGAGCTTTCCGGTTGATACAGGGCCAGATAACACAGCTGTTACTATAATAAGATATCATGAAGTGCAACACAGACATTCTCCTTAGCTTTGGCCGCTCCTAGGTTTCCTCACTCAGAATTGTTCAGTCTGCATTCTAGCTCCCGTCTCCTCAAAAAGCCACTCCCACTTCTCTTATATCCCTGATGGCTAATAAGTCACCTACCTCCATAAGTCAGTAGAACATTGTTAACCATATTCCAGCAGGATCAACACAGAATGGGATGTTTCAGGAAAACGTTGTCCAATGGGTATATTGATGTAGATTTCCCCCCCCATTCTGACAGAGGATTATACATCTCACCAGCATCCTATTATAATAATTGGGCCTACAAATTTATCCTAATTGTAAGGTCACTGTGAGAAGTAAGTGAAAAGTCATAAAGCTTCACACTAACCTAGAACAAAAAATGTTGATGGGAAAAGGTGAAAAAGGGAGCCAGAGAAATTGAATTAGTACAAACAAAAAGGCCTATTGCTATAAGTCAAGGACTCTGTTCAGATCATGCCAAGTAACCAAGAGAAGCGTGGGACTGGAAACCAGTAAACCAAAGTTGGTGTGTAGGAAATGAGGCTTTATTGGTGGACAAAATAATGAGAGATGGGCTATTCCACTCCTCATTCCCTTCTTAAAAAGTAAATGCTTGTC
Organism: Platysternon megacephalum; assembly: GCA_003942145.1. NCBI lineage: Eukaryota > Metazoa > Chordata > Testudines > Platysternidae > Platysternon > Platysternon megacephalum. The sequence goes on along the minus strand of QXTE01000211.1, from coordinate 2,503,146 downwards.
GGAGATCATTAGCAGAAGAAGCTGTTGTCCAGCAACCACTGCGGCAAACTTTGGGGGGAGGGATAGCTCAGTGGTTTGAGCATTGGCCTGCTAAACCCAGGGTTGTGAGTTCAATCCTTGAGGGGGCCACTTAGGGAACTGGGGCAAAAAAAAATTGGGGCAAAAAAAAAATTGGTCCTGCTAGTGACGGCAGGGGGCTGGACTCGATGACCTTTCAAGGTCCCTTCCAGTTCTAGGAGATTGGTATATCTCCAATTATTATTAAGCTTTAGCATCATGGATGCCATGCTCACAGGCTCCTGGGAGCCCTAGATATGCCATAACACCACTGGGCCTTCGTAATTCTGATCCCGAGAGATATCCTGACCAGACCAGGCCAGTGGGAGGTGCCCAGATAACATCGTTACTTCCACTGGCTCTGGCTAAATCCCAAACACCACCTGGGATGTGAGACTGTGTCATCTCTCCACTATTGGTGTGTCCTTTTCCTTCTCTCCTGCCCCCAACCTTATTCCTTTTCTTTCCTATATCTCTCCTTTTGCCTTATGTTTAATAAGTGTCTGGTTTCGCTGGCCAAGACCGTGTATTTTGCAACACGGCTCTAAGCCTGTGACCGGAAAGAGGCAGTTAAAAGCAATGCCCTAAACTGCTGGATGCTGGTACAAGTTTGCCCAGCCTCAGAGCAGCTAATAAGATTGTGCGCTGCTCCTGTGTTTCTCCAGCAGTGAAGTTTCAAGTGAAAGTCAACACAAGAGTCAGAAGCTGCATTTTCTATCTTTGCTATTGTTTTCTCTGCCCTTCTGTGTGTGTTTCTCTTGTTTTGTCTTTTAGGAAACAGGACTGGACTTCAGCAAAAGCTCTAGCCCATTTCAACTAACTTCTTCTCTTTTTCCCACAAAGGACAATAATTACCATTTTTAATATCATCTCAAAGACTGTCCTTTTAAAAACCCTCTCCAGCTGAAGGGAAAGGGAACAAGGGATATAGTTAAAATAAAAGCTTTATTTAATATTTTACATTTCAAATGCCTTTTCTGTGTCTTTAATAAAAGAGTAAAAGGATATTTAATGGTGTGTTTGCCATGGCACTGAGCAGGCTGCGGTCTCTGTATATCAAATCCAAAACCTTGTTTACAACTGTTTAATATTGTACAGTGACAGGATCATGTTAACACCTTTGACCCTTTGGGCCATTTATTCCATCAGAATTAATACAATAATCCACAGAGAATGAAATTTCTAAATCCGGCATTCAATGTTTCTTTCATGTAGCATCCCGCTTCTGGGTCTCCTCGCCGTTCGTATGTAAAAATCAACAATGGAATTATTGGGATCTCTACAGTTTGGTGCTCTGTAACAAGTCACCTTAAGGTGAGCCGTCAAGACTAGTGCATACATATATAGTTTTGAATTTGGGGCCTTACAATGAACTCAGACCAACAGCAACAAATAGCAAACCACAATTAAGTGAATTAATTTTTTTTCAGATAACAGCATTCATAAAGCTGTATTTTGCCTAGTAAATGCTATCTTCTGCTCTCCCTGCCATAAGGAAACAAATGATAATTAGTGCAGTGGCATGATGAGGTCAAAACAGCATTTCCATTTCCACTTAGTCCTTTCAAAGCCTTCCCCACCCTTTTTTTATTTTTGCTTCCTTTAAAGCATCAGTGTACCAATGAGTTCATTTTATTAGCAGATATCTGATTAGATTATCTTTGCCTAACTGCTGCAATGCCACTTAAATATTTTTCCTTTTTTTCAGGTATTCAGTTATTAAATTATCTATAGTATTCTTGTTTTAGAACCATAACTTTGACAGATCTTTAATGCCAGGAAGAGTCACACAGGATATTTTATCAATCTTACTTCTTCATATCGCACTCCTATATAGTTTCTGGTCCACTGTCAAGACAGTCTGATTGCCCTACACTTTGCTACAAAGAAACTTACAGTGAGTTTTGGTGTTCTTTAAAGTGAGTCTGCTATTATTTCAGGTAGAAATTTCACCAAACATCTCTGCCATTGTAATGTCTCGATCCCGATCTACAGTCTGGTTTTATGCACTAAGATCAACAACATTTTACAGACAAAAGATAGAGGTATACAGCCAAGATATCTTCCAAGATGAGACCATGCCAGTTTCAAATGATGTAAGGAGAAACAAATTATTTTTCCACGTGCCTGCAAACAAGGTATTTTCTGCATTCGGTTTAAAATAACAAGCTAATGCTAGGAAGAATCCCATTAGAGAATGCCAGTGCTGGTCAGAAACCAAATGAGTTCTGTCATGGTTCTGTTACTTAGAATTATACAAATGTCAGGCTGGAAGGGATCTTGAGAGGTCATCAAGTCCAGTCCCTTGTGGTAGGACCAAGTTAACCTAGACTATCCCTGACAGGTTTTTGTTCATCTTGTTTTTAAAAGCTTCCAATGATGGGGACTTCACAACCTCCCTTAGAAACCCATTCCAGAGTTTAATTACCCTTATAGTTAGAGAGCTTTTCCTAATATCTAACTTAAATCTCCCTTGCTGCAAATTAAGCCCATTACTTCTGGTACTTCAATGGACATGGAGAACAGTTGATCACTGTCATCTTTATAACAGCCCTTAACACATCGGACGCTCTACCCCAAGTTGAGAGGGTTGAGGCATTGACCTCTAATCAGTCATGGATGAGGAAGGTTGGCAACATGATCTTAACTATCTACATGAAGCCCCAGTGGGCAATGTTTATAAACAAATGTGATTCGTAGGTGTTATTAATCACTTCCTTAAAGAATTCAACTGACGCACCAGCCATCCTGCTTTGTGTGTCACCTACTGTCAGGATTCTTAATGTGCTGCCTATGGAGTTGCCCAGTGATTTATCTATTTTGAACTTGAGTATATTATTTCATTGTGATGGTGCAGTGGTGAGGCAACTAGCGGGAGATGTGGGTTTAAATCCTTGCTCCGGTACCTCTCTGTGCCTTAGTTCCCCAACTGTACAAGAGGGGTAATAGCACTGCCCTGCCTCACAGGGGTGTTGAAAGGATAAATACATTAAAGACTGTGAGGTCCTCCGATGCCATGGTAATGGGAGCCAGATACGTATTTAAAGATACTGATGTTATGAAAACTTGAACCATTCAATGGTATACGTGTCTTTCTGAACCTATGTTTGTGGACTGTAAAAATATCTGTGCAATTATTCTTTTTGTAACTGCTACGTGCTACATGATGCTGTTTAACATGTAGATGGATGCAAATAAAAACAGTTTGAAAAAGAACTGCAGACTGAAGCCTCAAATGTGAACCCATTTGAATTTCAGGTGTCATAGTTTCATTACTGGGATCTGTACCCAATACTCACAGTTGGAACAGGCCTGTTTTCTAGTTTGGATGCTGCTGAAACGTAATGAGATATCTGCCATTTATTCCATCCACCTTGATTATCCAAACCTCATCTAAAATAAGGCCTTGTTCCTTAATGTTCATGAAAAGATCCTTTGCTTATCCAAGTGCCCTTTTAACTAAATTACTTAATTATGCAATGGAATGAGGGACACTGATCATTTTGTGATACTGCCTATTTGCATATAATTCAATTACATAGGAATATGGCATCGGAGTTACATTGGCATAACACCCTGTCCTCATCACTGAAATCTGTAGTGTGTAGTGTATTGAATGCGGTTTGGCCAGCTAATGCATGAGCCTATCAGATCTCCCAAGCTAAGCAGAGATGAGCGGGATTAATACTTATGGCCAAATTTTATTTCTATTTAAATCAATAGGAGATTTTTGCCTTTAGAAAAGAGGCGTCTAAGCAAATCCCAGGATTCTGGAGAGTCCGGTGTTGGTGAGTCAGTAAGTAGTAATGCATGGAAGAAATTATATAAGAAGAGGAGTTTCTTTGTGGAAAATAGTACCATTGCAATGCTGACAATTATCAGTATTTTATTTTAATTCTCCAAAGATATGATTAGAATATTTTCTCAGAGTCTTTTCCAATAGAGATTGATCACAGATCTCAGAGCTGGAGTGTTTTAACCCTATTTAACTTAATTTAAATTTGAGATCATTAACATTTGGAGCACCCTTGCCCCCTTACCTAAACCACACAGGTAATCCCATGTGGAAAATGCATTAAGATCCTCCACTGAAGTACACTATGTGTGTGCAAACCCTGTATTCCAATCTTGTGCAGATATAATCATTAATACTCTTGCATGTATAAGAGAGTAACTGAATCCTACACAACACACACACATTCAGGGTACATTTTAATTCCATTGGAAACACAGGAGGAAAGCATCAGTGTCTGCCAAGGGAAAAGGACAAAAACTCATTGAAACTTTTTGAGGATGGGACAAACAACAGCGATTTCAGCAAATGACAATTGTAAAGATATATTTGACTGTGTCCCTTTAAGGAGAGAAGAAGTCAGGAGCGATTGTATTCCTAAGTGCCGCAGGCAACTCTACATGCAAAGTGCCATAACAGAAAGATACACTTGCTCCATGTGCTTTTATTTTATTGGTTTTCTACCATGGATCCACACCAGATCTTGACATCTTTACTCATGCAGACCTCTGACAGACTTCAGTGGAAGTTTGCCTGAGCAAGGACTACGTAAGGACTTCAAAGAAAGAACCCTGAGGAAGACGTGAGATGGTGACTTATCTGTTACTTTCCATGGGGATTATTTGTTAGGACCATATGTCACTGTGACATTATCTGATTAGAGCATGACCATGCAAATCATTGTTGCTACCACTGTTATATAATTGCAATGGCTCTTATACAAAATGTGATGCATGGCCAGAAAGGGTTAAGCATCCTGCAGGATAAGTGGCCTAGAGTCAACCTTTAGAGACATGTTAGAATTAGTATCACCTCCAATTCTCTAACAATACAGGTTCGCCTTTCAAAGTTCTAGCCTATCTAAAATGGAATGGCCCTAATTACCATTTACATACTTTTCTATGTGTTTACTTATATCTTGTTAGATGTTAGCCATGTAAACACAGTTCCTGTCTGTCACTATAGCTATTGATTCAGAGATCAAAAGGGAATATTAACATTTAGATGAATTCTTGAGTGAAATAATGTCATTGTCTATGTCTCTTTAAAGTTTGTGATAAACAGCTTAATGTCTAAATTACCTTATGTTAATCCATGTAGTTAATTACCGGAGATGCTTAGGAAATAGTTCTACTTCAAAGCCTCAATGATTGCCGATTGTTCACCTAAGGACTCCATGCTGCCAAGAGAAGCCTGAAACTGTATAAAGATGTCTTGGGTCCTGATCCTTTTTATCTCGGATCTGCTTGATGCTTCATGCAGGGGAAGCTTAAGTCCTTAGACTGAGATCTTCAGAGTCCCATCTGGATCACCCTGAATATGGACATTGGACTATAACCCATGAACTAATTCTGAAAGAACTCTTTGCAACTACAAAGCTCAACATCTCTACTATGAATCTGATCTCAGAACTGTACTCATGTCTGTATGTATACTGATCTTTTAACCAATACTCTCTCTCTCTTTTCTTTTTTAATAAATTTTAGTTTAGTTAATAAAGATAGGCTGTAAGCATGTATTTGGGTAAGATCTGAAATATTCATTAACCTGGGAGGTAATGTGTGCAATCCTTTGGGGTTCGTAGAACTTTCTTTTATGATGAATAAGATTTTAATCAATCCTCATCATATTTGACTTGGGTGTCTGGGTGGAGGCCTGAGGCGGGGTTGCTTTAAGGTAACTGTGTTGTTGGCTTCTGGGTAACCAGTAAGGTTTTATAGAAGCTGTTTTGTGCTCTTTTGGTAAATCTAAGTATTGGAATATCCACCAGTTTTGGGGAGTGTCTACCCCATTCTTTGCAGTTGACCCTAATTGAGTAACCTCAGTGCAGCTCCCTGGGACCCCTGGTCACAGTCACCAAAACCAAACATGGTCCTGCCTGACACTCCTCATTCACATTTTTAGGAAAACAGAAATGATGTATGCTGATTTACACCAAAGTCCATTTGAATCAGTGGGTGTATAACAGCTGCTCCCCAGATAACATGGTACCTACCATATGGTGTTTAATCTAAGTTTATCTGAAATAAGGAGTCTTCCAAAGATTCATTATGTCACTTTTATTAGGACACATGCCAATTAGCAATGGAAAATCAATTAGGGAAGATGAAAGGCATTCTTCGCCTGCTGCCTTCCTTTTTCATAGGAACAGATATCGTGGTCTGGCATTCCTAGGGGCTGATCCGGCATACACTTACTATCCAGTTGTCACAAGGTAGCTGGTCCCTATGAGAAGACCTGGCCCAGCTCCCGTGTGTCAGAGCAGGTGAGCCCAATCCAGCCAGTTAAAAGGTGCAGGGCTACAACTGAGCTTATAAAGGGCTGCTAGAGGCCAGGCAAAGGGGGAGTGATTGGGACAGGCTGTGTCTAGGAAAGGGAAGCCATGGAAGAGTGGAGCTAATTCCTGTGGTGAGTTCCTGGAACAAGGGACCAGGAGCTCAGGGAGGCATCCCCGGCACTAGTGCTCTAGGAAGGGAGAAGAGCTGACTAGAACTGGGAATCTGCCAGAAGCATGAGCACCAGAGACCCCTGGGAAAGATGGCCTTGAAGCCTCAAAGCAAAGAGTGAGTTAAAAGACTATTTTCTGCTGGTTTACTCACTTATGTTGAGAAAATAAACTTGCTTGAAAGAGACTGGGCCTGGCAGGACATACTTGGCCAATAGCTGGAGAGGGAAGAAGCATGGTGACATAGGCAAAGGCTGAAGTATCAGGAGGGGTCCAACTACTCACTTCTCAGTGACTTTGAGGGAATGCTCTTGATCCTATGGATTGCGCCTGGCAGTAAGTGTTTGAGGATCAGCCTCATAGTTTGCATTAGTTCGTGTTTAGGCACTTGCAGCAGCTTTTCCATCGGGGAGAAAGGGATTTTGGAGCTTTTTTTTTGTAGGAACTGAGCACTGCAGCTGGGAGCAAGCCTCCCAGCTGGGTGGACAGATGTGCTACCAGGGCTTGAACTAGTGCACTAAAAATATCAGTGTGGATGCTGTGACTCGGGGCAGCAGCTCAGATTCTAAAGCCCACCCGATTCCCTGGGTCTGAGTTCAGGTGGCTAGCCCAAATCTCCACTGGAGCTACACTGTTCACACTGCTATTTTTTTAACACATTAGCTCAAGGCCCACTAGTTCGAGGCTGGGAGGCTCATTCCCAGCTGCAATGTGGATATACCCATAGTGTGGCAGAGTGGGATACATCTGCGTCAAATTATAAGTTCTATTTTGCAGTATGTGTGGAAATATGAGCACTTTGCACAAGTCTGGACCCACTGCCGGGCAGCCTATTGTACTGCACTCTGGACAGCTGAAGAGGCTGGGAAAGGTGTTTGACATCTCATTGAAGGACTATCACTGAGAACCACAAAGGCTGCAGGCTGGGCCCATTGACTTTGATTATCTCTTATCCACTGGCCTACCCATGGAACAATGTTTTTTCTACATAGGGGTCCTCAAAGGTGTTTGAGAGGGATCATGACTGGAGGATCAGGAACTTCTCAGTGTGAACACATTGCATAGAGATGGAGGCACTATTTAAGAGCAAGGCTCCTCTCTGAAAGGAGATGGACCATCACCATGTAGAAGAAGGCTTTTCAGGAGAGAGAGGGCAGGCAGGGCACTTCCCAGCCTGAAACGCTGATGAAAGATGGGCTCACAGAAGGGGTGAGCTCAGGCTGGAGAGGATGCATCTGAGGACTTTTGTTACGTTCAAAGGTCTGCAGCTTTCAAATGCTTTAGGAGCAAAGTCACAGAGGTTGAGAAATTCCTTTACTGAGTCTATGTTCCCTACTTTCCTGCCACATTGTCTCTAAAGGGGGTAAGCTAGAAGCCCTGGGAGCCCACAATCTAGGTACCACTCTGGGGGAGCTTGTGCAAGTGAGTGGGGAAGGCTCTGGCGGTCTGAGACACTGGTGCCAAGATCTAGGGTGGCTGGATGGTGGAGTTCCATGTCCCAAGGAAGGGCATCAGACAAGAGTCTGGGTGCTAGAAATAGTGACTAGACTCTTCTCAGACCCAGCTGGTTTGGAAGCATGTGGGACCCAGCAACTGGGTCCACTCGCACCAAACTGGTGACCATACAGTGGAGTACTGGGGCAGTTTGTAACACACAGAATCATAGAATCGTAGGACTGGAAGGGACCTCGAGAGGTCATGTAGTCCAGTCCCCTGCACCCATGGCAGGACTAAGTATTATCTAGACCATTCCTGACAGTGTTTATCTAACCTGCTCTTAAAAATCTCCAATGATGGAGATTCCACAACCTCCTTAGGCAATTTATTCCAGTGCTTAACCCCCCTGACCGTTAGGAAGTTTTTCCTAATGTGCAACCTAAACCTCCCTTGCTGCAATTTAAGCCCATTGCTTCTTGTCCTATCCTCAGAGGTTAAGAAAAACAAAATTTCTCCCTCCTCCTTCTTGTAACAACCTTTTACATACTTGAAAACTGTTATCATGTCCCCTTTCAGTCTTCTCTTTTTCAGACTAAACAAAATCAATTTTTTCAATCTTCCCTCAGAGGTCATGTTTTCTAGATCTTTAATCATTTTTGTTGCTCTTCTCTGGACTATCTCCAATTTGTCCACATCCTTCCTGAAATGTGGTGCTCAGAACTGGACACAATACTCCAGCTGAGGCCTAATCAGCAGAGTAGAGCGGAAGAAGTACTTCTCGTGTCTTCCTTACAACACTCCTGCTAATACATCCCAGAAGGATGTTCGCTTTTTTTGCAACAGTGTTATACTGTTGACTCATATTTAGCTTGCGGTCCACTATGACCCCGAGATCCCTTTCTGCAGTACTCCTTCCTAGGAAGTCATTTCCCATTTGTATGTGTGCAACTGATTGTCCCTTCCTAAATGGAGTACTTTGCATTTGTCCTTATTAAATGTCATCTTATTTACTTCAGACCATTTCTCCAGTCTGTCTAGATCATTTTGAATTTTAATCCTATCCTCCAGAGCACTTGCAACCCCTCCCAGCTCTCTATCCCATTATCTAAATCACTGATGAAGATATTGAACAGAACCGGACCCAGAACTGATCCCTGCGGGACCCCACTCATTATGTCCTTCTATCATGACTCTGAACCACTGATAACTACTCTCTGGGAACAGTTTTCCAACCAGTTTTGAATCCACCTTATAGTAGCGCCATCTAGGTTGCATTTTCCTAGTTTGTTTATGAGAAGGTCATGTGACACAGTATCTAAAGCTTTACTAAAGTCAAGATATACCACGTCTACCACTTCACCCTTATCCACAAGACTTGTTACCCTGTCAAAGAAAGCTATCAGGCTGGTTTGACACGATTTGTTCTTGACAAACCCATGCTGACTGTTACATAACAGTTACATGACATAGGAAGCCTCAAGCCTCAGTATCCTGTCTCTGGCAGTATCCAATGCCAGAAGCTTTAGAGGAAGGTTTAAAAACTTTATAGCAGGTAGATGTGGGATAATCTACCACACACACCGGTCTCATCCTTTAAAAACCCTCTCATGTACGTAGAATATTTCTCCTGATTTCTTTAAAGGTGACTGAAGTTGGTTGGGAATTTTCCATCAACACTTTTTTTTCTGGAAGAAAAGTGGGTTTTTGACTAAACAGAAATTTTCATGGGGAGTGCTTTCCTCAGAAATGCTCGATGTTTCACCAGAAAACTGAATTATTTTGGTGTTTGGTTTGCTACACTCTTCATAATCCTAAATTCCTCAGTTAAGTCCCTTCCTTACCTACCCTACTCTCAGATCCATCTAATCAGAAGCCAAACTTCTCTGGTAGGGCATTCAAAGATCAGGGACAACAACGTTCAGAACTACTCACTGCTAGGACCTGTTCCTCCATCTTGTTTCATAGTAGCCATGAGCGTTAAGGCTATTTTCAGGTTTAACTCTCAACATCTTCCATTGTGACCTAATCCTTCTAGGCTGTCCTCACCATATACAAGTAGATTTCTTTGAATAGCACTTACTCCTGGCAACAATATAATGCTTTAAAATGTTCCATACTCAGGAACAAAGAGCAGTGGAACCTTCCTTAAGGAGTGTGTATCTCATTGACAGAGAATGGCTATGGATGAGTCACCTCCTATCATTGTTACTGAATTGCAGCGAATCTTCAGCAGAAGGGCCCATTCATACAATGCCAACTCCCCCTCCCTTTTCCCATGTGAAATGCCATCCATTGAGCTAAACCAGCTCCCCGGAAGAATAATATTCAATTAACCTGGAGTGAGTGAATAAGCTTGTGTAAAGTGATGGGGGTGTTCACCTCACCTTGGCATCTACTTCTGCTGCATCAAATGAATCCATTTCCATTTCAATTCAATTCAGTTAATTTTTGTTGGCATGACAAGCTATACAGGGGCTGCCAAAATGTAAGGAAAAACAAGATCCTTCAGATAACTGTCAGGGGAAGGGGATAGAAGCACTGGAACGGGTTACCTAGGGAGGTGGTGGATCTCCATCTTTAGAGGTTTTTAAGGCACGGCTTGACAAAGCCCTGGCTGGGATGATTTAGTTGGGGTTGGTCCTGCTTTGAGCAGGGGGTTGGACTAGATGATCTCCTGAGGTCCCTTCCAACCCTGATATTCTATGATTCTATAGAACCCCCACATTGTGTCTGGGGTGTGACCCCCTGTATCTGTATATAATTACTGTCCCTTACTGATCTGGTACCTACCAGGTTGCTGCATAATGCGATGCTGTCTCTCTCCTTTCTCTTAGGATCAGATACAGTTTTTCCACATCACTTTTAAATAAGATTTTGATGCTTCCTAATAAGTCGAAGAGATATTTTTGTCACATGTCCTCATATCTCTCAGTCTGTCACACAGGGTTGTATAATTCCTCTGCTCTGGATTTAAACAGAGTCTCGTTCCCCCCAGTTTCAACCTCAAGTTTGAAATCAATGGGAGTTAGGCACCTAACCTGCTTACAGGTGCTTTTGAAAACCCAACTAGGTGTCAATCTGCATCTTTAGATGTCTAAAAGCTAGAGCTGGTCAAATATTTTCTAACCGAACAGTATCCTGGGAAGGTATCGATTTCATCAACACGTTTGCAGGAAATTATCAAAATGTGTTTCAATAAGGTCAAAAAGTTTCATTTTGTCTTTGACCTTTTTATATTTTACGTACATAATATACAGGTCTTCGCATCTTAGGCGCATTTAACATGTGCGATTTCAGCTTTACGCGGTCGGCAAAAACAAGAAAAAAAAAAAAGGAGAAAAATAACAATTTAAATACTGTTTCTGTAGTGCAGGCGATTCTGCCCGCCATTACACTCAATGTAATTTTGACTATACGCGGTTTTCGCTTTACGCGCTGACCACGGAACGTAACCCCAGCGTAAGATGAGACAGACCTGTATTATATACTAGAAGCTGAAAGCCTGGGCTGCCACATGGGTGTGGCAGTTTAGCCAAGTAATCCACCCTCTGTGCAGTCTACCTCACACAACCAGTGAAACTGTTGCATGAAAATTAGCTGCGGAGTAAGGCTGGTGATTGGTTTTGTTACCTCTGATATCACAATGGCCTAGGGCTCTTGGCATGGCATAGATACATGCCTTACTGTCACAGCACACTGCATGGGTATGATTAAAATTGAAAGTAGCCGACTGCAAATCCCAGTAGTGATTGAATCTGGTGATACTCGGAAGAAAAAGAGCTCTCAACCCGGCTTGTAGCTGTTTCTATTGCTTCACACTGACTCAACAGACTCTCTAGGCTGCAGAGTGGCATACAGCGTGACAATCCTGGAATTTAGATTAATGATATTATATCATATATTATAATTAATGACAAATTCAAAACAAAATAAAGTCCAAATGAAATGTTTCCACCTAAGGATAGGGTAGAAACAAAATATTTTTGGAATATATATATATATATTTTAAATGCACAGATTTCAATATTTAACCCCAACTCCAAATGAAACAAAATTTCAAACTTTCAGAATTCCTGATGGGATGAAAATTCCATTTTCCAACCAGCTTTACTAAATACCTTGGAAAATCTGGGCCAGGGTGCACTATGTACACCTATTTAATACAACAAAGATATAACCTTCAGTCTAGACAGGCCTGGAGGTCCAGTTTGCGCCTATTATTCATATGGGACCTTTTCCTGAAGGCAGAATGCCTACTGAAATCCTAACCAGTCCTGACTCTGCTGAGAGTTTTGCCCAAATAATGGGCCTGATTCTCCTCCTTTTTGTGCTGTTTTTACAGTTTTGTGATTCCACTGACTCCAGTGAAGTGACTCAGGATTGACACTGGTTTAAGCAAAAGGCGAAACAGTCTGTGTGACTGCAGTACTGAGTCCAAGGATTGCAGGATTGGGTACATTCACCTCTGGTGCAACTCCCTTGAAGTAAATGAGCTGGGAGTGGACCTGTCCTATGGTGCTTAGAATATCATTAGCTAAACTACAAAAGTGGTTTTAAGTAAAGAAATTTAACTTGTCATGGGGATGATCTGTGTGTCTCTTTGTATTTTAATTGCAAAAAGCACATTTCAATCTGATTAAAGAAGCTGCATTAGTAATTTCGTACTATTCAACCAAAAACTCTGTTTGCACCCACCTCATGTGTACTAGGAAAGTAGACAAATAGCACCCTCTGCAGTGAGCAATGGGGAACTGAGAGCTAATCTGCATCAAAGCACATGCCTTGGCATGTAACTGGCATTCCTTGCCCTGAAGAAATACCCATCCCCTGACCTCTGCTGGTAGAACACCATTTAACACTCAGAGCTCAGTTGGTGGCACAGATGCTGCATCATTTGGTGCTAATGTGAGAACCCAGTCAGGCAGATGGATCTGCATTGTGGCAGTGCTGTATGAGTTGTGCGCTGCCGGGGGGGTCGCCCAAGCACTAGTTCAACCAACGCTAGTTGTATGGGTCATGCTGTTTCATTTCCGTCTTGTTTCTCTGTAAAGGTCACGCCCTCTTCTCAAACAGACCCTTCAGCTAAAGTCTGACTCTGGAGCTTTCATAACGGTATGAAGATTTGACCTCTTTGACCTTGGCAGTGTTAACAGAAGCATATCCAAGCCCTGCTCCCCTCTTTCTCTCCTTTCCACTCTGATCTGGCCTGCCTCTTTTGGGCCTATTTTGTGGAGCAGGATGTTTAGCCATTGACAGGATGTAGACCCTCATTAACTCAAACTTGCTTCCTTAAGAACAGAGGCCAGTTTGCAGCTCTCTGGGGTGCCAAACTGGTTGTCCCTAAATGTCTAGTTTTCCCAACCAATTCCAGTAATTTTAATAAAAACAAAGTTTATTTGGCATAGGATAGAAAATCACCACAAAAACAATCATTTAGTAGATGATAAACACAGTTAAGACTGAAAATTGCAAAGAATAGAGCCCTGAGCTTAATCTGTTAGACACTTTGAAGCACTGGAGAATAATAGTCTTGTGATGAAGGCATTGGATTGGAACCCAGGAGATCTGGCGTTAATTCTTGGTTCTGCCACAGGCTCTCTGGGTGACCCTGGGAAATTCTCTTAATCTCTCTGTCCTTCACTTTAACCATAGGTCAATTAAGGATAACAATTATTGCTTCCTCCCACTGGTTGTTTATCTTATATATTTAGAATATTTAGCCTCCAAAGTAGGGTGACCAGATAGCAACTGTGAAAAAATGGGACAGGGGGTGGCAGGTAATAGGCACCTATATAAGAAAAAGTCCCAAAAAACAGGACTGTCCCTTTAAAAGAGGGACAGCTGGTCACCCTACTGCAAAGGCAAAGCTAACGTAGATTTTATGTTTTCAGTGTTGTTGTAGTTGTGAGGTCCCAGGATATTAGAGAGAAAAGGTGGGTGAGGAAATATCTTTTATTGGACCAACTTCTATTGGTGACAGAGACAAGCTTTTGAGCTTACACAGAGCTCTTCTTCAGGTTTCTATGTAAGCTTGAAAGCTTGTCTCTCTCACCAACAGAAGTCGGTCCAATAAAAGATATCACCTCACTCACCCTGTCTCTCTAATTGATTGTATGCTCATTTACAGACCACCACAGATTAAAGGTTTCATAAAACAGCTCCTTGATATCTTGTTGGCAGTGGTGATGAAATACCCCAGACTTGAAATCTCCCAGGATGACAACACACGTATCGACAAGGCTGCAAAAGCAAATGCCCCAAAACTCATCCCCTCATTTGCCTACCTAGGACTTTCACAGGTCATCCCTGGTCCAACCCATGCAGCCAGTCACACCCTGAATCCGATCTTTGGTCTCAGTATTAAGATTGATGATCCAGTCACTGCCTGGGATGGACCATCACCTCATTAAGGCAGTGGTCTAGCTCCTAGGCAACAAGAAAGACCAATGTTTCTGATTTGATCATGAAGACTCATGGACTCCAACAGACTCAAAAGCCTGCCAAAGGACAGCCTCACTCCATCCACAGGATGAGGAACCAAGGACCTGGTTATCACTATCATTCTACTCTAGCCTCAACCATTGCCACGCTAGCCCCCAAATGGCCCCTCTATCCCCACTGCCCGACATAGATCTCCTTGGTTTTCTGATACCCTGCACCGGAAGAAGAAAGAGGGGTGGAAATTCAAGTGTGGATAGTGGAAAACAAAGTTTGATACAGACAGGATGAAACATAACACATTTCTCAGAGCCTATGCTGAGGATGAATTACAGGCCCAGAGAACTTTCCGATCAGCCTCTACTGAAGCTGCTCAATCTCTCCCCAAGGAGCTACCCAGGGTGGTAAATTGCTCCATTAATCCTGAATGCCTACAATTTGCATCAGAGCCAATCACCAAGCTCTGTGAAGAGCTCTCAGCCTACTTCACTGAAAAGTCCGTGCACATTTGGGAAGCCTTCTCAAACAACTTGGATTCTCTTCACCTCCACTCACCAACCAACAGCTCACCTGCCTTCCCACAGTTCAGTACATTCACTCATCAAGAAGTTCTTGACATCCCCAAAAGAATCTCAACACAAGACATGAATACCATGTATGTCTTTCCTGGCTTGTCAAAGAGACTTATGAACAACTGGTGCCACTCCTGACCGACATGGCCAACAATTCACTCAGAGAAAGAATCTTCCCTCCCTCATTTGAACACACAACAGTCCAGCTGATGCTGAAGAAACCTAGCCTGGATACATCAGTCACAGCTAATTACCTCCCACTTCTTAGCAGGCTCACCACTACTACCACGATGGCCTCATACTTGGAGATGATAAGGTCATGGATGAAGACCAGCTGGTTGAAGCTGAACCTGAGTGTCACAGGGTGGCATTGGGCCTTTAAGAGAGAGCAGGGTCCTATGCACCTGGAACTCATCAGCTACATCCCAATTAGCCTTATAAGAGGGCACCTAGTCCTGAAAGGAGAGAGACCCAGGGAGTCAGAACTGCCTGGAAGTGAGGAAAGGGGGCAGGAGAGGGCTGCATGAGAGTCAACAGATTGATAGCTGCTAGAGACCAGTGACTGGAGGACATCCCTGGAGGAAGCAGAAGGTGTTTTCAGGGGGGAAAGCAGGAGAGCAGCAGAGGGGTTTGCTGGCTGACCTCCCCGAGGTAGGGCCAAAGGACTGTAGCGGGCTGAAGGCCAGAGAGCAGCAGAGGAAGGAGTCTGATGAATCTAAGACAGAGAGCGGGAGCTGAGGGCTGGAGAGGGCTGAAGTCAGAGAAGCAGTGGAGGGGGCTTACCCGCTGATGTCTCTGTGCTGGAGAGCTAGAGCCAGGGGGAGAATGGAAGGGCCTTTGTTTGTTGGTCTGAGGACCAGGGGAGCACAGCATGCCTCCCTGGGAAGGATGAATTCCCAGCAGAGAGGCAGTGGGGGTTTGCGCTGGGAAGAGGTGGATTGCACTTCCACTGGAAGAACTAGGGTGCCTGTCCTGGTAAAAGGACAGGAGAAGAGCGAAGAAGAGCCCCAGTGTGATTGAAGATGCTGCAGCATGGTCTGTGTTATGTCAGTGAACTAGAGGATGTGGTATTTTAAGGAGTATAGGCACAGGGGGTGGTAAATGGACTAGGTTTAGTGACTTTTGTTATGGACTATTTTGCACTAAACTGGCCCCCAGGAATGATATTACTGAAGAAAGGTTACTTGTCTGGTGGATATGCAGAATGCAATGGATATAATATACCTGGACTTTAGCAAGGTTTTTGACAGAGTCCCACGACATTCTCATAAGTAAGCTGCAGAAACGCAAGCTCAGTGGAACTACCATTAAGTGAATACATAATTGGTTAAACAACTGAAAACAAAGAGTAACTATTAATGGAATGATGTCAGATTGGAGGGAGGTCTCAAGTGGGGTTCCACAGGCAGGGCCGGCTTTAGGCACTGTGGGGCCCGATTCGAAAGAGCTGCCGCCGAAGACAGTGGCGGGACTTCGGCGGCAGCTCGATTGGCTGCTGGTGCCTTCGGCGGCACGGCGGCGGAGGGTCCTTAGGGATGTTGCGGGGCCCTCTTAGGGGCACGGGGCCCGATTCGGGGGAATTGGGTGAATTGCCCTAAAGTCGGCCCTGTCCACAGGGAATTCCTGCTCTGGGTCTGGTGTTATTTAACATCTTTATTAATGACCTGGATGTAGGAATAGAGATCATACTGATCAAATTTGCAGATGACTCAAAGCTGAAGGGGGTTACAAAAACTTTGGAGGATAGAGCTAAAATTCAGAGGGATCTTGATAAATTGGCAAACTGGGCTATAGACAACAAAATGAAATTCAGCAAAGACAACGTGAGGTGCTACACATAGGGAAGAAAAACCAAATGCACAAATACAGACTAGGGGATCACCCTTGGCAGCAGCACTGCTGAGAAAGATACAGGAGTTGTGATGGATCACAACCTCAACATGAGTCAGCAATGCGATGCTGTTTCAAAAAAAGCAAATGCAATTTTGGGTTGCATTGATAGAGCCATAGCATGCAAGTCACAGGAAGTGATAGTACCTCTCTACTTGGTGCTGGTTAGGCTTCAGCTGGAGTACTGTGTCCAGTTTTGGTCACCAATGTATAGAAAGGATGTAGAGAAACTGGAAAGGATCCAGAGGTGAGTGGCAAAGATGATCAAAGGGATGGAATGCAAGCCATCTGAGCAAAGGCTGAAGGAACTGGGCATGTTTAGTTTGGAAAAGAGGAGATGGAGAGGGGACATGATAATGGTCTTCAAATACTTAAAAGGCTGCCATAAAAAAGATGGAGAACAGTTGTTCTCTCTTGCCACAGAGGGCAGGACAAGAGACAATGGGTTCAAATTACAGCACAGAAGATTTAGATTAAACTCAGGAAAAACTTCCTAACTGTAAGAACAACAGGACAATGGAACAGATGCCTAGGGAAGGGGTAGAATCTCCTTCACGGGAGCTTTTCTAAAAGAGGCTGGATCTGTCTTGAATGGTTTAGAACCAGCAAATCTTGCATCCCCGCAGGGGGGGAAGATCAGGTGACCTTGGTGGTTCCTTCTGATATATCTGGGCTTGAAGCCTTCCCAGATTTGGAAACGCCAACCAATACAGAATGCGGCAGTGCATCTCCACAAGAACACTGGTTACCACAAGTACATCAGACCTGTCCTCCGCTCTCTCTGCTGGCTTCCCATAGCCTATTCAATGACGTTCACATTCTCAGTCCTTGTCTTTAAAGTGCTCCATAGCCTGGGCCCAGGATATCTAAAAATCAACTAAAGCTCTGGCACAGGCACCACTCTGGTCAACAACTCCACTCCTCTGGCACAATGGGACTCTCTACAATATGGGTAAAGTCAGTAGCGGCGCCGGCTCTTCCGGCGCCCTAGGCGGCGGAAGGTCCCGCCCCCGAAATGCCGCCCCCAACAGCGGCGGCAGAAGGTCCCGCCCCCAAATTTAAACGGGCGGCCGGGGCGCAGGCGCCCCCAAAATAGCAGCGCCCTAGGCAACCGCCTAGGTCGCCTAATGGGTTGCGCCGGCCCTGGGTAAAGTTCCTCTGTGCAGTAGAGAAAACTGTCTCCAGCCTGTGGAATGTACTATCCTAGGAACTAAAGATATCCCAAGCCTCACCACCTTCCCTCCAAGTGCAGGACATATTTTTTTAACCTTGCCTTTTCTAACATAAATACACAGTCACGTGTATAGCCAAACCAAAAACACCCTACAAAAACAAAACACTCCACTGGACACATTTCTGCCCTTAGGGAGAGGATGAGAGAACAAATCTCTTGTGACAGAAGTGTAGTCGTGTTGCTTTATGGACTACTGGAAGATGCTCAGATACTATGGTGATGAGTGCAGTAAAAACCGATATAGTACAGAATAAAATGTAACTTCTTCTGGGCAGGTACTGTCGCTTACTCTGTGTTTGCACAGCACCTAACATAATGGGGCCCTGATCACAGACAGGACCTTTAAATGTAATTGTAACACAGATAACACTAGATACCTCTCCAAAATGTCTTAGGGAAAATCTACACTTACAACACTGCACCCATGCAGCTACACCACTGTCGCACTTTAATGAAGATGCTCTGAGCCGACAGGAGAGAGCTCCCCCATCGGCATAGTCAATCCACATTCCTGAGAGGAGGTAGCTGTGTCGATGGGAGAAGCTCTCCCGCGGACATAGCACTGTCTGCATGGTAGGTTAGGGAAGTATAACTACATTGCTCATGGGTATGGATTTTTCACACACCTGAGTGATGTCATTATACCGATATAGGTCTGTAGCGTAGCCCAGACCTTAGCTTTAACCACAAGACCATGATCCTTTCTTTGTGATCAGCCTTAGGAAATTACTTCCTCTCTTTCAACAGTTTAACTTTCCCATTCCATTTGAAATAACAAGAGTGATTAGAGTGGTATTTTGTCATCCCAAAGACATGTAATTAAGGATGAAAGAGCTGAGAACAGAGTCGGGCTATTGAATATCTTTCTCGCTTAACTGTCTCTCTCTAATGTAATGCTGTCCAAAACTAAATGCACAGTTTGTCATGGAGCATTAACTTCAGAGCATTAAAGCTTACTTTATAGGAGAACAAAATAAATTAGGATTAAGCTCAAATGTAATTAAGGCAGTCATTTTTCAAAACTGGCTCACAATGATTTTCCACTTCTACTTTATTTACCTTCAATAGCAAAGACTTTCTTGTCTCCTGGAAGCTACGACTGCTTTAGGCAGCTAGATTTTCAAACATGTTTTTGGGAACCAAGTGCATCAGCTGGCAACGCAAAGTGCTAATATAGGGCCAGATTGTAGTCCTGTGTCCTGTCCCATACTGGCCAGCAGGATTGGCCAGTCTAAGGAATCGAGTGAAGTTAGCTGCCTTCTAAGGGGTGATGCTCTGGGAATGACTCCCTAGCTACTCCACTCCAATCTCCAATGAGTGCTGTGCCTGCTGCCCATAATCAAGCCCTTAATTGTAGGTTTAGGAAGCTACTGTTTTTGCAGGCCTCTAAGCTGGTATTATTTGGGATTGTTTCTCACACAGATAAAAGCTCTTATTCCTTTGCATGGTTACTGTATTGAAATCTCACTGCAACCTGCATTTATGCATGTGGAATTAAAGTTGGGCAAACTTCTTTTGACCAATAGTTTATTGATGAAAAATACAGTTTCAGTTGATCCAAAGCTATTCATGATTTTGGGCAAATAGTTTTGGCTCTTCACAAACCAGGCAAAGGGAGGGGTGTTGCTTCAGTGCGCCTTCCCTCTCCCACTCAGTGTGATCTTTAGCCCAGTGGTTAAAGCACTCACCTTGGAGATAGAAAACACAGGTTTGGATTTCCACTCTAGCACGGACCTCAAATGGGCTTCTTTGATTCACCGATAAATTCTGAAATTTTAGATTTGGTTTGACCCAAACTGATTTTTTTTAATGGACCTGAAAAAAAATAGTTATTCACTTGGCTCTATTTCACATGTATTCCCATGACCTCACATGCTTTGCTGGTTTGGGGCCAGAAGGCTCAGCATATTGCAGGAGTCAGCTCAAAATGTGGAGCTTTGGTTCACATAAATACCTGCAAGGCTGGGTATTAACCTGAACTATTCTAGTCTCTGGAAACTGCTAGAATACAGAATTCTGATGTGAAGAGACTCTCAAGATTCTCAGTATTTCCTTCTTCCAGTTAAAGTCCAGTAATACCACAACAAATTGCTTTCTACCCAACTTTATTTGGAGACTGTAAAGCAGAGCATGGGAACCAAGTGTACTACCACTTTAAAGGACAGGATGGAGCCTAGCACCTGGGGATAATCAAGGAGGCCCTGCCCTGGGGCTGAGCCATATAAACAGGAACAGAAAGTAGAGAAAGAGAGGATTAGAAGAAGTCAGGTAGGCTCCAATGGGTGGCAGCTGCTCTCTCAGGCACCAGGAGACAAGCCTAAACTGAGTCAGAGATGTGGGTGTGGACTGTGAGTTTGGGAGCCCTGAACCAGGGTCCTAATGAACTGTTTGTTACAATGATTCCTGTCCTGGAAACCTGATTAAAAGGGACATATTTTGTTTACAAATGTGTTTGCTTCTTCTTGCATTGGGCGGACAAATTAAGTCAACTGGTGTCTTACCAAGGGAAATTAAAGTGGGGCACATCTGCAGTGCCCCAGCAGGCCACAAGGGGGCGCTCCAGGGCTGCCCGTACCATGCCCCACTGTAACCAAAATTACAAGGAAGACCCTAAAAGAGCCTTGTAAACTTGTCATGAAATTCTATCAGTCCAGACACCAAGTGGTCATCCATCCATTGCCATGATGTGTGATTAAAAGAGAGAGAGAGAAATTATATTCATGCATTTAAAAAATATTATTCACTGTGGGCCAATTCAATTTTGCAAGGCTGCCCTCAGTGAAATACAAGCACTGGTAATGGGACAAAGGAAAAAGCATCAGGAATAAAGAGCAGGCTGAAAAAGAGCTGCTTATAAAAGTTGCTTTTGGGGCAGTTTTTAGAATCTGAAGTGGGGTTAATGATACTGATTATAGCTGCGGAGAAATGTTCAGATGAATAGTTTTTTCACTGAAAAATGCACTTTCAGGTAGACCAAAAGTGTTCACAATTTCGGGTCAAATTTGGCAAATAGTTTCAGCTGAAAAAAAGTTTTGTTTTTGGAAAAAGTCAAAATGGTTAATTTCAACACTTTTTCTAAACAAAAGGCTGGCCTTTTTGTTTCGAAACCATGTTTCATTTTGAACTTTAGCTAGATTTTTTTTTTAATTGAAAAAAAATCATATTGGGTCAAACCGAAATGTTTTGTTCAACTCAGAAATGCGTTTGGATTTTTCAGTTCGGCCTCCAAGCAAAAAAGTCAATTATCTGTTCTGCTATAAAACTGTTGTCCTTTGTAAAGCACTTTGAGAGCCATGGATGAAAAGCATTAAATAAGGGTGTCATTATTATTGTTAGTATTATTAATAATAAAATAAGTCTAACTCCATAGCAGGTGAGTGCATGGAGTGGCTTCAGTAACTGGCTTTCTAGCTTGTAAATTTCTGCTTAATATCCCTTCTTTGGGTCCACAGATTAGAAAGCTTTTCCTATGAATTTTTTTCTTTTTCATCTTTACCTAATTTGATGAGTGGATATCACTAGTAACAAATAATGTAGGCCATCACTTCTCAAAGTAAGCTAATGGCCTTTGAAAGCAGTAATGTTTTTATTTTGGCTCTGGCTCCTAGATATGTCATTCTAAAAAGGAAATCCTTCTAGCTAGCTCTTAGTGCCTCCTGCTAGCTTTGATTTCTGCATGCACCAGTTATTTGTTTCACTTTGGTTTCACAGGAATACCAGCTCACAATTTCTCACCTTGGAAACCCTATCCCACTTCTTGCACCAGCATTCCATTCTGACACCAACATTGCCTTCTAGCACAGCAGAAATTCCAGAGCTTTGCAGGTCAATTTCCCAGGGGAAATCAGGGAGCCAGTGTCTATATACTGAGTATAACTTGTTTTATTTATTTATATACACAAGTCCTGGACCAGAGGCAATCACAAACAGCATGCAGGCAAACCTCTGTTCTAGAAATTTCAGCCCACATGCCAGTCCCCAGTTCCCAGGAAGCAACTCTGCACCAACTACTAATTATATCTTCTTGCTGCTTGCAACAGCTTCTTCTGTACAGTGCCTTGCATAATCAAACCAACAATACAGGCATTTCTCCCAAGATTAAAAACTTGGTCACACACTAAGAAAAAGAACTTGTAAGATTGTGTAACAATGTAACCTGGTGACCCCTACCAGAACAGTACTTTGAAATCAGTTGTCCACCACCCAGGAGAAAAAAACTTGGTTTGATCCATCACCTGTGGACAAGTTTGAGGAATCAGTCTTTTTCCTTTTCTCTTCAGTAATGTTATTGGAGCTGAGATTGAATTTTCCCAAACTTTGTGGGTACTTGGATACAGTATTTTGGTTCAGGCTCATCTGTAATCATAAGGTTCAAATGTCACATACAGAGGCAATACTCAAAGCACAACTACTTCTATAGAGAGATCCCACTATGAATGGTTAGGTTATGTTGCTTAGGTACTGGCTAGCATTGAGGGCAATGGTGCGCTCCACTGTCCCAGGGGAAAGCTGGGGAAGGGATCATGGTTTTGGAGGTACCATGCTTCCCCAAGGTCCTGCACACATGAGAAGGCATTCTGCACCACCCGAGGGATCAACCTGCTGTCCATCTGGTGTACCTGGCCAATTCCATGAGTCACTGCAAAGAGAGAGTCTATGGCTATGCCCCTTCTCTGTCCCTACCCTACCCTCTTTGTACTGAGGTATTAGGAGGGTGCAGTCCCTGCTGTTGTGTCTGATAGGTGGGTAGAAGGCTGCTTGTGCCACCAGCCCATCCATGTGCTAGGGCCAGATGCACTCTGTCCTTATATATGACAGTAGACCTTTGTGTAAACATGGCTAGCACTTCCCATGTACCATGTGCTTGCATTGGTTCAACAAGATTATACAGTACTCTTCTGAGGGCACTATATACCCTTAAACAGACCAGGCCCACCTAGAGGTCTTGTACTATTTCTCTTAATACGTTGCATCTTGCTCTAATCTCTCAACTGGAGATGGGCCAGGCCCAGAACCTCCTCCTGGGACCCTCATGAATTTTGGGGGTTCAGATAAAATAGACCCCAGCTCCAAACAAATCATGGTTTGGGTTTTGACTTCTTTGGCCCATCCCTAATCTTCACGGTCTGGGTGGAGCCATGGTATGTCTTCACAGAGTGCTTGAGTGTTCATTTTCATTAGCTGCATGTAAGTGGGGCAGAATATCCATCGGCAGTGATGACTCTCATTAGCTGTCTTGCATTGGTGAGTTCTTCATTGCCTCTTCATTTAGCTAACCTATCCATTAGGCTGTTATTGTTCTGTAAATTACATTAATTGGCAGTTTTCCTAAGGGTGGCAGTCAACACAGAGTTGTGCAAGTGCACACACTGACAAACGGTATCTAGCCATGCACTCTAAGCACCCTTGACATAACTCAACTAAAGTGCAGCAGAGCAAGCCAATACAGCCTACCGTCAACAAATCAAGAGCGCAAGTGGAGAGGAAGCTGGGATCCAGTGTATAGGGTATTAAGTAGGATGTGAGAGACCTTTCTCCACCACTGACTACCTGTGTAACTTTGGGCTCGTTTCTTAGCTTTGCGATGCCTCAGTTTCCCTTGTGCACAATAGCACTGCCCTGCCTCCCTCAGATGTTGTGAGGATAATACACGAAAAATTGTGAGATGCTCACTTACCAGAGCACAAAGGACCATATAAGTATCTTAGACAGATAAATCTCACTCCTCCTGAAGCAATTCCCGTTCTTTTAACCTCTCTCCCAGTCTTTTGTATTCCAAGGCTATCAAATTCAGACTATTTGGGGGGAACAAATTCCAAAGCTGTGGGTTACTAGCAGCTCCATCCTTCCTTTATGCAAAACTCCTATAGAAGTGAACAGACAATGAACACCTGTGTATATTTTTTTTAAATCATACTGTAAAAACTCTACACAGGATATATTTCTTGTTAGAGGGAGGTCTGGTAGTATGCACCCCCTTTTATTAGGTAGTTCATTTTCCATTATAAGATGCCTGTTGTCAGTTGTTTATAAATTTGCCAAATTTTAACTATTTGGGCTGAAATTTTCTATGTGGGGTGTCATTCTCATTTTTGGGGGGAAATTGTAGCCAAAATGGTTCAGCCGTTTCCAAGAATGAGGCTAGGGAAAATCAGTTGTTTTGCCAATGTTAAAACATTTTTTGGATGCCTTTATTTGAACAGCTCTAGGACCCCCAGGCTTTGGAGCAGAGACTTGAAATTTGGCAGTGAGGTGGCCTTTGTGTCGGATGTGTCTTTTGCTATCCCTGTGAAAATTTGCCCAATGTGGACAAGTTATAAGCCTTGCATAGGTTCAGTAGAGACTTCTTCAATTTTAAACCTTTGAAGATTCTGTCCTCACTGAGCATGCTTTTAAACCTTTGAAGATTCTGTCCTCACAGTGCCTACTGCTGACCAGATTGCGCATGCACCATTGCCACAGAGCAACTGAGCATGCTCCAGCCTAGGGCTNCTAGAAGGAGGTCTGGTAGTACGCACCCCCTTTTATTAGGTAGTTCATTTTCCATTATAAGATGCCTGTTGTCAGTTGTTTATAAATTTGCCAAATTTTAACTATTTGGGCTGAAATTTTCTATGTGGGGTGTCATTCTCATTTTTGGGGGGAAATTGTAGCCAAAATGGTTCAGCCGTTTCCAAGAATGAGGCTAGGGAAAATCAGTTGTTTTGCCAATGTTAAAACATTTTTTGGATGCCTTTATTTGAACAGCTCTAGGACCCCCAGGCTTTGGAGCAGAGACTTGAAATTTGGCAGTGAGGTGGCCTTTGTGTCGGATGTGTCTTTTGCTATCCCTGTGAAAATTTGCCCAATGTGGACAAGTTATAAGCCTTGCATAGGTTCAGTAGAGACTTCTTCAATTTTAAACCTTTGAAGATTCTGTCCTCACTGAGCATGCTTTTAAACCTTTGAAGATTCTGTCCTCACAGTGCCTACTGCTGACCAGATTGCGCATGCACCATTGCCACAGAGCAACTGAGCATGCTCCAGCCTAGGGCTCCAGGGGCTCCAGCGGACTTTCACTGCAATTTCTGCTCCCAGCTGATCCAGGCCAGGGTGGTAGCAGACAGTGGAACTGAGAGCAAGGAGCCTGTCCCTCCTGTGCTCTGAATGACACCTTCCCCTGGCTGGCACCCAGGCAACATATGCATCTTTAATAACCTTACCATTCCACAGGGATCCTGTGGGGGGGAAAAATGTGATCATGTCATCAAAGACTGTATCATGATGCATATGCACAAGGAGACTGAATTAACGTTACACAGGCCACCTTAATTCTGACATTTCTCAACTTTTGAGCACCTGACTTTGCAAACTTAAATGTTCTTTTAACATCATTTTTTTGGTGTGTGTAATACATTCTATAAGACAATTTCAGAGTTTTATAGAAGGGATCCTATTCTCTATATCACTCTGCAGGTGTTCATAGTGATTGCTACAGAACTCTGTTGAACTCAGGTAGAACCCGATTGGTTGGATCCCTGTTGAATTCCATGGGCCGTTCCCAGAAGGGATAGGGATGGCAGGAAAAGGTTTAATCTCCTTTTGGAATGGCTATGGTTACTTGCTTTTACTGTCCCTATGTGCAGGACAATGAGATGAAGCCCACTGTTACTTAGATACCAGCATGTGAGCTAGAGAAACAGATTCACATGGGGTAGAACTGGCAGGAATTTTCCAGCCTCCAATTTAAAACAAAGAGTGTTGGAGTGTCAAAGAGACAATCAGAAGGAGAAGGTGTTCTTAAAATAATAACAATAACAACAGTGACTGTTAAATAACAATTCTCCATATCTCATTCGTCGGGATATTTTCATTTATGTTATGTGCCCAGCTGAATGCATAAAACTCAGACAATAATGATTAAGGCCTTGATGGATTCTTGTCTAATTGTGGGTATGGGGGAACACTGTTATACTTTTTTGCTTGATTGGTTGGCTGGAAAGGTGCTGGATTGACAGCTGTGGCACCCCCTGTTCAGTGTGTTCTCAGCTGTCCTTGGCCTGTTAGCTTTGGGACAGAGAAGCTGGATGCTTCTGTTTGGCACTTACACTATTTCTATCCCTTTGGGAAAGGCCAGCAATTCTCTTGCAATAACCACCCAAAACATGCAGAAGTGGTCAAATGACTGTAAAATAATAATAATTAACAATACTCTACACCTTTGTAGCAACTTCCATCCTAGTTGTTCAAAGTGCTTTAAATCTATCCAATAACTTCACAAAACCTCTGTCAAGCAAGTATTATCTCATTTTCCCGATGGGAAAATCGAGGCAAGGAGAGGTTAAGACATTCCGAGATTTTGATTCTTGTAGGTTTATTTTGAGCAAGGACATTACATATTTTACATATTTACAAGGCTGCTGTGAATTCATGCTCGTTAGTAGAAGAGAGAGAGCAGGAAAGTAAGCAATGTGCAACAGAAAGCTTGGTTGTAATGCATGAACAGCTCTTGATCTGTGTAGAGACTGGTTCCCAGAAATTAATTAACAAATCATACAGTGTGTGATACAATGCAGAATAGAAGGAACATGTGGCATCTGTTTTAGAATGTGTATATATGCTGATTAATAATTATAATAATTAATACTTTGGATGTGTTGTATACCCTGTACTCACCCCTATTTGTGAGTCTGACTCGCTCTGTGTAGTTTGATTGCATGCCAATAAAGAAACCTCAGTGACTAGTTTGGAATCAAGCTGAGTTCTTGGGAACCGAGTGGATAAGGTCTCGGAAGCCACTCCAACAATGTTAGCACTCTAGAAACAGGTAAGAAAATATACAAAGTGCCTTGCTCAGCTTCATATAGGAAGCCCTTGGCAGTGCTGGGAATGTAACTCAGGTCTGACTCCTAGCCCATGCTTAAGCCACAAGACCATTCACCTTCTCTATCTTTCCACTAGGGGATACAAAGTGTCTCATACCCCATCATTCCTTTCTCATGCACCCACCATTGTGGTTCCACATTTCCCTTAGAACTTGATTTCCCCTCAATGTGGTGGCACTCAGCACCTTTCAGGATCAGGCCTCTAGGCACTAGCACTATATTAGGCTGCAAAAATCAACTGATCCAAGTCTGAGGTCCTGTCCCTTACTAAATTCTGTCTCAGGACAGTCTTAGGTCAATGGAAATTGTCATATGTGAAGAAAAATCTGCAATACCCTGGAATGAAATAAAGCAGAGATTTCAGGAGTAGAGTCAGAAATAATGGGACTGAAATTATGTATCATAGAAGATTAGAGTTGAAAGAGACTCAGGAGGTCATCTAGTTCAACCTCCTGCTCAAAGCAGGACCAACGCCAACTAAATCATCCCAGCCACGGCTTTGTCAAGCCAGGCCTTAAAAACCTGTAAGGATGGAGATTCCACCACCTTCCTAGGTAACCCATTCCAGTGCTTCACCGCCCTCCTATTGAAATAGTTTTTCCTAATATCCAGCCTAGACCTCCCCCATTGCAACTTGAGACCATTGCTCCTTTTTCTGTCATCTGCCACCACTGAGAACAGCCGAGCTCCATCCTCTTTGGAATCCCCCTTCAGGTAGTTGAAGACTGCTATCAAATCCCCCCTCACTCTTCTCTTCTGCAGACTAAATAAGCCCAGTTATTTAGCCTCTCCTCATAAGTCATGTGCCCTAGCCCCCTAATCATTTTTGTTGCCCTCCGCTGAACTCTTTCCAATTTTTTCACATCCTTTCTGTAGTGGGGGGCCCAAAACTGAGTGCAATACTCCAGATGTGGCCTCACCAGTGCTGAATAGAGGGGAATAATCACTTCCCTCGGTCTGCTGGCAATGTTCTTGCTAATGCAGCCCAATATGCCGTTAGCCTTCTTGGCAACAAGGGCAAACTGTTGACTCATATCCAGCTTCTCGTCCACTGTAATCCCTAGGTCCTTTTCTGCAGAACTGCTGCTTAGCCAGCTGGTCCCCAGTCTGTAGCAGTGCATGGGATTCTTCCGTCCTAAGTGCAGGACTCTGCACTTGTCCTTGTTGAACCTCATCAGATTTCTTTAGGCCCAATCATCCAATTTGTCTAGGTCACTCTGGACCCTATCCTTACCCTCCAGCATCTCTTCCTCTCCCCCCAGCTTAATGTCATCCACGAACTTGCTGAGGGTGCAATCCATCATTAATGAAGATGTTGAACAAAACTGGCCCCAGGACCGACCCCTGGGTCACTCCGCTTGATACCGGCTGCCAACTAGACATCGAGCCATTGATCACTAACTGTTGAGCCTGACGATCTAGCCAGATTTCTATCCACCTTACAGTCCATTCATCCAATCCATACTTTTTAACTTGCTGGCAAGAATACTGTGGGAGACCATATCAAAAGCTTTTCTAAAGTCAAGGTATATCACATCCACTGCTTTCCCCATATTCACAGAGCCAGTTATCTCATCATAGAAGGCAATCAGGTTGGTCAAGCATGACTTGCCCTTGGTGAATCCATGTTGACTGTTCCTGATCACCTTCCTCTCCAAGTGCTTCAAAATGAATTCCTTGAGGACCCGCTCTATGATTTTTCTGGGGACCAAAGTGAGGCTGACTTGTCTGTAGTTCCCCAGATTCTCTTTCTTCCCTTTTTAAAAGATAGGCACTATATTTGCCTTTTTCCAATCATCTGGTACCTCCCCCGATCGCCACGATTTTTCAGAGATAATGGCCGATGGCTCTGCAATCACATCACCCAACACCCTCGGCACCCTCGGATGCATTGCATCCGGCCCCATAGACTTGTATATGTCCAGCTTTTCTAAATAGTCCTTAACCTGTTCTTTCACCACTGAGGGCTGCTCACTTCCTCCCCATACTGTTCTGCCCCGTGCAGCAGTCTGTGAGCTGACCTTGTCTGTGAAGACCTAGGCAAAAAAAGCATTGAGTACTTCAGCTTTTTCCACATCATCTGTCACTAGGTTGCCTTCCCCATTCAGTAAGGGTCCCACACTTTCCCTGACCTTCTTCTTGTTGCTAACAAACCTGTTGAAACCCTTCTTGTTACCCTTCACATCCCTTGCTAGCTACAACTCCAATTGTGCTTTAGCCTTCCTGATTACACCCCTGCATGCTTGAGCAATATTTTTATACTCCTCCCTAGTCATCTGTCCAAGTTTCCACTTCTTGTAAGCTTCCTTTTTGTGTTTAAACTCACCAAAGATTTCACTGTTAAGCCAAGCTGGTCACCTGCCATATTTGTTATTCTTTCTGCACATCCAGATGGTTTGTTCCTGCGCCCTCAATAAGGTTTCTTTAAAATACAGCCAGCTCTCCTGGACTTCTTTCCCCTTCATATTATACTCCCAGGGGATCCTGCCCATCAGTTCCCTGAGGGAGTCAAAGTCTGCTTTTCTAAAGTCCAGGGTTCATATTCTGCTGCTCTCCTTTCTTCCTTTTGTCAGGATCCTGAACTCGACCATCTCATGGTCACTGCTGCACAGGTTGCCACCGATTTCTACTTCCCCTACCAATTCTTCCCTGTTTGTGAGCAGCAGGTCAAGAGCAGCACGGCCCCTAGTTGGTTCCTCCAGCATCTGCACACAACACTCTCCAAAAACTTCCTGTATTGCTTGTAAACTTCCTGTATTGCTCTCCCAGCAGATGTCAGGGTGATTGAAATCCCCCTATATCAACCAGGGCCTGTGATCTGTATCAATTGAATTATACAGGTGGAAATAAAATACCATGATCTCAACATCTGGAGGCTAGTTAATGTGATTTAAAATGGCCACTGCACTGCATTTTCATTATTTATCCCAACTGATTCCTTTGATCACATCAGAACATTTCCACATAATGGGAAAACAGGTCTCAGAAATCCTCAAGACAAATTCAAGAAGAAAAATCCTTTGCAACAAACAAGCATGGGAGAGTCCTGGGGCCAGATCCCCAGCTGGTTTGATTTGAAGTCAATGAGGTTCTGATAATTTACATCAGTTGAAGATGTGTCCCTTGCCATGTAACAAAACTGACTTTAATGGGAGTTGAGGATGCATTGTCACCTCACAGGAGCAGCACTAGAATTTTTGGTATGGCAAAATCTCAATATTTAATCATTATTAGGATGTTTTGTTCAATTATTATCAATATCTGTGTTACAGTGCCATCTCAGGGCCCCAAACACGATGGTCAGCCATTGCGTTAGGTTAGGAATAGACACATAGTAAAAAAACAGTTCTTGCACCCCAAAGTGCATGCGGTCTGAGTTTGAGATACAATGTAAGAGGTGGGTGAAATAAACCAAGGAGCTAATTCCTCAAAGTACTTAAACATGTGCTTATCTTTTAATCATGTGCTTAAGTGCTTTGCAAAATAGAGTGGATTTAAACACATGCTTAAGTCCCATCGATTTCAATATGGTTTAAGTCTGTCCTTGAATGTCCTGAATAGGAATGCTTTCCTGAATCAGGGCCCAGCAGGGGCAGGGGCAGAGAATGGAGTAACAGTCAAGCAAAGCTTTATATTTTTGTTCTGATTGTAATGGCCAGTAGTTCCAATGCTAGGAAAAACAGTGATATTGAAAGTCTATCTACTCTTTTGTAATAGGATACTGCAGCTTTTCTCTTTCTTTTCTCTAATTTATTCACCTCAGGTTTGAGTTGAAAAAGCATCAGCCTGTACATTTTGTTTTCTCTATCTCTGAGTTCTCTTTTTTGCCTTCCAAAGGGAGGAGTCTACAGCTCATGAATCTAAACTTAAGGCTATTAATGGGGATTACATTGTAATTCCTTGCCTGGCCTTTGCACAGCTGTTGCAAAACTGACTTTATTGTCCATGCAAAGTCAACTGCATGAGGACGAACTCTCGTTAGTCTGAGGGCAAATTATCCAATCAGTCTGATTAATCTGGTTTTATAGGACCAGCCAAGAGCTTCCACTTTTCTCACTTCTAAGAAGTTTTTTAGTTAGAGTCTTGATTACTCTCTTCCTCAATAAAACACCTTTTTGTTTTATCCCAGGGGAAATTATTTCTCCCATCAAGTCTTTCACAAGGGACGGGAGGGGGGGAAATTTTAATGCATCCTTGCAGAAAGTATGTGAGTTTTCAAGGCCAAGAAAACACTCCCTTCCCCCAGCCGGGGATAAGCAGCAGCACAACTACTTTGTTTTACAAGGCACATGAGCCGGACAGTGGATCAATTTAGCCATCCCTGCCAATTGTTCTTCATTTTGAGACATCACACATTTTAGTCCACATAGGAAAGCCTTTTCTGGGTATGTTTATTGCATTGCAGACAATGCCTAGTTTAATTCTTCGGATTTTGAATAAAGCTTTGCATTTGTAACTATTTTGTAACTTTGCCCGGGGGAAAGCTTTTGTTGGCTTTCTTAACAGTGAACATCAGTTAATTTAGTAATAGGGGGCTTGGGGGAATCTGAGCTGTTTTCTGCCTGGTTGTGGATAAATGCTATATGTTCATGTGTTGGGAAGGGAATTCTCATGGGTGCGCATTGCATGGAGCTTCAGAGAGCATGAGCTCACTGGGAGGAGGCTTTGAGACTGTCAAAGGAATTTTGCATCTAAGGGCAAGACCCTCAACTTGTGTAAGTCAGCAAAGCTCTCTTGACGTCATTGGAGCTTGGCTTATTCATGCCATCTTGGGATCTGCCTCTAAATCCTTGTAAGTGATAGAACTGATAGGGACAGCATGTCTTCACAGAATTGGGGGAGGGATAGTTCAGTGGTTTGAGCATTGGTCTGCTAAACCCAGGGTTGTGAGTTCAATTCTTGAGGGGGCCACTTAGGGAGCTGGGGCAAAATCAGTACTTGGTCCTGCTAGTGAAGGCAGGGGGCTGGATTCAATGACCTTTTGGGGTCCCTTTCAGTTCTATGAGATAGGTATATCTCCATATATTATTATTCTTGTCTGTTTCCTTCTTGCATCACCCTAATAGGGCCAAGACTCTGCATAAAAAGGACTTGCCCTACAAACAGGTGGGGCAGTCAAGGGACAGAGTCTTCAGCCCCATGCTCGGTGTCTGGGCAGCTTGAACAAAGTTGGGTGTGCGGAGGAGAGGCAGTGAGGGTCCATTGTGACCCCTCCCAGAAAAGCACTGCATTGTCCTTACTCCATTTTGCACAAGGGGTGTCCGTTGCCTCTCTGGACACTTTCCAGTCCCTAGACTCCTATGCAGCCAAAAAGTATTATTTCCACTGTGTTAGGGTCTTGTAGGGTCTTTTGCATGTTGTTTCAAATCAACCTTGTCTTTAATAGTTGCTGCAAAATGATATTTTGTTTAGAAAATGTCATTTTGAAATGAAATGTTGAAATGGTTTATTTCAGAACTGTTGAAATAGACTCATAGACTTTAAGGCCAGAAGGGACCAGCATGATCATGTAGTCTGACCTCCTGCACATCGCAGGCCAGAGAAACTCACCCACCCGCTCCTGTAATAGACCCACGACCTCTGGCTGAGTTACTGATGTCCTCAAATCTTAATTTAGAGACTTCAAGTTACAAAGAATCCACCATTTACTTTAGTTCAAACCAGCAGGTGACCCAGGCCCCATGCTGAAGAAGAAGAAATAAGAATGCTAGGGTTTCTACCAATCTAACCCAGAGGAAAATTCCTTACCAGCCACAAATATGGTGACCAGTTAGACTGCTGAGCATGTGGGCAAGACCCACCAGCCAGACACCTCAGAAACAATTATCTGTAGTACCTCAGAGCCCTCCCCCTCTAGTGTCCCATCTCCAGCTGCTGGAGATGTTTGCTAATAGCAGTTGTGGGTGGGCCATGTGCCATTGTAGGCAATCTCATCATACCATCCCCTCCATATATTTATCAAACTCAGTCTGAAAACAGGCTTGTTTTTTTGTCATAAGAACATAAGAACATAAGAACGGCTGTACTGGGTCAGACCAAAGGTCCATCTAGCCCAGTATCCTGTCTACCGACAGTGGCCAATGCCAGGTGCCCCAGAAGGAGTGAACCTAACAGGTAATGATCAAGTGATCTCTCTCCTGCCATCCATCTCCACCCTCTGACAAACAGGGGCTAGGGACACCATTCCTTACCCACCCTGGCTAATAGCCATTAATGGACTTAACCTCCATGAATTTATCCAGTTCTCTTTTAAATGCTGTTATAGCCCTAGCCTTCACAACCTCCTCAGGCAAGGAGTTCCACAAGTTGACTGTGTGCTGTGTGAAGAAGAACTTCCTTTTATTTGTTTTAAACCTGCTGCCTATCCCCATTACTCCTCTTGGAAGGCTGTTCCAGAACTTCACTGCTCTGATGGTTAGAAACCTTCATCTAATTTCAAGCCTAAACTTATTGATAGCCAGTTTATATCCATTTGTTCTTGTGCCAGCCTTGACCCTTAACTTCAATGGATTTGGTTTTTTGTTTTTTGTTGAAAACTATTTGATAATTCGACCCAAATTAGCTAATAGTTTCAGTGCTCAAAAAATGCAATTTTCAAAGAATTTACTATTTGCCAAAAAAACTTCATCCAGGTCTACTTGTGAGCTTATTTATGGCCTGTTTCATAGCCCACCTGAGAGTCTTCCAATTGACTTCAGTGGCCTTTGGATCAGGATCAGAGGTGCTACAGGATTTGGGTGTTTCTTTGCAGTCCTGAAATACTGCAGTGCTCACAACAATAACAATGTACACCTCTACCC
>QXTE01000211.1:2372734-2468649 GCA_003942145.1 Platysternon megacephalum | reverse complement strand
CAGGGGTCGGCAACCTCTGGCACGCGGCTCGCCAGGGTAAGCACCCTGGCGGGCCGGGCCAGTTTATTTACCTGCCGCGTCGGCAGGTTCGGCCGATCGCGGCTCCCACTGGCCGCGGTTCGCCGCTCCGGGCCAATGGGGGCAGCGGGAAGCGGCGCGGGCGAGGGATGTGCTGGCCGCGGCTTCCCGTCGCCCCCGTTGGCCCGGAGCGGCGAACCGCGGCCAGTGGGAGCCGCGATCGGCCGAACCTGCCGACGCGGCAGGTAAATAAACTGGCCCGGCCCGCCAGGGTGCTTACCCTGGCGAGCCGCGTGCCAGAGGTTGCCGACCCCTGCTCTACGTGAAAGTGAGAATACAAAATATAGTCCTTCAATATCTCTAATGACATGCCACCTAGAAAGCTGGAATGCCAAGAACTGAATTCTGCCATCTGCACTTTGAATATAACAATCAGGGCTTCCAGTTACATGGGTGTCATCTGAATTGGTTACAACGTGCTTACAATTTATACTACAGGCAGGCGCTAACCTAAGCATATTGAAATATTCGTCTGAAAAGTGCTGTAGGAGTGCAGAGCATTATTATCTGTGGTGCCCTGGCTAAGTGAGCTGGGGAAGCAAGCTGACAATGCACCTGTCGACAATCCGTTTGATAAGTGCCATTCAGTCTATTGCTTTTATCATACCAAGTCTCCACAGACTTTGAAGCTCAATATAAACTTGGCAAAGGTTTTGCCCATGATGCTTATTAACGAAGGATAATTTCCACCAGCTGTAAATCAGAAGGACAGCTAGTTTTGACTGTTTCTTTTTGCGTGCTGTGCATGCTTGCTGGGACATTATATATAACAAGATTTTTTTCCCCCATCCAATATATGTACAGTGTGTGTGTTTGAGACCCCCAGTTCCTTAGATCCAGAGTGGTGCTGGATTGCTACATTTAAGTGTGCTTATTCCTCTGCAAGATTAAAAGAAGGCTAATTGTATTTCTATGCGGTATTTTTCCTACATAAGACTTGTAAGGAGAATTCTTCTAGTCATTCAAACCTCTAGAGCAGTGGTTCTCAACCCGTGGCCCTTGGGCTGCTTGTGGACCAATCAGCACACAGCTGCGGCCCATGTAACATCCCCAGGGCCATACAGGTAGTATATATATTGTGTGGAATCAGCCCACAATGATAAATAGGTTGAGAACCACTGCTCTAGAGGTATCTTGGCAATCAGAGATATGTGGAAATCAGGTGTTCATGCTGATGCTTTTAGATCTTTTACTTGCTTTTGGCACCATTGGTCATGAGCTGTCATTGACTTGCTATAGTATTTGCGTTTTTAAATACAGTCCAGGACTCGTATATCCAGGGAGAATTGCACTTTTAATCGTTGTATAAATCAAAGCTATCCCAGCTGTGCTCTGTTAGTTTCGAGGCATTTTAGGTTCTTATTCATGGGATTCAACTGTCAAGAATTGCTACAAGGGAATGGCACTTGCCCACACCAAGTTTCTGCGACTATTTCATTTGCATTGGAAGAATCCCTCCACCAGCCATTCTTCATCCCAGAGCTTGGACTGGGGAAGTGTAGGCAGCTCTGTTGTACCCCTTGCTCCTGGTCCACAATGTGGGGAAGCACTGAAACATCACCACCATCAGTTTTAGTGCAAACTCTACTCTCTCCGTTTTTTCCAAGGTGCTGATTTCATCATGCAGTTATAATTATTATAGTTCAGGGGTCGGCAACCTCTGGCACGCGGCTCGCCAGGGTAAGCACCCTGGCGGGCTGGGCCAGTTTGTTTACCTGCCGCGTCGGCAGGTTCGGCCGATCGCGGCTCCCACTGGCCGCGGTTCGCCGCTCCGGGCCAACGGGGGTGACGGGAAGCCGCGGCCAGCACATCCCTCGCCCGCGCCGCTTCCCGCTGCCCCCATTGGCCTGGGACGGCGAACCGCAGCCAGTGGGAGCCACGATCGGCCGAACCTGCCGACGCGGCAGGTAAACAAACTGGCCCGGCCCGCCAGGGTGCTTACCCTGGCGAGCCGCGTGCCAGAGGTTGCCGACCCCTGTTATAGTTGTTTATATGATAACCACCATGGATAAATTCATGGTGGTTAAGTCCATTAATGGCTATTGGCCAGGATGGGTAAGGAATGGTGTCCCTAGCCTCTGTTTGTCAGAGGATGGAGATGGATGGCAGGAAAGAGATCACTTGATCATTGCCTGTTAGGTTCACTCCCTCTGGGGCACCTGGCATTGGCCACTGTTGGTAGACAGGATACTGGGCTAGATGGACCTTTGGTCTGACCCGGTACGGCCATTCTTATGTTCTTAATAACTAGAGGTGCCAGTTGAGCTCAGGACCCCACTCCACAAACACTTTCTGAGAGAGAGTTTTCCCCCCAAAGAGCTTACAATATAAACAGATAAATGGTTGTAAGGAAACATAGGTACAGGAAGGTCATCCAGCAAGTCTGTGGCAGAATCAGGAATAGAGCCCCTGATCAGGAATAGAGCCCCTCTCCACTGCTGCCTCTCTGTGCAGATTTACATCCCCATGAAAACCTCTTGCACATGTAAATCTTTACACCGGAGCTGGACAAGAGGCGTACGTGCCTGAATTGTATTTCTTTGGCCTGGTGGTTGGTGTTCATCACCGTAACTATCTCACCGTGTGTGTCCTGGCACTCCCGACATTACCAGAGAATACATACAATAGGGCAAGGAGCGTGTAAATGATTCATTTTATTGCAGTGCCCAAGCACAAAAGGATGCAGCACTTCCTAGTGATGTGAGGGGAAATATTAGTAAAAATGAAAGATGTAGAGCACAGCCAATCAGGGCATGTTTGTAAAATCTCATGAGCAAATCAAACACATGATGAATCAATAAAAGCCACCCACGCAGTCCACTGTGCAGCAGTAGTTGAACATATGCTCTCAGAATTCCTTGTCGTACAAAAATGACAGCTTCTTGGTCTTAGAAAACAGACGCTACCGGGATGCTGCCGGAGGCATCATGAACCAGGCTGCCATGCCAAGCAGAAGGGCACCCTACTGAGAATGACTATGCTAAGGTTCAGAGGAAATAATATGATTTGTTCTTTCACCTAACATGGAATTAAAAAAAAAAGACAGGTGAATTTATGCCATTTCTGAACATTTTTATATCTAATTTTAAGGGAGATGCTTTGGGAAAATACTGTCCGATTTGAGTTAGTCCGATTTTTACTGATGCGAGTAAGGCTGAAAGGCAAACATGGAATACTTGCAAATAAAAATATGTTTGTAATAAGGAATGTTTGGTGCCACTTCTTTGCAGGAGAGATTGTAGTGTTTGAGTAGGTGGCTGTTGCTGAAGGAGCAGGGAAGCCATGCTGCAGCAGGAAACCCCAGGAGGAAGTTTAGGGGACTCAGCCAGAATTCCTCCAGGAAGTCCCCCAGAATTCCAGAATTCCTCCAGAATTCCCCCAGGAAACTAGCATATGCATTCCATGAGACCAGAGTGTGCACCTTCATTTCAGTCAGCTCGCTCAACGGGCCAGTGCAGGGGCAGGTGGAGACGTGGCCGCAGTTTTGCTGCGATGGGGGTCAGCCAATTTCCAATTAGGCACTCCTAATAAGGAGTGATGGGGTCAGCCAATTTCCCCTTTCTGGAGGGTTCAAACCAGTCAATACATAAGTGGGCATGGGGCGGAATGAGAACATCATTTTCATGCAGAGAAATGTCTGCAAAGAAACTGCAAATCCGTCTGCTGTTCAGAGGGATTAAGCAATTCAGTATAATTTACTGTGGCAAGAGTGTCAAACCATGTCTATACCACAAAATTAAGTCGACCTAACTTACATCAGCATACAGCCACCGCAGTGATTACATCGCTTGTGCGTGTCCACACTTTGCTCCTTGTGTCAGCGGTACACGTCCTCACCAGGAGCGCTTGTACCGTCAGCGTAGGGCATTGTGGGATGGCTCCCGAAAGCCAGTAACAGTCGACGTAAACAATGCAGTGTCTACACTGACACGGTGTCAGTCTAACTACATCAACCCTGACTCTATGCTGCTTGTGGAAGTGGAGTTAAGTCAGCATAGCAAGGCAGTTACATTGGCAGGAACGAAATTTAGGTGTGGACATTTCCATAGTTAGGTCAACGTAAACTGCTTTGCATTGACCTAACTCTGTAGTGTAAACTAAATCTTAAATAGTGCAATATATTTATAGGTTGAAAATGTAATAAGAAATTATCAGTTACTTTGTGGGTTTCACCATCATGTCAGGTGCATGAATAAATTAGCAAAGGAGATTGTTTGGATACTTGATAAGCATGTACTACAAATACAGACCATACATTCTATTTTATTTGTAAAGCATGTGAAATTAAAAATGTGCTTTTAGGTCTGACTCACTTTAGGTCTCAAGAGTTTCTTAGACAAAAGATTATATTGATTTCTAATAAACACTTAAATGATTTAAATGTGTAATAGCTTGCAGAGTTGGGGACTGGGGTTTTTGTTTTGCTGTTTTTGTTTTTTCTTTTGTTTTTACTAACAAAGTTTTGGTTTCTCAGATCCAGAAGAATGAGACCCAAGTCTTTGGGTTACTAGCATATAAATCAGCTTAATTAAAGCTAGTGAATAGAAGAGATGGAAAAACCCTGGCAGTAAAATCGTCAACTGGTTAAGCAGTCAATTAAAGTCAAGCTGAATTCCAGAATCAATGAAAAGAGCTTAGTTTAGAGTGTAAATCTTAAGCT
Source organism: Platysternon megacephalum (assembly GCA_003942145.1). Taxonomy (NCBI): domain Eukaryota; kingdom Metazoa; phylum Chordata; order Testudines; family Platysternidae; genus Platysternon; species Platysternon megacephalum. The sequence goes on along the minus strand of QXTE01000211.1, from coordinate 2,463,911 downwards.
AATGAAAAAGAGAGCATTTCCTACTGCTAGAAAAAGAAGATTAAAAGTTAATTAACATAGACAGTCAAAAGGCTTGTATTTAATGCAAAGTAAAAAGTTGCCCAACAATGGGAAAACTATGATGGGCAAATGCTGAGTTTTATGTTTAATGAAGAAACATCAGACTAAGATCACAAAGATGGCTTTAGCGTCTCATATGTATTTCACTGCTTTTCTTTATTGACTGGGTGTGTTGCATCACAATAGAGGCACACTTCCCTCATCTAAGTCCTTTTAAATAGTGCTCTGTCATTCTGCCAGGCTACATAATAGCAAACCTACATTGATCGTGTGTGTTTCAATGCAAATATGCCACAGCACCTGGCAAACTATCTAGCTAAGAGAATAGGAGTACTTGTGGCACCTTAGAGACTAACAAATTTATTGTAGCATAAGCTTTCGTGGGCTACAGCTCACTTCATTGGATGCATGTAGTGGAAAATACAGAAGGAAGATATATATATATACACACATGAAACAATGGATCTTACCATACACATTATAAGGAGAGTGATCAGTTGTCAGCAGGAGAGAAAAATAAGTCTTTGTGGTGGTAATGAAAATGGTCCATTTCCAGCACTTGACCAGGAGATATAAGGAACTGTAGGGGGCAGGGGGGAAGATAAGCATGGAGAAATAGTTTTACCTTGTGTAATGGCCCATCCACTCCCAGTCTTTATTCAAACCTAATTTGATGGTGTCCAATTTGCAAATTAATTCCAATTCAGCAGTCTCTCGTTGGAGTCTGTTTTTGAAGTTTTTTTGTTGTAATATTGCGACTTTTAGGTCTGTAATCGAGTGGCCAGGGAGGTTGAAGTGTTCTCCAACTGGTTTTTGAATGTTATAATTCTTGACGTCTGATTTGTGTCCATTTATTCTTTTACGTAGAGACTGTCCGGTTTGGCCAATGTACATGGCAGAGGGGCATTGCTGGCACATGATGGCATATATCACATTGGTAGATGTGCAGGTGAACGAGCCTCTGATAGTGTGGCTGATGTGATTAGGTCCTATGATGGTATCCCCTGAATAGATATGTGGACAGAGTTGGCAACGGGCTTTGTTGCAAGGATAGGTTCCTGGGTTAGTGTTTTTGTTGTGTGGTGTGTGGTTGCTGGTGAGTATTTGCTTCAGGTTTGGGGGCTGTCTGTAAGCAAGGACTGGCCTGTCTCCCAAGATCTGTGAGAGTGATGGATCGTCCTTCAGGATAGGTTGTAGATCCTTGATGATGCGCTGGAGAGGTTTTAGTTGGGGGCTGTAGGTGATGGCTAGTGGCGTTCTGTTACTTTCTTTGTTGGGCCTGTCCTGTAGTAGGTGACTTCTGGGTACTCTTCTGGCTCTGTCAATCTGTTTCTTCACTTCAGCGGGTGGATATTGTAGTTGTAAGAACGCTTGATAGAGATCTTGCAGGTGTTTGTCTCTGTCTGAGGGGTTGGAGCAAATGCGATTGTATCTTAGAGCTTGGCTGTAGACAATGGATCGAGTGGTGTGGTCTGGATGAAAGCTGGAGGCATGTAGGTAAGTATAGCGGTCAGTAGGTTTCCGGTATAGGGTGGTGTTTATGTGGCCATCATTTATTAGTACTGTGGTGTCCAGGAAGTGGATCTCTTGTGTGGACTGGTCCAGGCTGAGGTTGATGGTGGGGTGGAAATTGTTGAAATCATGATGGAATTCCTCAAGGGCTTCTTTACCATGGGTCCAGATGATGAAGATGTCATCAATGTAGCGCAAGTAGAGTAGGGGTGTTAGGGGATGAGAGCTGAGGAAGCGTTGTTCTAAGTCAGCCATAAAAATGTTGGCATATTGTGGGGCCATGCGGGTACCCATAGCAGTGCCGCTGATTTGAAGGTACACATTGTCCCCAAATGTAAAATAGTTATGGGTGAGGACAAAGTTACAAAGTTCAGCCACCAGGTTTGCCGTGACATTATCGGGGATACTGTTCCTGATGGCTTGTAGTCCATCTTTGTGTGGAATGTTGGTGTAGAGGGCTTCTACATCCATAGTGGCTAGGATGGTGTTTTCAGGAAGATCAGTAATGGATTGTAGTTTCCTCAGGAAGTCAGTGGTGTCTCGAAGATAGCTGGGAGTGCTGGTAGCGTAGGGCCTGAGGATGGAGTCTACATAGCCAGACAATCCTGCTGTTAGGGTGCCAATGCCTGAGATGATGGGGCGTCCAGGATTTCCAGGTTTATGGATCTTGGGTAGCAGATAGAACACCCCTGCTCGGGGTTCTAGGGGTGTGTCTGTTCGGATTTGCTCTTGTGCTTTTTCAGGGAGTTTCTTGAGTAGATGGTGTAGTTTCTTTTGGTAACCCTCAGTGGGATCAGAGGGTAATGGCTTGTAGAATGTGGTGTTGGAGAGCTGCTTAGCAGCCTCTTGTTCATATTCCGATCTATTCATGATGACAACAGCACCTCCTTTGTCAGCCTTTTTGATTATGATGTCAGAGTTGTTTCTGAGGCTCTGGATGGCACTGTGTTCTGCACGGCTGAGGTTATGGGGCAGGTGATGCTGTTTTTCCACAATTTCAGCCCGTGCACGTCGGCGGAAGCATTCTATGTAGAAGTCCAGTCTGTTGTTTCGACCTTCAGGGGGAGTCCACCCAGAATCCTTCTTTTTGTAGTGTTGGTAGGAAGGTTTCTGTGGGTTAGTATGTTGTTCAGAGGTGTTTTGGAAATATTCCTTGAGTCGGAGACGTCGAAAATAGGATTCTAGGTCACCACAGAATTGTATCTTGTTCGTGGGGGTGGAGGGGCAGAAGGAGAGGCCCCGAGATAGGACAGATTCTTCTGCTGGGCTAAGAGTATAGCTGGATAGATTAACAATATTGCTGGGTGGGTTAAAGGAACCACTGTTGTGGCCCCTTGTGGCATGTAGTAGTTTAGATAGTTTAGTGCCCTTTTTCTTTTGTAGAGAAGCAAAGTGTGTGTTGTAAATGGCTTGTCTAGTTTTTGTATAATCCAGCCACGAGGAAGTTTGTGTGGAAGGTTGGTTTTTTATGAGAGTATCCAGTTTTGAGAGTTCATTTGTAATCTTTCCTTGTTTGCTGTATAGGATGTTGATCAGGTGGTTCCGCAGTTTCTTTGAGAGTGTGTGGCACAATCTCTCAGCATAGTCTGTGTGGTATGTAGACTGTAATGGATTTTTTACTTTCAGTCCTTTTGGTATGATGTCCATCTGTTTGCATTTGGAAAGAAAGATGATGTCTGTCTGTATCTGTCCGAGTTTTTTCATTAAGTTGATGGATTTCCACTCCATACGGCTAAATTCAGTGCCTTGCATAATGACAGGTTTCAGAGTAATAGCCGTGTTAGTCTGTATCCGCAAAAAGAAACAGGAGTACTTGTGGCACCTTAGAGACTAACAAATTTATTGTAGCATAAGCTTTCGTGGGCTACAGCTCACTTCATCGGATGCATGCAGTGGAAAATACAGAAGGAAGAGATATATATACACACATGAAACAATGGATCTTACCATACACATTATAAGGAGAGTGATCAGTTGTCAGCAGGAGAGAAAAAAAAAAAAAAAAAAGGTCTTTGTGGTGGTAATGAAAATGGCCCATCTCCAGCACTTGACAAGGAGATATAAGGAACTGTAGGGGGCGGGGGGGAAAGATAAGCATGGAGAAATAGTTTTACCTTGTGTAATGGCCCATCCACTCCCAGTCTTTATTCAAACCTGATTTGATGGTATCCAATTTGCAAATTAATTCCAATTCAGCAGTTTCTCGTTGGAGTCTGTTTTTGAAGTTTTTTTGTTTTAATATTGCGACTTTTAGGTCTGTAATCGAGTGGCCAGGGAGGTTGAAGTGTTCTCCAACTGGTTTTTGAATGTTATAATTCTTGACGTCTGATTTGTGTCCATTTATTCTTTTACGTAGAGACTGTCCAGTTTGGCCAATGTACGTGGCAGAGGGGCATTGCTGGCACATGATGGCATATATCACATTGGTAGATGTGCAGGTGAACGAGCCTCTGATAGTGTGGCTGATGTGATTAGGTCCTATGATGGTATCCCCTGAATAGATATGTGGACAGAGTTGGCAACGGGCTTTGTTGCAAGGATAGGTTCCTGGGTTAGTGTTTTTGTTGTTTGGTGTGTGGTTGCTGGTGAGTATTTGCTTCAGGTTTGGGGGCTGTCTGTAAGCAAGGACTGGCCTGTCTCCCAAGATCTGTGAGAGTGAGGGATCGTCCTTCAGGATAGGTTGTAGATCCTTGATGATGCACTGGAGAGGTTTTAGTTGGGGGCTGTAGGTGATGGCTAGTGGCGTTCTGTTACTTTCTTTGTTGGGCCTGTCCTGTAGTAGGTGACTTCTGGCTACTCTTCTGGCTTTGTCAATCTGTTTCTTCACTTCAGCAGGTGGATATTGTAGTTGTAAGAACGCTTGATAGAGATCTTGTTGGTGTTTGTCTCTGTCTGAGGGGTTGGAGCAAATGTGATTGTATCGTAGAGCTTGGCTGTAGACAATGGATCGAGTGGTGTGGTCTGGATGAAAGCTGGAGGCATGTAGGTAAGTATAGCGGTCAGTAGGTTTCCGGTATAAGGTGGTGTTTATGTGGCCATCATTTATTAGTACTGTGGTGTCCAGGAAGTGGATCTCTTGTGTGGACTGGTCCAGCCTGAGGTTGATGGTGGGGTGGAAATTGTTGAAATCATGATGGAATTCCTCAAGGGCTTCTTTACCATGGGTCCAGATGATGAAGATGTCATCAATGTAGCACAAGTAGAGTAGGGATGTTAGGGGACGAGAGCTGAGAAAGCGTTGTTCTAAGTCAGCCATAAAAATGTTGGCATATGTAAAGTAGAATGAATTATATTGTAAAAATAGAATGGATTAAAGAAATACTGTATGTTCCTTTAAGCAGGAATGAGGAATGTTGAAATATAATTGTCAGGAAGAGAAACATTAAGATATAGAACAATGAGTCGCACCTAAGCTAATGGGACATTAACAGAAGATTGCTAAGAGTTAATAAGGAAATAAGATGTGTGTCTGGCCCCAGGAAAACTTATCAGCTTTGCTTCCTTTGTTTTCTTGTTAAGTTCACCCTCCCTTTTATCTGTATAAATAAGACAGTCTGAGTCTTATATGGTACTCACATTATCTGGTTGTATTAGCACAGCGCTGCGCTAATAAAACAGAGTGGTCTGGCAAATCGTGAGTCCTGATTCTAACTTTGACACATACTGTGGGGCCATGCGGGTACCCATAGCAGTGCCGCTGATTTGAAGGTACACATTGTCCCCAAATGTAAAATAGTTATGGGTGCATCCCTAGAGATGCAAAAAGTGCCAGGAGATTTTAAAATGATAATGTGTGGTTAGGACCTCATCTTCACATCTCATTTGAAAGACATCACAATGTGCTATAAAACTAGCCAAGCTATTATTTCTCTGCTGAATGAGAGAGAAGAGTGCCACCTAATGAACTGTAAGAGTAATTCCTTCAGCACCACGGGCTTTCGTTCCCATACAGGAAATGACCTGGCTTATCTTATGAGATCTTACTCTGATCAGTAGTTCTGATGACCCACCTACTGGAATAATTAAGGGGCCATGACTGCTTATGGATCATGATGTTGCTGAAGGGGATTTCAACCATCATTGTTATCTATAATGGCATCCCTTATTGTGTTGAGAGTATACATTTATTGTGACTCAAATATCTGGCTCACATGGGCAGAAACAAGCACACCACTCCACTTTAACCAGAGCAAATCATTGTAAGGAATAGATGAGAGCATCTGTCCACTTTGCCCACCACTGTCAGATGCTCCACATTATAGCTGTCACGGTTATGGGGCTAGTTGAACCTCTGTCCTCTTTGTGGTCTCTGAGTGCACCCCCTCAGGTGTTTGGCCTCTTGCCTTTACCTGTCTCAGGGTGGAACCTCACCATTCTTCAACTCTTATGATACGTCTACACTGCAGCTGGGAGGTGTAATATCCATTATGAGTGGACATACTAGCACTCTCCCTGATTGAGCTGGCATATTTAAAAATAGCAGTTTGGGATAGCCACCTAAGTATGTACCTAGGACAGGGGTCGGCAACCTCTGGCACGCGGCTCGCCAGGGTAAGCACCCTGGCAGGTCGGGCCAGTTTGTTTACCTGCCGCGTTGGCAGGTTCAGCTGATCGCGGCTCCCACTGGCCGCGGTTCGCCGTCCCAGGCCAATGGGGGCAGCGGGAAGCGGCGCGGGCGAGGGATGTGCTGGCCGCGGCTTCCCGTCGCCCCCGTTGGCCCGGAGCGGCGAACCGNAACTTTTAAATCAAGATTGGATTTTTTCTAAAAGATATTATCTGGGTCAAACAGGAATTAATTCAGGGAAGTTCTATGGCCTGCGTTATGCAGGAGGTCAGACTGGATGATCACAGTGGTTCTGTCTGTTCTTACAATCTGTGAATCTATAAACCAATAAGGTCTTATGGAAATGAAATAAGGTTCAACAGAAACTATTCTGTGAGCCTATGGGATTTGATAGGGTATGAAAACTATGGAAGAACTATTAGCATCATCTTTAGAATTATGATACATACAAATGCAATACATTTCCATAGGGTGGTTTAAAATATCTATACAATGGTTGGCAACATTTATTACATTCTATAGGGCCTTTTGGTAAGTCAGTGGCTAATTATAAGAGGGAAGAAGGAGGGCACAGAAGATGTAAATGAAGTTAATCATTCTCATTGGTCACATATTTAAAATGCAGAGGAAGTTCCTGGGGACACCTGTTCCTTCAAGACAAACTGACCCTTCCCTGCACCCTCTGATTTTCAGATTCACAGCAACTATTCAGATACACAAGGACTGCCACCTGATATAGGGCCTGATCCAAAGCCCATTGAAGCCAATGGGAGCTTTTCCATTGATTTCAATGGGCTTGGGATCAGACCCCCATAATGCATTGCACAGCAACTACAGAGCAATATAACCTGGCCAGGAACAAGCACAGTGATTTTCTTGATGATTAGATGTGCCTTTGCTGTACTCTGCAGTGAGTGGGTGAGAGCCTATCATGCTGTCTTTAACCTTTACTCCACAGATGCCTGGGGATGAAGAGTCGGCAGGGGAGCCATCAGGCATTTGTGGAATGGGTCTGTATTTGAAGGAGATGGAGGGCAGGAGTGGTAAGATATATAACTCAGTTTCTGCCATAGGAAGTTCAGCAACAGCCATTAAACAGCTCGACTGGGAAGCAAGTTTCAACCACATCTTCTGTTTCTGTATAGCTTTAATTGCCTCCCATTAGAAAGAAAAACAGCAAGAAAAGTCATTGGGCCTCTGGAGCGAATGGCAGTGATGTAAGGGCCACGGTGACCCCAGTGTTAAAATCCCACTGGAAGGTGGTTCTTAGTCAGAAAGTCTCCTGCTGAAGTTGAAAAACTCCTTAAAACTTCTAATGCGCATTTGCCTGCAAACTGAAAGATGACCCAAATCTCTCATGCCACCCAGTCCCATCTAATCCCCACAAGTGAGTTATTTCCTGTTGACTAAGGCTGTGGCTACACTGCAGCCGGGATCCACGCTCTAAGATCGATCCACTGGCGGTCGATTTAGCGGGTCTAGTGAACAGGGCCGGCTTTGCTGCCCCAAGCGGCGAGAAAAAAAAAAGCCACGATCGGCGGCACTTCGACGGCAGGTCCTTCCCTCCGACCGAGGGACCCGCCGCCGAATTGCCGCTGAAGAGCCCGACATGATGCCCCTTCCCCTTGGCTGCCCCAAGCACCTGCTTGCTGAGCTGGTGCCGGCCCTGCTAGTGAAGACCCGCCAAATCGACAGCAGATCTCTGTCCAGTCGACCCCTGTACTCTACCCCCAACGAGAAGAGTAAGGTAAGTCGACGAGAGAATTTCTCCCATTGACTCCCCCCGGTGTAGACCCCGTGGTAACTCGACCTAAAGTACTTTGAGTCCAGCTACGTTATTCATGTAGCTGGAGTTGCGTAGCGTAGGTCGACTTACCGCAGTATTGTAGACATAGCCTGAGGCTTCTCTCCAGTCAACACATGGCTCTATTCTCAGCCACTCTTGACTTTTATCATTCACTAGGCAGCATCAGGTTCTAGGAGTTATTTTGGAGAAGTTCTATGGCCTGTGTTATACAGGAGGTCACAATGGTCCCTTGAAATCTCTGAATCTTTCTTTTCTTTCGTATCCTGGTCTTCACAGCCCGCTGTTTCGGGAAGCAAGGTTTGAACAGCCTTTCTGGTTAATATTCATCTCTCTCCCTGAAGCACAGCACTCCCGTGTCACTTCTGCATTTCACTCAGGAGTGACTGCACTGTGCCCATGCCCTGAATAGTAGCAAAATATCTCTGCAAAGGTACCATGGTTAGCAGAGGGTGCAGTAGTAATAAAGCTGATGCACTCCCTAGGTTGGCTGCTGGTTTACAGGTCTCCCCGTGGAGCAAGAAGCAAGCTATGGCATGACATTTTGCCTTCCTTTTAAGAACAAACATTGAACTAGGTAACTCTGCTCTGGCCAAGCTGTGGATGGCACGGGGATGGAGCAGAGATAGCAAGAATGCCTCTGGGCCATGTCTGTGGCTTCCTCATCCTGGGGCCAGCCAGAAGGCACAGCTAAAGCCTTGTCTACACTTACGATACCCCTGACTCAGACATCAGACCCCTGTAATTTGTGTACATGCGTCCCAGGCTGACCCCTAAGGACAGGCAAGGCCAAACTGGGGTTTGCACCAGTTGAGAGGAGGCACAAATGTCTATTATCTTATTCAGTGCAAACTCCAGCTAAGGCCCTGGGGTGGGTTTTCTACCACTTACAGGGGCTGAGTAGGTTAAAAAGGACCAATTAGCTGCATAGGCTACATCTGGAGGAGAGCCAGGGATGGATAAAGCCTAACTGAAGATGAAGCCCAGCTTGTCAGTGCAGGCTAGGTTTATATGAAGACAGGAAATTGAGAGCAAGAGGGAGCTGCCAGGGGGAACTTTGCTTGGGAAACAAGCTGCATTTTGTTTATTACATCGTAGAATTTAGCTGACAATTTGATTGGTGGTGCATGAGGCAGAATCGTGCCTAGCTCCCTCTCCCACATCCGGGTTATAACATCCCAGGTTGGGTCTGCTGCAGGGACTGAATCCATGAGCTCTGAATCTAAAAGCACGAGACGCTATTGCTTGAGCTAAAGACCTATCATCCTGGGCTTGCAGGTGGTTGCAAACTCAACTCTTTGTGCAATGTGTAGCCACTAGAAGAGAACAAAGAGCCACGTTGCATCAGTCTGAGTTACGGCTTCATGGTCCAAGAGGAGTAAAACCATCTGTGTGAGCCAAGTCATCCCCTCCCACGGTGATCTCATAGGATGCATGCAGGGGTCTGGGAAACTAGGAGGTGCCCAGTGTGCCTTCTGGAAGAGGCAGTATGCTGCACCCTGCAAACCTCACCCATCGAGAGTCTGATTCTGGGCTCACTTAATCCAGTTTTGCAGCCATGTCCCATTGTTGGGCATGGAGTTTCTCCTGATTTACATCAGTGCAAGAAAGAGGAGAATCTGGCTTCAGAGCTACCAATCTAACTAGCAAGCTAAACATGCAGTTTCCTACAAATCCATTTTTCAAAGGCATAGGGCTTGGGAGACTTCATAAGAAAGGAGTGCCCCACAGAGCCCTGGAATTGGCAGGAATGACCCATATTTGCTACACTGTTCCCCTCACACATAGAATCATAGACTTTAAGGTCGGAAGGGACCATTATGATCGTCTAGTCCAGGGGTAGGCAACCTATGGCACGCATGCCAAAGGCGGCACAAGAGCTGATTTTCAGTGGCACTCACACTGCCCGGGTCCTGGCCACCGGTCCGGGGAGGCTCTGCATTTTAATTTAATTTTAAATAAAGCTTCTTAAACATTTTAAAAACCTTATTTACTTTACATACCACAATAGTTTAGTTCTATATTATAGACTTATAGAAAGAGACCTTCTAAAAACATTAAAATGTATGACTGGCATGTGAAACTTTAAATTAGAGTGAATAAATGAAGACTCGGCACAGCACTTATGAAAGGGTGCCGACCCCAGTCTAGTCTGACCTCCTGCACAACGCAGGCCACAGAATCTCACTCACCCACTCCTGTATTAAACCCCTAACCTATGTCTGAGCTACTGAAGGCCTCAAATCGTGGTTTAAAGACCTCAAGGTGCTGAGAATCCTCCAGCAAGTGACCCGTGCCCCACGCTGCAGAGGAAGGCGAAAAACCCCCAGGGCCTCTGCCAATCTGCCCTGGAGGAAAATTCCTTCCCGACCCCAAATATGACGATCAGCTAAACCCTGAGCATGTGGGCAAGACTCACCAGCCAGACACCCAGGAAAGAATTCTCTGTAGTAACTCAGATCCCACCCCATCTAACATCCCATCACAGGCCATTGGGCATATTTATGGCTAATAGTGAAAGATCAATTAATTGCTAAAATTAGGCTATCCCATCATACCATCCCCTCCATAAACTTATCAAGCTTAGTCTTGAAGCCAGATGTGTCTTTTGCCCCCACTGCTCCCCTTGGACCTTCCTTTGTCTGGCAGCATCCAGACATGAGCAGCTGCAGAGGGCACTCAGTGGGTGCGACTGCTGTGGAAAGCAGGATTAATAATCCCCACTGTATTTCTAATCAGACGTACGTTGGGCCAGTGGATGATGTCATAGAGAATCGTTGGTTCTCCGCTCCATCCCAGCCTGCCTTTCAGAGTGGTGTGGACACAGACTCGACAGCGCTCCTTGCATACCAAGTTGTTCAAGGAAGACATTGACATAGAAGCCGCTCTCCTTCCTTTCACACAGCCGGGTCTGCCAGGAGTAGGGCCACGACTGGGATGATTCCAACCAGAGCCAGCGAAATAGGCAGATGCAACAGTTGAGAGAGACAGACAGAGCAGGTACATTCAACAAAGGTGCCATCAGGGGAGACTGCAAAGGCACAAATGGGAGTTGACTTTCAATAGGAATTAGGAGCCTAACTGCCCTTTGTACACCTCCCCCATTGTTCATTCAGAAGGTCATTTCTTTCATCTGTAGATCTCACAGTGATAAGTCCCATTCTTCCCATTTTTTACAGAGAGCGGCTCAGATTGATCCAAAGTTACACAATGAGTCAGTGGCAGAGCCGGGAATAGAGTCCAGGTCTCTGAGGCCAGAGCTCTTTCCACTGAATCACTGGCTGCCTTTATAAAGCTTTTCCTCTGTCTCTTGCTATAGCTCAATTCATAATTTCCTCCGAATCTTTTCCCCCTCTGTTTAGCTCTGAGGTTGTTCAGATGCTACAGAGGTGTCACTCACCAGGCCCTGGTAATTTTCTATGCGATCCTGTATCCTCCTGGTGAAGCAGAGTAATAGACATATGTTTTGTTAAACCATAATCCAATTTTAAAGCAATGCGTGAGTAAAGTGCAAAGCATCCTCATTAGGGATTTGTGTGTGTCCCCCCCCCCCCTTCCCCGTATGACAGAGATCCAGGCAGGTTTCTCAGCTCTTATTCACCATCACCTCGCACCTAAGCAGGTGGGGGGAAGGAAGGGAAACGGGAGAAGACGCAGCCTTATTGGAGTGACAAACAAAGCAGTGACTGCCAGAAACACGCTGGTGATTCTGTGCTTTGTAACACACAGCCTTGACGTTTGCGTTTCTGCCTCCCCACCCACCAACTGCTTACAACGAACTCATGAATACCCTGGGGAGGGGCTAGGGGTCCTATCCGTCACAGAGGAGCAACAGGTGGTTTTACCTACAAAGAAGGATAAACTCTCTCTGAAGGACTTAAAAGGACAACCTCCGTGCTGACCAGATGTGAAACAAATATGAGTGCTATATTAACCCGCCTTTCCCCTTCCTGCTTTGTTGTTTTAGATCCAGTTAGATTGTTAGATTCAGTGAGGGTTGCAGTTCTGCTGTGTTAGGTCGGCAAAGGGCAGCGCACAGGGAATCCTGTGTCCTCCTGTAACTCTGCAGACTGGAGAAAAAGCAGGAAGCGCAGTGGGACAGGTGAGACTCTAGAGATGGCTGCCAACCTGGGTTGCTCCTACATGAAACCTCAGCCCTGTGAGGGTCAAGAGCCCCTAAAGAATGCAGCATGTAAATCTGCCCAAATTTGGCCAAATGATAAGACTTTGAAATAGTGCAGTAGAGGTTGTACCTTTTAGCAGTTACAATCTGTGAAGATTCCATCCTCCCTGAGCATGCTTCATCCCCTTGCAGATCCTGTGTCTGACTGGACTGGGCCGGTGTCATCCCCACAGAGTGACTGAACATGCTTCCTGGAGCCCTGGTCTACAAGAGTGAAGCTAGACTTTCCCTGTAATGGCATCTCCCATTTATTCTGGGCTGGGCACCAGAACTGAGAGCCTGGAGCCTGTCTCTCTTGTGGTGTCAATGACCCCCGTCCCCCATGCTTAATTTGTGTCAGGGCTGAGCCCCGGCACCGCTAGGCTCGGCGGTTCATAACCCTGGCACCTCTGGGCTTGCTGCATCAGTTATGGAAGTTAAAGATTTGCTTGAGCCCTAGCACTTCTTTCATTACAAATTACGCACTGCCTCCCCAAAAAACCCTGCTGGTGCCCAGACTGCTGCTTGACTTGAATGCAGCGAAGACAAGAGACAGACCGGGTGGGGGAAGGAAAGAAGCAGACTTCTGGGACAAAGAGACTGGGACTAGAGGAGGAGGAGAAATTGGGCCTGGGAGCTTGTGGGGAGACTGGGACTGGGAGCCATTTGGCTGTAGGGGGAAACTTGAGATTGGACAAAGAGCTGGGGGGATGGGGAAGACTGGGCCTATCTGAATAAGGAGATGGGGCTAGAAACCAGTGTGGAGGGAATAGGGAAGAAAAGACACATCCGATAAGGAGCTGGCAAGTCAGGAGAACTGGGACTGTCTGGGCAAAGAGAATGGGACAAGGAGCCAGGTAGGGGGAGACTGGAACAAGGAGCTGGAGTACTAGCGGTGGGACCATTATTAAAATTGCAAAGCTCATTCATCCTTGTAGGTAAAGTGTCAGCCCCAATGGTTAATGGGTCATTTAAAGGGCTGTCTTGGGCAAACTTATTAATAGGCAGCACTACCGGCCCCATCTATAATACACACACACAGTACTACTTGAGGCTCTCATTGGGAAGGTGAGTTTTAATAGGCTGTAGCGATGACCATGCAAACCAGGATGGGAAATGCATTCCATACATAGGGGACACGTAGTGGTAATTAATATGTGTGATAGGTGGCCACAAGAATGGGAAGGATGGGAACCAGCACTGAGACCTTAGGTAGTCCACAGACCTTAAGAGGAACTATGCAGGTTGCATCATCTGAACTTTTGTCCTCTCAGTATTTGACTCAGAGTAGCCATTTCAGAGTAGCCATTTCAACGCGACGTTGATTGGGTATTTGAACTGTGTGGAAATGGCAGTTGTAAGTAACGTTTTTTCCATGAATGATGGAAAGAAAACAGCCATCAGGTAACACCCTCAGTCCCAGCATGTTCCCATTTCATGCATACTTTATTAATACTCTTCATCTGCAAAGAACAAGGAGAAACAAGCCACTCAGGACCGGGGGTGAGTCAAGGAGCTCTGAACCCTACAGCAAAATACTCTCTCTTACAGTTCTGCAAATATTTACAACATCCTTCAGCTATGTAAACTATTAGCAAAATAGCATTACAGAAGGAAAGAGTGCTTCAGAATAATTACTCAAGGATTTTGGCATTATCCAGAGATGTTGCTCAATTTAGTGTTTGTGCCAGTGGCAGTACATCTAACACTAGATTTAAAAACTCACAGTTCTTACGATTGATTTGAAAATCACTAGCAACGATAACTTCTGAGCGAAATGCAGCCACTCTGTGGCTGCATAAGACTTCACGGTTGTCATTTTACTGAACATCATGACAACACCGACTTTTGTGGCAACGGTTGGGGAAGACTTAGAAGAAGGTTTCTAACCATCAGAGGTGTGAGGTTATGGAACAGCCTCCCCATGGGAGTTGTTGGGGCAAACAAACTAATTAGTTTTAAGATGGAGCTTGATACATTTATGAGTCGGTGTAATGGGGGCACAGAAGCCTCCATGCAAGGCTGGAAGGGGTTGATGGCCTGCTGAGGGCTCACATAGCCGAAATTGACACCTGGATCAGAGAGGGACTTAAAAGGAAGAGCCCTGCTCAGTTGGAGAAGAGCAGGCAAATAGAGCAGATGTAGAGCTCTCAGGCCTGGTCTACAATGGGGGTGGGGTGGGGATCGATCGAAGTTACGCAACTTCAGCTACGTGAATAGCGTAGCTGAAGTTGATGTACTTAGATCTACTCACCGCGGTGTCTTCACTGCGGTGAGTCGACAGCTGACGGTCTCCCGTCGACTTTGCCTGTGCCACTCGCTCCGGTGGAGTACAGGAGTCGATGGGAGAGCACTCGGCGGTCGATTTATTGCGTCTAGACTAGATGCGATAAATTGACCCCCGCTGGATCGATCGCTGCCCGCCGATCCGGCGAGTAGTATAGACAAGCCCTCAGCGTGGGAAGAAAGGCTGGTTTGGGCTAGGGACTGGTTCCTAGCAGACCACCAAAGACGCAGGAACTAGTGTTGTGGGGGGTGCTGCAGCACCCCCAGGTTTCACCGTGTGAAAAGTGTGCTGGTGCTGTCAGAAGGAAGGTAACATTTCCTCATTCTTGAGAATCCTGGAGCTGTCTGAGCTGCACCCCTGTGGTGTGCGGTGGGAATTGCATTCACATGGCTTTTGAACACACATAGACCCACGATAATAGACCCATCAAATCAATGGTGCACTACTGTCTGTCACGGCACAGGAGATTTTGAAGCTCACATGGTTGTGTAACCCACACACCTCCTGGGTGTGGGGTTCTGTCTCATCTAGTGGCACCGAGGCCACTTAAGAAAGAGAGAAAATGAATCATAGAATCATAGAACTTAAGATCAGAAGGGACCATTATGATCATCTAGTCTGACCTTTGGTTGGGTTTGGTCCTGCTTTGAGCAGGGGGTTGGACTAGATGACCTCCTGAGGTCCCTTCCAACCCTGAGATTCTATGATTCTATGATTCTATGACCTCCTGCATGATGCAGGCCACAAGAGTTGACCCACCCACTCCTGAAATAACTCTCACCCTTGACTCAGCTGTTGAAGTCCCCAAATCATGATTTGACGACTTCAAGCAGCAGATAATCCTCTAGCAAGCGACCCCTGCCCCATGCTGCGGAGGAAGGCGAAAAACCTCCAGGGCCTCTGCCAATCTACCCTGGAGGAAAATTCCTTCCCGACCCCAAATATGGCGATCAGCTGAACCCCGAGCATGCGGCCAAGATTCTCCATCCAGACACTTAGGAAAAGACTTTCAATATCCCAACATTTATCATCGGTACTAACTACCAGCGGTGGCACATTATTGACCTATTGAGTAAATCAAGTTATCCTATCAAACCATTCCCTCCATAAACTTATCAAGCTTAGTCTTAAAGCCGGAGAGGTCTTTCGCCCCCACTATGTCCCTCGGCAGGCCATTCCAGTATTTCACTCCTCTGACGGTTAGAAACCTTCGCCTAATTTCAAGCCTAAACTTCCCAACTGCCAATTTATATCCATTTGTTCTCGTATCCACATTAGCACTGAGCCGAAATAATTCCTCTCCCTCCCTGATATTGATCCCTCTGATATATTTAAAGAGAGCAATCATATCTCCCCTCAACCTTCTTTTGGTTAAGGAAAACAAACCGAGCTCCTCAAGTCTCCTTTCATACGACAGGCTTTCCATTCCTCGGATCATCCTAGTGGCCCTTCTCTGTACCCTTTCCAGTTTAAATTCATCCTTCTTAAACATGGGAGACCAGAACTGCACACAGTACTCCAAATGAGGTCTCACCAGCGCCTTGTATAACGGGACTAGCACCTCCTTATCTCTACTAGAAATACCTCGCCTAATGCATCCCAAGACCGCATTAGCCTTTTTGACGGCCACATCACATTGCCGACTCATAGTCATCTTGCGATCGACCAGGACTCCGAGGTCCTTCTCCTCTTCTGTTACTTCCAACAGGTGCGTCCCCAGCCTATAACTATAATTCTTGTTAGTCATCCCTAGATGCATAACCTTACACTTTTTGAATTTGCTCTACAGCCTTAGCTAAGAGCCAGTTGGCTTTTAGCTCATGTGGTTGAAGCTCATGCACTAAACTCCAGAGGCCCCAGGATTGTGTCGGTGTTATGGTTGCAATCTCTCGAGCATCAGATAGCAGTTGAAGTGTAAGTAAATTTGTTAATTTATGTCGTGTACATGACATGTCGTCATTCAAGGATATCAGACTTTTTTGTAAATTCCTCAGCTGAACCATCAACTAAAATCTGCTCATCACAAATTCTCCTGACTGGGGGTGCTGGTTTGAGCAGTAATTCCCATGAAGGCAGATCCCATGATTCCTGCCAGAAGTTTGCCTCAACCAGAGACTGCAGCCACAGTGGAGCTACTGGAACAGCCTTTTCAGCCAAGGGACTACAATTTTCCTACAAGGTGCTTTGGGACAGAAAATTTCACCCGATCGTTTCAGTCTGGTTGGTTTGAAAAAATGGGCCTGGCTACACTATATAAAGGGAAGTGATCATGTTCTTTGCTTTATCTGTTTAAAAGTAACTGAGAAAAGATTGAACAGTGACAGGCATGAATATACTTTTGTTAGGGATGGCTTTTGAAACTGGCGGAAAGCTTCTGAAAAGTTTAGGGAGCACGGAAGATCAAAGTTTCACACAGAAGCCATGAAAAAGATTGCGGGGCTGGGTTATACACCCATTAATGCTCTTCTGACAGATTGTGTTGCCAAAGAACAAAACACCGCAAGAACTGTATTACAACTGTTGTGTGGGTCCATCAAGTTCCTTGGTCGTCAGGGATTGCCTTTTAGAAGCCACAAAAATTGTGACGGAGTACTCTGGCAGCTAATGTTAGAACGGACACACACTGAACCCACTGCTAGAGAATGGCCACACGGACATCGGGACAACTGGATGTTGGACACTATCCACAATGAGATTATTGAACTTTTTGCTCACGCAATTCAGCAGAAAATAGTATAACAAGCCCTAGAAAGTCCATTCTTCGGACTGACTGCAGATGGAATGACAGAGAGTACATGTGAGCAGTTTTCATGTAACCTGCAGTTTACAGACTTAACATACAAAGCAATTTTCTGGGATTTTACAATGCGCCTGGCACTACAAGAGAAACTTTATTTTTGTGTATCAAAGATGTTTTCTTTCGACTGAATCTGCCTCTCAAACGTCTGCAGGGTTATTGTTTTGATGGTGGAGGCAACATGACGGTCATTCTTGGGTGTACAAGCTCGACTTAAAGACATATGCCCTGATTCACTGTTTGTTCACTATAGTAACCATCCACTGGATTTTGTTCTGCAAGAGGTGGGCCGGGAAGTACGTCTTGTGGCAGACACACTAAACTTTGTTCAGGAAGTGTCTGTTCTTATTGGAGAATCTGCAAAGCATAAACACATATATGGATCTGCCTTTTGCTGTGGTGAAGCGGTGTGCAATATTTTAGGTCTTGCCCCACTATATGGTGCTTTCGTACAGTGGCAATCTCCCTGGTTTGTTCCACTTACAGTGTATTCCTGAAGACCCTGCTAACCCTTCGGCATGACAGCAACAGACCCTGCTAACCCAACGGCATGACAGCGAAATGTGAGCAAAGACAAATGAGCTAAAAATGCAAGGACATACTTTGGTTTACTGTGCTGCGAAGCTGTATTTGGATCCTGGGAAACATTAGCAAAAGGCCTTCAGAGTGTTAATGCAGGCGCACTTGAATGTGTAAAATTGTGAACAGAACGGATAAGTGTAGTAAGACAGGACGCCACAGTTCAACCAGGTGTCAACCAGGATGGAGTGAAAACTGCAGCATACAGGGAATTCTTATTGATGCAGCTCGGGGAAGATAAGCTCTGCAGATGTCGAGGCAAACTCTCAACTTCACCTTCCACATCAATTTCATAAATCCAAACTTTGCATGCAATCAACAATGCTAGGTGATCTCACCAAAGAAAAATTATTCAATGCTGTTCTGGAGATTGCAGCGTCTTTTGGAACTCGACAGCCCCAAACAAGGGAACTCTTTAAAGAAACTGAAAATTTCATTAAACTTTGCCTGTGTTTACCAGTGTCGGTCGCTGGGTCAGAGTGATCTTTTTCTACCCTCCGTCGCCTTAAAACTTGGATATGTAGCACAATGACCCAGAAGAGACCAAAACACCTCGCTCTAATGCACGTACACAGTGACATTATGGATGCACTAGCTGTCCATTCCCTCATGAAAAAATTCATCAGCCTGACACCGGAGTGCAAATCCACCTTTGGAGCCTTCTGACTGTCCGTCTACAACGCTATATTCTTATTGAAAGTAAATAAGTCATTGTTATGTTCAACGATTTAACTGCAGAATAATATGCTGCTTTTCTTCAAGCGTATGTTAAGCCTGTTATAAACAATGTAGTTAAAGCATTTAAAAATATATATCTATCGATAAGTGAATGATGCTGGCTTCATTTTGCTAACGTACTTTAACATAGTAACCGAATGCATAGCTTCCTTCATATACATGATTTACAGCAGAGGTTCCTAATCTGTGGGGAGTGCCCCCCCAAGGGGTGCCGAGAAATGTTTTGGGGTGTGTGGCTGGGGCTTGGGCCAGCCCCCGTGGGGGTGGAGAGGGAGCACTACCCAGCCCGGCTGCTGGCCCCAACTGCCAGTAATGGGGCTCTGCTCCTGGCCCCGCGCCTGGGGTGTCCCAGCTGCCGCTGGCCCCACCCCAGGGGCTGTGTTCCTGGCCCCATTCCCAAGGTCCTGGCTGCAGGACTCACGCCTGGAGCTCTGCTCACAGCCCTGGGCTCAAGGCTCCACTCCTGGCCCTGCACCCGGGGCTTCGCTTGTGGTCCCAGCTGCGGCCCCCTTACCCCGGTCCGTGTCCTCTCCTCCTGCCCCCCAAAGCCCATTCCTGGCCCCAGCTCTGGGGACAGGGGGCACAGACATGGATAAGTGGGGGGTACGAGGTAAAAATTTGGGAACCACTAGATTTCAGCACCCCCACTGTAAAAAGCCTTCCCGCCCCACTGCAGACCACCCAGAGGAAAGGGAACAGTGTACGTTTGTGTTGCTGTATACTTGTTTTGACTTTGAGTGCCTTTCGGAGGGAGGTGGGGGGATAGAATCATGAGTGACCTAGGTGGAGGGCAAAGACTCTGCAACCCCAAAGGTGTTGGAAGGTGGGCAGAGCAGTGGAAGACCTGGTGGGAAACGGAGGCCGAATGGTTCCTGTGCTGCACTGTGCCGGAAGGGGGTGTTCTGGGGAGGATGTACTATAACCAGGGGATTGTATGACAGAGTTGCCTCCAGGCCCCTGTGGCTGGGGGGCAGGCCTCGGTAGCTCTGGGAGTCCCTTCTGATGCATGTCTTATGTTCCTAAAATATCATGTTTTGGAGCTTCAGCTGCTTACTGTACGGGTCAGAAAGGGAATCTCTCTCCCCAGTGTATTCTGTTGGTGGTGTATGTGGCTTTTTTGCCTCTTTCCTCTGAAATGTCATGGCTGAAGAGGGGACACTAGACAGAGAGGGCCGGTGCTCAGAGGTGGTACAGAGAATTTGTTCCTCACAGGCTTAGCTGGCTGGTCCTTGCTTACCTGCTCAGGGTCTAACTGATGGCCATATGTGGGGTGGGGAAGGAATTTACCCCCAGGTCTGATTGTCAGGGACCTTGGGGATAAATCCTACTGGAGTAGGATGTGAGTCAGTTGCCAGGATCATCTGGGTATATCTCACCTAACCAATTCCCTGCCATTGCTGCACCTCAGTCCCCCATCTGTCTGTGGCACATCATAGTTCAGTCATCTGAGTGCTGTAATACCTGCATGTCCAAGTCTGGGATTGTTGGGTTTGCTGTGTGAGTGGCTGGGTGCTGTTGGTGGCTTGTGCTATACAGGACGTCAGACTAGATGACCCCTTAGATCCTAGGACTCTGGTACACTCTCTTCTTGGGTGCTTTGCTGGATCGTGGCCTAGAACTGTTGGCCGTTTATGTGACTCCAAACGCCAAACCTTTCCAGGTTCACCAACTGCTGAAAAGGAGCAAACAATGGAACACCTTCACCTGCTCTGCAGGTGTGCAGGCTCCCTGTGTTTGGGGGATTGGAAGCACTTCTTTAGCTATTCAAGGCAGGGAATGCAGCCACATTAAAAATAATGAAGTTCTTTAGCTAACTCCACTGACTTGAAAATCTCAGGTGGGGGAGGGAATTTTCCCTGCCTCAGTTTCCCTATCTGTAACATGTGGGAAATAGTAATTACCCTACGTGTCTCTGAGGTGTTCTAGGTCAAATTAATAATTATAAAATTAGATTAAGATGAAAAATTTACACTGCCACTATTTTGGACGGGGCGATGTTGGTGGGAGATGTTCTCCTGCCTACATAGCTACTGCCGCTCGTTGGGGGGTAGTTTAATGATATTGATGGGAGCCAAGCACTTATGCTATATTGGTGGGAGAGCTCTCTCCCGTCAGTACAGAGCAGCTATACTCGTGATCTTACAGCGGCACAGCTCGCTAGTGTCAACCTGGCCTAGCTCAAAGTGTCACAGCTAAATACAAGATGGAACAGATTGTTTAGCATAAGTAGTTAACACATGTTGTAAGGGGCAATTTAAGATGAAATGGCCCATGAACACCCCTCCAGTCATAGGGAGGAAAGGAAGGGAGGAGAGGGTTGGGGGGGGCTCATTAGTGGGTTACAGATCATTGTAATAAGCCATAAATCCAGTGTCTTTATTAAGACTCTGATTTTTAGTATCTAGCAAAGGGATGAATTTAAGCTCCCAGGCTCATCTTTGGAAGGTGTTAGACCAGGGGTCGGCAACCTTTCAGAAGTGGTGTGCCGAATCTTCATTTATTCACTCTAATTTAAGGTTTCGCGTGCCAGTAATACATTTGAACGTTTTTAGAAGGTCTCTTTCTATAAGTCTATAATATAGAACTAAACTATTGTTGTATGTAAAGTAAATAAGGTTTTTAAAATGTTTAAGAAGCTTCATTTAAAATTAAATTAAAATGCAAAGCCCCTCGGAGCAGTGGCCAGGACCTGGGCAGTGTGAGTGCCACTGAAAATCAGCTCGTGTGCCGCCTTCGGCACCCGTGCCATAGGTTGCCTACCCCTGTGTTAGACGATGAGGCCTGATAGGTCAGATCAGTGATCCCTTTGTGATACTAGAATGGCCTGCTTGGAACAGGTACAGAGAAGGGCTACTAGGATGATCCGAGGAATGGAAAACCTGTCTTACAAAAGGAGACGCAAAGAGCTTGGCTTGTTTAGCCTAACCAAAAGAAGGCTGAGGGCAGATATGATTGCTCTTTATAAATATATCAGAGAGATAAATATCAGGAAGGGAGAAGAATTATTTAAGCTCAGTACCAATGTGGACACAAGAACAAATGGATAGAAACTGGACATTAGGAAGTTTAGACTTGAAATTAGACGAAGGTTTCTAACCACTAGAGGAGTGAAGTTCTGGAACAGCCTTCCAAGGGGAGTACTGCGGTCAAAAGACATATCTGGCTTCAAGACTAAGCTTATAAGTTTATGGAGGGGAAGGCATGATGGGATAGCCTAATTTCGGCAATTAATTGATCTTTGATTATTAGCAGGTAAATATGCCCAATGGTCTGTGATGGGATGATAGATGGGGTGGGATCTGAGTTACTACAGAGAATTCTTTCCTGGGTGCTGGCTGGTGAGTCTTGCCCACATGCTCAGGGTTTAGCTGATCGTCATATTTGCGGTCGGGAAGGAATTTTCCTCCAGGGAAGATTGGCAGAGGGCCTGGAGGTTTTTCGCCTTCCTCTGCAGCGTGGGGCATGGGTCACTTGCTGGAGGATTCTCTGCACCTTGAGGTCTTTAAACCACGATTTGAGGATTTCAATAACTCAGAGATAAGTTAGGGGTTTGTTACAGGAGTGGGTGGGTGAGATTCTGTGGCCTGCGTTGTGCAGGGGGTCAGACTGGATGATCATAATGGTCCCTTCTGGCCTTGAAGTCAATGAGTCTATGATCTGTTCATACCCTGGGTGAGTAGAAACTGAAGCAGGCACTCACCTGCAGTACCATGTTTGACCACAGGGGGCGTGGTGGGATGATCTTCCTGACATTAGAACCTCTAATGTTTCCCTTCTGGTTTATGTGAGCTTCACCTTCCAGGGTCTTCCCTAGCTATGGGTGAGGAACTTGAAAATGCTCTTACCCCAAGCTGCACTTTCCACTCAGCCAAACCTGGCAGGGCCGTGGTAGTACGATATGTTGGCTCCTCCTTCTTGGGATACAAGAGCAGCAGAGAGGGTGGGAAAGGCTGGAGGAAGCAGCCAGATGTCAGGAAAACTGAAAAAGCACCGAAGGAGGCCACCACTTCAGGAGTCTCAACTGCTGGCGTGAGTGGAAGCAAGCTGCTCTGCAGTGGAGAATGTGGGGGAGTGCACTGAACCCACAAAGCCTCCCACATCCCCTCCTAGGTCAGCTCTACCCACTTTCGGGGTTGCAGACTTCTTGATGAATGAGGGTTCACAGACACCTGGAATTGTTGCCGCTTCCTCCCACCCACAGAAGATCCTGCCACAGTCTGCACTGGCAGGACGAATCAATCTTTGGTGCTTAGGAGTTTGAGATGTACAGGTCTGAAGGTCCCTGCCCATACACTGCTGACACTCGGTCTCTAATTTCACAGGGTGATTCATAGGGCAGAGCCATCTAGCAACTCTTCATGGTTTATTTTCTGTCCTACAGAGCACATCGCCCACTTGCTACTGTTCTGCTCTTGCCAGTTCACCCCAGGAGTGGGAGAGAAGCTGCCTACAGCAATCTCTCCTTCATCACATTTAGGTTAGTGGGACACGACTATCTGAGTGGATACCAGCTCTCCAAGCTGAAGACTGGTATGAGATTTACTGCATGCGATGTCCATATTTTATTTTATTTTTTGGAGGAAGACAATGCTTTTGTCTTAATGGATCATGCTAGTGCCCAAAAGAGTGTGTTGTGTCTAAATGAAAAGTGCTTGGATCTTGGTGTGTATGTGTGTGTTTCAAACATTCGGATTCAATTTTCATGTCACCCAAAACTGACGAGCAACAGGGCAGTGACTAAATCCAGCGTTCTACAGGACAACACAGGGCAAGCTTTCCCTAAACCCTGCCAATGCTTCTGAGTCCAGACTTGAAATACCCTTCATAGGTCATAGCAGAGCCTCTCCTGAGCACAGACCGCAGTTCATGCCGAATAACATGAACCTGATTCCCCACTGCCTTGTACCTTGGGTCATAATTTAGGACCCAATCCCATGCCCCTGAAGTCAATGGCAAGACTCTTCTCGGTGTTAGGGCGGTGAGTGCCCACAACCCCAACTCAAGCCAATGGGAAAAGTGGATGTTCAGAAATAGTAGGGGCCCTAAAGCAGTGGCTGCTCTTGAATACTTTGGCCGGAGAGTTGAATGTTTCCTGAGGTTCAGGGGGCCTCATTCTCAGTTCAACTAAACCTCCTTTGCATTATTCTGGCAGTGAAAGGGGTCTTAAATGCTCAGAAATGACCCCCTCAGAATACCAGTGTGCAGGGGCCTCCCCAGCTCATGTAGTACTGGCATAGGGGTTCTGCTCTCAGCCCCCATGTAAGCCAGAATACACCATGCTACAGGTATTCTCTGCTTCCCCGAGCTCATAAGCTAGGAAGTCCTGAGGACCAGCGTTTAAGTCAGGGCTGGCGCAACCCATTAGGCGACCTAGGCGGTCGCCTAGGACACTAACATTTGGGGNATAGGAAGTCCTGAGGACCAGCATTTAAGTCAGGGCCGGCGCAACCCATTAGGTGACCTAGGCGGTCGCCTAGGGCACTAACATTTGGGGGGCGCCGGCCGCCCTGGTCGTCGTCGGTATTTTGGGGGCGGGACCTTCCGCCGCTAGGGCGGCAAAAATGCTGGTGATGCTCCTGGTTTAAGTTAGAGCACCCCAGAAATTGCTGTAGTTTACATGGTGGACTGGATAGGCCCCTGCATGACCTTAGAATGTGAGGAGCACAAAGGAAGCGTCAAGATACCTTTGCCACCACATCCTCTCTGTCCCTACACCCAACCATAAGAACAAAGTAACTCAGACTCAGACTCTGGAATTATATCAACCAGAGGAGCAGGCTGTGAGATCTGGGTAGAAAACAGTGTATTCCAAGGTAAGATTTTCATCTGAAGCGCTGTAGCATTAACTGATTGTACAATAAAATAATAATATTCAGCTCTTTCCCGGTTATTGACGTTCGAGTCTAAGGTGCAGCATTTTTATCAGATTTTGTTTTTATTAACAAAGGAGACATCTGCACTACCAGGCAAATCTGCCACCGAGGAGAAATGAATTACAAACGGGAGGCAGCAAGTTATATGGCCATAACGCTCAGCAAACTCAATACCCATTATCAGGCATTTGGCTGCAACTTAAGACGAATGTTTCTTGTCTGGAGGACCGTTGATTTGCATACTGAGCCTCAGAATTCTGGGCAAGCATATGACACAGCATGTGCTTTGTTAGACTGACAAATTGGGGTCTGTCAGCCAAGCACTTACATATGATAACAGCTTGTTATAAAATCAGGAAAGCCATCATTAGCAAAGCTTTGCAGTGCTCTGAATTCCTGCCTGTATTACAGTGGAAGGTACTGTTTGAATCCAGTGCAGATCGTCCTCCTACAACATCTCTTAAATGCACACCTTCATCTCTGTCCTCGCTACCAAAACTCTGATGCAGGCTTTGATAATTGTGTCTCTGGAACGGGGAAAATGAGGGAGCTTTAAATAGTCAATATATAGCAGCTATTCCTTGTTGAGTATTCTCACCATGTCTCCTCCCCCAGCTGTGCCTGCAATAATTACACCCTTTCATTGGCATGTTAGCTCTATTGTCACATCTGCTTGTCCTCACCTTCCAACATGTATACAGGATTATCCCCAGTAAACTCAATGGGACTACTTCTGTGAGAGAAGTTCTCCATACCTTGTGTACATTACCGGGGTAAATTGACCTACGTTATGCTACGTAGCTTAGGTCGACTTACTACGGTGCGTACACCGCGCTGCATTGACGGGAGATGCTCTCCCGTCGACTTACCTTACTCTTTTTGTTCTGGTAGAGTGCTGAGTCGACCAGAGAGCGCTCTGCGGTCGATTTAGCGGGTCTTCAGCTAAATCGATCCCCGCTGCATCGATCGCAGCAGCGTCGATCCCCGGTAAGTGTAGACATGGCCATAGTCACATAAGTACTTGCAAGATCAGGGCCTAAGGTACTGCTCGTGAACAAGAGGGGCTGAGTCTGGCTAATATACAGTAGTTAAAAGGGTCTTCACCCTCTCAATATGCCTTTACATTACTATGGGTTTTCTACCTATTGCCGCAGACCAGTCTACAGGGGTGTGAACTGCAGAACACGTTAATAGCCCTGTGTTGCCCTGCTGACATGAACTAAAAGTTACCTAGTGCATACTGATATAGTCTCAGGCCTATTTTAATGCGTACTGGATACCTTTTAGTTTGTCCCAGCAGGGTCTATGTGGACTCTCAAAGTTCCATCCCTGGTCAGAGTGTATCCGAGCTGGGAATCCATACGCTGAAAAATATTTCTCCCACAACACTCGAGCGATGGTGGTCACCTTCTCGTCACACATGGAATATGCCTGCGCATACCATGTAAAGTGGTCAGTCACCACTAAAATGGTCCCAAAATTCTCTCTGTTCACTTCTAAAGACAAGAAGTCAAGATATACCAGCTCCAAAGGTTTGCTGCTGGTGATATTCTTCAGATACGCAGCTCTAGTGAACAGAGTTTTCCTTTGAACAAACTGACCACGTCTCACATTTCCTGCAAACATCCTCAACCATCTGGTGCCGATAGAATCGACTACGAATACGTTCCAGGGTGCTCTCCATTCTTAAATGTCCAAAGTCATCATGCATCATGGCCAGGCCTCTGTACTCTTTTGGTAGCACTAGTTGTGTTACTTGATTTTGTGAAAGGATCTACTGTGATTTGAGGCAGCACTACTGGAATCAGTTTTAGTTTGCTCCATTCTCTCAATAGTAGTTTACCCTCGGGGTAGATGGAATAATTGCAGCTGGGCTTCTTCCCTCCCTTTTTGCAAGTCGTGTGTCAGCGAAGACACCGCAGAGTTCAAAGGTGTGTTCACACGAGTTCCCGTCGAGCAATGCCTTCACTGCTGCTGTCGCAACTGGTTCACAACTACCCCCATTCTCTCTGCATTGTTGCCTGCTGCCGCCACGGCAGGAGCGCCGCCAGCTTTTTCGGCGCCCTAGGCGGCGGAAGGTCCCGCCCCCAAAATGCCGCCCCCGACAGCGGCGGCGGAAGGTCCCGCCCCCATAATTGCGCTGACGACCGGGGCGCCGGCGCCCCGCAAATAGTAGCGCCCTAGGCGACCGCCTAGGTCGCCTAATGGGTTGCGCCAGCTCTGCGCCACGGCGCCATCATTCACTCCCCTACTGTTATTCATCGAGCCGCCATTCACTCCACCATGCCATCATCTGTTCTGTCGCTGATGGCCCTGTGCCGTGACTTTCTGCTGTCCCCTGCCTCTCTACTGTGACCTCTGTGAGTCGGTCTCTTGAGGTTCCACCCAGCTCCCAGCGATTTCAGCTCTCGGGGGGGAACCTGATTGCTAGTGCACGCTGGGCTGTCTCTTTTGCAGAAACGCTGTCCTCCAGCAGATCTAAGCAGCACTGAGACAGGATTATTAGTGATTTCAGCTCTAGTGATCACTTAACAAAACAAAAGACTCTAATTAGCTCTATTTTTAAACAGTGGAGAGAGGCAGGTTAAATGGTGCTTAGGACTCTTAGGAAGATCCCACACCTCCAGGCAGGAACACCTGT
Organism: Platysternon megacephalum; assembly: GCA_003942145.1. NCBI lineage: Eukaryota > Metazoa > Chordata > Testudines > Platysternidae > Platysternon > Platysternon megacephalum. The sequence goes on along the minus strand of QXTE01000211.1, from coordinate 2,436,894 downwards.
CCCCACCCCCTCTCGCTCCACTGGGATCTGGCATCTGAACCCCCGGCTTAATGAGAGGCCCCCTCGATCAGGACAGGCTAAGTACAGTTCTGCTCATACAATAAAGATAACATTGCACTACTCCTGCATTCAATACTAAAGTGATTTGTAACCAATGCCAGCCACAATTGATCACTTGGGCAACACAGCTCTGTCTGCTGAATACATAGGCAAAGTAGGTGTGTTCATGTTAATACAGTCTTGTCCAGAAGCCTTTCCTTGGGAGAGCAGCTTCAAATCTTACTTACACTTCTATTCACATTACAAAACCAGAACCTAAATCTGAGGTCTTAAAGTACTTGACAGAATCCCTTTAAGTCCACAGAGAGTCATACTGAAGTTTGTTACAGTGAAACTCTGCCAAAGGACGCTCACTACCCTATTGTCTTTGTTTCCCTGTACTCCTCAGTCGGTCTGGATCTATCTGTTGTCTCTTGTGTTACAGTTTGGGTATGTCTACACTGCAGAGGCTATACCGGCATAACCCCATAGGGTAGGTGCAGCCTATACTGTTACCCGGGGTTCTTTCCACCCAAAGCTCTTGGTAACTTTTACTCTGTGCGAGATGGTGTCAGGAAATAAATCAGGGGAGACACGGCCGTCCAACCGAGAGATGGCCGGCACAGACAGGACAACACGAGAGTGCTTTCACTTAAAGCTAAACTTTACTTAGTCTCAAGCACTTACACACGTCCGCAACAGGTTAGTAAAACACCCCCAAGCCTTGATAGTTACCGAAGCTGAGTGTGGCTCTCGAGTGACACAGCAGCCGGCTTCCAATGGCCAAATCTTCCATCTGCCAGTGGGGACCGCACGATGTATCCAGAGAGAGAGTCCAAACGACTCCAACCCCCTCAAACTTTTCCCCCTTATTTATACATTAGTAATAGAATGACATGACCCTTAAAGACAACTTGTTAAGTAAGCAGTTGCAATGGTCAAGCAAGAGGTTCCTTCTGATTATTGACTAACCAGGTGTGGGTTTTTCCAGAGTTTGCAGCCTTGAGACCCCAATAGACATTCCTGGGGCACATCCTGCTCTTCTAAAATGCATGTATCAGCAACTTCAACACAATTATCAGGAAGGACGCGTGGTCAAGCTGCCCTTTCTGTGGCACCCAACCCCCCCCCCCCTCCCCTCCTGCCTTGGTTAAGCCGAGACTGCTGACTAGGCTGCTTTTAGCAATAAGCCATAGTGGTTTCAGGCACTTTACCGGTTTGCCAAAATCTCCCCGTACAGTTTCAATGGAAGAGGTTTTTCCATCATTGTGGGAACACCACCTCCCCAAAGAACAAGTAGCTAAGCACTCTTCCATCCACCTAGTTGCGTCTACACTGGAGGTGGTGTGGGGGGGTTAGGTTGGCATAGCTATGTTGGTCAAGGGGGTGGACTTTTCACATTTCTGAGTGAGGTAGCCATGTTGACCTAACTGTTAAGTATAGACCAGGCCTTAAATTGTAAGCTGTTCAGAAGCAGGACTATTTGTTCTGTGCTTCTACAGGCCCTAGTGCAGTGGGGTCCTGGTTTATGGCTGGGGCTCCTAGCTGCTATGGTAATACAAATAACACTTCAGGAATGATATCTATTCAGATTGCAGCTACCCTACTTTCCAAGGCAGATGAGCGCAAGACGCTAGTAGTTTGTTCTTCTCTAATATCTCTGATCCTGTAATCGTCACCACTCACACATCTATGTCCACACAGGGCAGCAGCTATCTAGACGCAGAGAAAAGAAACAGGCCAAGACATGCCAGCTACTTTTGTTTGTATTTTATACGGATTAACTTCATTTTATCTAAAATCTCACAAAGGCACCTATTACCCCAGTCATTTCAGGAAGTGTGTTCATCTTTACATTTTTATGCCAACTTTAATAGCAAAAAGTCCTTGCACTATGTTCATCTAATACTTATACCATGCTGAATAGCCCAGCCACTGTTATTCCCTTCAGGTTCTTATGCTATCCTTGTCCCTGTGGTGACACGTGACACAGGCACGGCTGGTATACAAGTATTTATTAGACCAATGCAAACCCTTAGGAGAATCACCGTTTGCTGAGTTCCTGGGACACAGTCTCCTTAGATTTTGACACACTGCTAAGATGGTGAACTGTGACAACCACCACCTTGGCTGACACACAAGGGATTGAATGGAGGGACCTCCAGCACTACAACCATGAGCTACTACCGCTCAAGCTAAAGAGCCAGGCCTTCAAGCTCAGGGAAGTCAAACTTCCATCCTCTATAGCTCAGGGAGTGAAGGGGACACAACACACACTTGACCAATGTATTACACAACCACCTGTGGATAGGGGAGGGAACGGGGTCAATGAAAAAGAAAGTATCAGTCGATTTAATTTCCCACTATATGTAAGTATTATTTCCCTTTAAATGGCAGTAGGCTACACCTAGATGTCATCTGAAAATCCAAGTCCAGGACATTTTAAATTAAGCCTCTGCTGCTTTTAGGTACTATTGCAATAACCTCAGATCAGTGCTTGTTATGCATGCAAAATTTAGGCACAGCTAGTGGGGAGGCAGGCAGAGTGACATCCTAAACTCAGAATGCCCTTACCTATCAGTTTTTGTCTAGCTTTCACATTATTTTAACTCCATTTTTGCAAATATGGCCTTATGGATAAAACACAGGAGTAGGAGTCAGGAGTTCTGGGTTCTATTCATGGGTCGGTGAGAACTTCAGAGTTTCCTGAATACACTGTCTCACTTTTCCCTTGGTATGTTGACAGAGTAGGAAAAGTCTGTACCACATTTTGAACTATATTTTTTATTGCAACTACCATATTGTGCTATGTGCAGGAGCGCCGCCAGCTTTTCCGGCGCCCTAGGCGGCGGAAGGTCCCGCCCCCGAAATGCCACCCCCTACAGCGGCGGCAGAAGGTCCCGCCCCCAACATTCCACGGACTGCCAGGGCGCCGGCGCTCCCCAAATAGCAGTGCCCTAGGCGACCGCCTAGGTCGCCTAATGGGTTGCGCCGGCCCTGGCTATGTGCTGAACACATGGCTAACCTTGCCAAATGTAAGTGTATGGTGATGTATTCCAGACAGTGACCGTGCCCAGGAAAGGTGCTTGATGCCTCCTGGAAGGTCTATCCACGAGAAGCCACACTAGAGCAATCTAGGGCCATCAACTTTGATTGCCTCTCAGGTGCTGGCCCAACCCCATGGAATAACTGGTTTTCTACACAGGGACACCAGCACGGCTGGTAGAACTGTAAGTTCTCAGCATGAGCAAACAGTAAAAAGAGAGAGATTTTATTTAAGAAGGGGTGCTTTTCTGAGGAGCAGGACAGACCATCACCACATGTAATCAGGAGAGGCTAGAGAGGAAGGAGGGACTCAGCCTAGCCTAAAATGTTGAGAAATCTCAGGACTTTTGTTATTTTGCAAAGATACGTAACTCTAGTGGTTTTGAAGAGTAAAGTGACAGTGGTTAAGAAAATCCTTTGCTAAGCCTGTGTTCCTTGCTTACCTGCCACATTGTCTCTGAAGGGATTAAACTAGAAGCCAGAGAGCCCACAGCTAATTGGGACTCTGAAGGAGCATGTGTGCTTACAGTATACTGGTGTAACCTGCAAAATTCTCTATATTTGTTAGAACAAATTTCCGGGTTTCTTTCTATTACATGAAAGATCCTTTCCTTGAATTGAGAGCTGGGATAACTTGACCTACTGCTTCTCTTCTTCCCTTTCTGTGCTTGTGTTTAGAGGAATGATTTTGCTGATAAAAAGCCTGATGGAAACAGAACAGTTCTCTCCCATACATGGGTCTGCTTTACCCATGTGGCTTTATTTCCTTGGAGGGGATGTGCACATTCCACTTAACGTCACCAATTTGTTTTGGAACGGCTTGTGGGGTCTGCTTGTCTACTGAAGTTGACACTTGAATGGGAGACCTGCAGGGAAAACTCAAGGACTAGCAGAAATTTTGGTGGCGAATGGCTGGTTGTGTTTCTCTTTCCGAGTCACTATTAAACTAGTATCCAAACCTGGTGTTAGAGAGCAGCCGGCTGCCGAAGATACCGCCTATGGATGAGATGGAATGAACAGATGGTGAGTACGGCACCTGCAGTCATTAAAGATCTTAGCACATGTTTCAAAGAACAGAGGTTTTAACTACAGTGTCCTGGCTAAACTCCAATTATATTCTGCCTAAGCTTCCCATGAAGTTGCATTTGGAAATTGTACCGTCCACTTCCTGTTATGCTATGCAACGTCGACATGTCTTTTTTACACATTTCCTGATGTTTCACCCCAGCTGTGTCTGTGAATAGATTCATATATAGACATTTTGCACCACAATCAGAACTGAGGAAAGCATTTCTACTCAGGATGTGTTTAAGTACTGTCTGGAATGGGGATGGACTTAAATACATCCTGAAGTGGTTTCCTGAATTGGGGATTGTGGTGATCTTTTGGTCTGAAAAAACTTGCATTAGCCTCTCCACAGTTAAAGTTGTGAACAGCTTCTATTAGAATGCCCGGCTTCAGCCTCCGCTCTAACTGGTTTTGGAAAATGGTTTGGCTGGAAAATTGCCAGATTTATTCTGAAGGCGAAGAGGAATATTTCTGCTAAGTTTGGACAACAATTGTCAAGTGGTTTTTGTGGGCAGGGTGACATATTTAATTACCCTTTGTAAAGATGCAAAGCTCTTGTCTTCAGGCATCCTATAGTTAGGGCCTGTCTACACAGGGAAATTTACTGGCATAGCTATACCAATATAATTCATACCAGTTTAGCTAAGCCGGTGTACTCCTATGGACACTTGTATCTCAGAATGAGTGGCCTGTTACTACACCTTCAAATGTCTGATAGTGACATCTCTTTACCAACCTGTGAACCTGCTACATTAAAAGAAAACAAGCTCTTCACCTGTCTAACATTATTCTCAACAGCAATTACATGTATTTCAAAAAAAGCCACACAACCCGCAAACCCTATTGCCCATTAATAACAGCATTCTTTAAGTGATAATATTAATATACTATATTCAAGGTCATAAAATGGGTTAGAGCTAAAGTTGTTTTTGTAATTAAATATGCATTATTTTTTGCACTTAAGAATAATGTATTTGTCTATGCTGCAGGACGTGTAAGATTTATCATGGCCTTAACTTCACATCTTTCCTTTAAAGTGTTTGGGTCTTGCAAGTGATTCCCTGTGGTTACTTAGCAACCTTATGACGCTATTAAAAAGTGTTGTCCTTTAGGAATGTATATGAATATGGGTAAGATCAAACCTTCTCCAGACTCAACAACCAGCTATTCATGCCAGCACTTTTCCTCAGATTGGATTTTGCAACCCTATGCTGATTCCTGCAATGCGTCAATGAGAATTTTCTTTTTTTCAAACCAGTGAATAATTCATGCAGTGCCATTGAAAAACATAAGACAAACAATACTTTACATTTCTACAGCACTTCCATTAGAGGATCTCTCAGCTTTTTCATCAAAAGCGTCCACTAATTATGGATGCCTCGCTTCTGGGACGTGACACGGTCTAGGTCGTTTTTTTCCATCTGCAGATCCATTCACCTCAGATGGGGTTGCTGGTACTCAACAGCTCTGAAATTCAAGCTCAAGGAGTTCAAGCTGAGCACCAGCTGATAGCAGAGGGCTCTTTAATCTAGCGGACAAAGGCAGAGCAAGATTCAACGTCTGGAAGCTGAAGCTAGACAAATTCAGACTACAAATAAGGAGCATTTTTTTTTTTTTTACAGTGACGATAATTAATCATTGGAACAACTTACCAAGGGATATGATGGATTCTCTGTCACCTGAAGTCTTTAAATCACGACTGGATATCTTTTTTAAAGAATACACTCTGGCTCATCTATCACAGGTAGGCTTGATGCAGGAATCACTAGGTTAAATGTTATGGCCTGTGGTATTCAGAAGGTCAGATTGGAGGCTCGTATTCTGGTTTTAAAATCTATGAAACAGGCAATTACAATTAAAGGACACTCTTGAAAATGGTCTACTGAGTCAAGTCCCATAACCAGGGGGGCTGGAACAATTTTTATAGTGGGGGTGCTGAGAACCATTGAACCAAACTGCAAACCCTGTAATGGAAACCACTTCAAGTCAGGGGGTGCTGCAGCGCCCCCAGCGCCCCTCATTCCTGCACCTATGCCCATAACACCCTTCAGAAGCAGGTAGGTATTTGCTCCCATTAAACCTGTCACTCCCTCTGTACTGTCACTAGTCTGTTGCATGTGGACCCATCCACCGGGTCCCACATGTTTAAGCTGACTAGAATCCAGTCACTGTTTTACGCTCTGAGTCTATAGGGAATACTCCCTGGCACAGCCCAGCACCTCAGACTTCCAGAGCCCTCACAATCATCCTTCACTTCAGCAACGGAGGCCACTTGAATGAAGAGCAACAGCTAGTTTTCTTAATTATATCAGCCTTCAGACAAGGGCATTCCATTGTTATGCACATGGAATAATATACCCTCACTTTTTTTAGACGCAGTTGTCTTAGGATATTGACCACGCTGCATTCAGGAGCAAGCCTTGCAGCCCAGGTCCAGATTTGTGCTTTCAGAGCTTGTGCTAGCCAGTTGGTGATGGCTGGGATCAAACCTGGAACGTAATGCTGGAGTCTCTACTGTATGAGCTAAAAGACGCATCTCTTTTAGCCAACGCTGTAGCAGGCTCAATCAATCTCTAGCTGGTCTAGCTGCCCCTAGCGGGGGACAAAGTGCCATGCCAAGCAGGCATGGGTTACACTAGCACACTAAAAATGGCTGTGTAGGCATTGCAGATCTGCTTGCATGTATTTCCTCTCCCCAGGCTTAAGAGCCACTTTTCAATGCTGCTAGGAGTAAAGGTCGAGACACTGCCCTTGACAGAAGAGAGTGCACTTGCTTTCAGCACAGAGCGCAAGGCTGTGGCTGTTTGCTTTCATGCTATTCCAGCAAATGACACATGTCTCTTCAGCAAGCCCCTCTCGGCAGGGGTGATAACCCTCAGGAGGAGCTACTCTGTTACCAAAGCAAGACAAAGAGGTGGAAGAAATGAATTTGGATCTCTGGAAAGGTACAAGTTAACAGAGCAAAATATCAGAGGGGTCGCCGTGTTAGTCTGGATCTGTAAAAGCAGCAAAGAATCCTGTGGCACCTTATAGACTAACAGACGTTTTGCAGCATGAGCTTTCGTGGGTGAATACCCAGCTAGAGCAAAATAGACTTACACTAGCTGGAGAGCTCTCCCTAAACTTGGTCCCCGTCAGAATGCATCATGATATGCACTTCATCCAGTCCAATATACCAGGACCTTTCCGAAAGGCAATGAGTAACCAGCTGTACACATGGGTTTATAGCAAGTTATCCATCATGCTTTAAGGTGTGGATCACTTAAATTGGATCAGACTGAACAGGGTGCCATTTGAAATGTGAGCTGTACAGCAAAGCCAACCGCTACCACAAACAGTTTCAAAAAGTATCTTGCAGATCTGTGCACAGATTATTATTATTTTATAGTGTTCATCAGAAAAAATGTATGAATCTTAAGGGACCATTAGACCCTCTAGTTTGGCCTCTCGTATAAGGCAGGCCATAGAATTTCACTGAGTTACTCCTCCACTGATCCCCAGTAGCCCAATCTCTGTAACTACTTCTCTCTCGCTGCTTCATTGAGGAGCTTCTGCCTGGAAACTCCTAGTCCCCAGTTCCTTCTTGGCTTTTTTTTACAATGTTAAAGAAAGAGCACCTATGCCGATACTCACTACCATAGTATCGCCAGCCCTGAAAGTTTGAAAATCATGAATCCCACCCTAAAAGATCACGAAACTGGCTTAAAAATCATGAGATTTTTATTTTTTTAAATACATTTTTGGGCTCTGTCGTGGGGCGGCTGCCCCACTGCAGTAAAGAGGGGTTAAAAGCAGCCCTGGAGAGGGCTGTGGCTGGGAAAAGTTAGGCTGATTGGGAAAGCAGCCACAGCTGTGGCCAGCTTAATCAGGACCCAGCTGGCTCTTATAAGAGGGCTGTGGGCCAGAAGTGGACAGACTCTCTCTAGCTTCTGAGGGAGAAGGACCTGGCTGCCTGGGAAGCTGAGAAGGGTCTCTAGGGTGGAGCAGTGCTGGGGAAGGGCAGAGGAAGCTGGGGAGCTCCAGCCTAGCAAAGCTGTAGGCCAAGCTAAGGGCCCAGAAAATGATACTAGGGCTGCAGAGGGGCAGCCCAGATATAGGCAGAGGCAGCTGGTCCAACCGCCCTTGCTGATGATGAGTGGTATACAGACTGCTGTCTGCCCCAGTGAGCGGGGACTAAATGGAGACTGGCAGTAGCCACTGAGGCAAGGTAGGGATAGGGGTTTGGGGGTTCCCCTGGGAGGGGAGACCCAGAGTGAGGGGGTACTGTGGTGGGCAGAACCCCTGGGAAAAGAGCACCAGGTCTGGGAGGGACATGGGGGCCAGTGGCAGGTGAGACACCAGCCTGCAGAGGGTGCTCTGGGCTGGAAGCACTAATTCCCAGGATGACCAGCAGGAGGCGCTGTGCCAGTGAGTCATTGCCTGCCACAGGCTCCTTTTAGTCGCTTTTTATTTAGCCTTTATGATGCACTCAGTTTTTCAAGCTTTTCTCTGCATCCTTGAGAGCTAGAACCTTATTTTTTAAATAAAAGCTGAGAGTTTAATTTCCCCAACAGTCTGCGGTTGCTGGAGCTCTGAGTAAAAACTCAAGTATCACAAGACTTTAGCAATAAAATTGAGAGAGTTGAAAAAATTACTGCTGGCATGCTGGCTATAATAGTCCTCTTGGAACTCCATTCTGTGTTGACTCACGCACTGAAGGCGGTCAGGATGCATGAGAGCATTAGTCAGTACAGAATTTGGCTTTTTGAGAATTGCAAATGAGGGGAAAAATTACTAAAAATATCATATAAACTCTTTAAACATGAATTAATTCATTTTTTTCAGTGCAATAGTGGGTAGATTTTTTTCCCCTTAGATCCTTAAACCTCATCTCTAAAGAATATGGTAGGTTTTGGGAGATGAGGATGGCAACCGAGGGTGTGATGGCTGGATATTGCTGGGACTGTTCCCCCTCCCTTCACACTTGAACCCCAGCACCTCTAATTATTAGTGTCCCAGTTTTACTTGTGGGTAAACTGAGGCACACAGCACTTCAGGGACTTGCTCAAGATCACTGAGGAAGTTAGTGGCAGAGTTTAGAACAGAACCCAGGAATTCTCGTTGCTAGTTCCCCACACTAAATATGTTACCAAACAGGAAGTCAGGCACCTAGGGGACAGAGGGAAGAGGTTTAAATTATATTGACCTGGATTCAAGAATTTGGAAATGTAAAAATAGAAATCCAAAGACCCAGCTAGAGGAGCAGCTCATATCTACAATTCTAATCCAAGACAGGGATCAAGGAGAGAGCTGGCTGGAAGCCATGATGCAGTAGAGTAACGAGATCTGGAGCGGGAAATGTCTGCTCTAGAAAGGGGCAGTTGACTGGAGATTTGTACTTGTGGATTCAGGAGGAAGGAAGGGCAGCATTGTGCTAGAGAAAATGGAGGGAGAGAGCAGATGGTTGAGTAGAGCTGGAGCAGTCTAAGGGGATATAGGAAAGAGGGACTGAACTGTACTGCACTCGGGCAGGATGAATAAACTCATTGTTGGATCTGATAGCTGGGGTATTTATTCATTGTCTCCCTCCAGCTCTTTGATGTGGGACCAGAGAACAATGTTAATTAAAAGCAGGTCCCAAAGGCAAGGACAGTTTTTAAAAAGTGTCCATATAAACCTGGAAGGCTGTGCATTGCAAGGGACTGAAAAAACAGTTTAAAATTAATTTCCACTGGCGGTTTGAAATCTGAGAGGTCGGCTCTTAAAAAGCACAGTCCTTGGGCGAAATCCTCAAGTGGTGTAGATTGACAGAGATTATGCTGCAGTCAGTGGAGCTATCATGACTTACACAGGCTCTTTAAGGGGTAATAACGCTAAATTAAAGGATGCACTTTGAGAGAGCTTCATACCAAACCAGAAGGTTGACTGGCATCAGAAAGCGGTCCAGGGACTCATTTTTCATTCTAGTGGCTGAAATTCACAGCTGATTGATTTAACCTGGGTGTTTCATTTCCCTTACAAAGCTACCTGGGCTATTGTATTGGGAACTTTAGTTTGCAATATGATTTGTGTTCATTAGTTCCCCAAACTTCCCTATAACATTTTATAAAGGGACTTTGCAAGAGCAAGTGCATATAAAAGGAGCGGAAATGGTTCCAAGGGAAAATGCTGTAAAATACCAAGGGAAATATAATAAGATGATATTAATATGTGGTCTTTTCATTGTAGTATTTCTTATCAAACATTATTTGTATGATAGTAGTGCCTAGGAATCTTAACCAAGATCAAGGTCCTATTGTACTAGGTTCTGCACATACCCATAATAAGAGTCCCTGCCCTACATGGTTTATAATGTAAACAACAGACAAAGGAAGGATTAGTATTCCTATTTTACAGATGAGGAACTGAGGCACAGAGATTAAATGACTTGCCCGTGGTCACACAGGGAATCTGTGGCACAGCAAAGAACCCAGCTCTCCTGCTTCCCACTCTGGTGCCTTATCCACAAGACCCTTGCTCTTCCCTATTCTGCCTTTCTTTAGACCCCATGCCCCTGTAAGATGAAAATAGGAGGCTTGGCATTCCAGACACTTGGGATTCAGGGCTGGCTAGCTGTAGCCCCTTGTCAGTGACTATTTCTTCTGGAATGAGAAAAGATCTCTGAACTGTTCTGTGACCTGCAAACCATGTGCGTCAAGACAGCCATTGGCTTTGAAGGAGCTGAGGCAGCTGCAGGGAGCCCCATGGGAGAGATCGGTTTCTGCAACTTTTAAAGAGATATTCTGCACATTGAACATCGCAGCTGGCTGTAATTAACTCTATGCTTGACTTTGCCATGAGATCTTTCTGGTAACCCTTCACACCAGTCCAGCCCAGGGCCTACCCTCCCCACCCAGACCATGGTCTGTTCCTCTTCTCTACTTGTTAGGCCCGACCTGCGAGCCCTTATCTTTATGGAAGATCCCAGCTCAGGAAGCTAACAGGAGAACTTCTAGCATCCCAACCAATATGTGCCAAGGGGGGAAACCCTTCGCTGTATCTGAATGTGGTTGTCAGCTCTATCTTGTTTGTGAGAAAGAGAATCCTCCTGATTCTGTATCTAAAGCCATTTATCCTCTGCGATAGCACAGGGGCCCAATAATGATCCATTGTTTTCTTAAATCCCAGGTAATGTGGATTCTACCAGCACTCGGGGGTGCAGAAATGTCCTCCAAATGTTCTGAAGTAGGGGAGGCAGGAGGAAAAGAATTTCATCTGTTCATCATCATCATGTTCCCATTACACCTCTGGCGTTTAGGGCAGCGATGAAGCTTCTCCATTCCTGTCTGTTTCTGGCAAGTCTTTCAATGGTTCTCCAGCTATGCCCCAGGTTTTTTCAGCTCAGCTTCCACAGCTCTTCGCCTTGTTGTTTTTGGGTGGCCTCGTTTTCATTTGCCTTCAGGTGTCCATCTTATTGACACTCTGGTGATGGAATCAGATTCCATCCGAAGCACATGGCCAGTCCATCTCCAACACCTCCTGGCAATGATGGTGCTCATATCCTCTTGGCTGCACTGTGTCAATAGATCTTGGTTTGAGATTGTTCTGAGCCAAAAGATACGGAGGATTTTTCTGAGACAGGTTGCATGGAATGAAGATAGTTTGGACATGTCATATCCATTTTATCATAGTAATACTAATGCATATAGCTCCAGACATGAGCATGGCACTTTACAGTCAGGTTAATCTGGATTAGACTAGTGTAGACCAGGAGCAGCTGCCAATGGAGACCCACCTGATTGAAACCAGAAAGTGAAACCAGCATTGGGTCCTTTCTTGACGCATTCCGTGATAAGACTCTGTTCTGAATTGCTTGTAACTTTGCCAAACTTAAACTGTTTGCACTGAGATTTCCCATGCTGGATGTCTGCCTCTGGCTGATTGTGTGTGGAAAACTTCAGCTAAAATGGTTCCAAGAATGAAGTTGGGAGAATATATGCTGTTTTGCCTATGTAAAAAAAAATAAAAATCTTACAGCCATTTCATTGAGAAGCCCTTATACCTCCGTGCTCAGCAGCAGGGAGTTGAAATTTGGCAGGGGGTAACCTTGTGTGTCTCTTGCTGTTACCAGGAAAATCCACCCCACCTCCCTGTTTGGACAAGTTATGAGCCTCCAAAAAAAAAAAATTTAGTTTTTACATCCAAAAAAATTCATGCTGTGCACTGAATGAGGCAGATGTCCTATGGAAAAATATGTGATTAAAGACTGTATCATAATGTATATTCTGAATTAAGGGTGCAGAGGCATTTCCTACCTTCTGAGTGTCTGACTTTCCAACGTTCACATTCTTTTAAGTGCTAGATATTTATACCGCAAGCTCTTTCTTTAAAACTGCAGCAGGCAGCTAGGCAGGGTGTGGGCTAGATAGTGTAAAAGGATTTAGAGAGAGAGAGGGGAGTACCTTTGGGGTTAATATGGTTTTCTTGATTAACTGAAGTCCCTTGTTCTGTACTAGAAGAAAGTGATTCTTTACTATTGTTACATAATACACTGTGCTTGTTACATTAATAACGCAAGGTAAAGTTTTCAAAAGCTAAGGCACTTTTGAATATTTTTATCTCAAGTGTCTAAAAAAACAAGACGGGCCTTTGTTCCAAGGGGCTAGTCTTACTCCTCTGCAATCTGATCTTTGTTCCCAGGCTCTCCTTTCATAAAACCCAAGTCCAACTAGAGACATACAATTGTTTATTTTTATTTTACAGGTTTGGGTTTTTTGTGACACCGGTCAAAATGAACTTTTGGACATTCTGTGGTGTTTCTGACCATATTCTCATCCAGGTTTCTGAGCGGGCCAGGCCTTGTAATTGATTCAAAGTTGCCTGACTGGACATGATGTTTTCTTTCTTGTTCTAGAAATCCAAACTGAGGAGTTTTGGGTTTGCTGCTCCCGTTTTCTCAACACCTTTTCCTTAAAGAAACAGAATTGCCATTAAGATGCAAGGAGTGATGTGTTGTTGTTGCTCTTTTCATATAATTAAAACTTCTGAAAAATAAAAGCCTGCAACTAGTTCTCTGTTGATGCCAGGGCTTTACTTTTTGGCAGCTGTTGAGAGCAGAACATTATGTCTTCGCTAGGGTTATAATTATTTGCATATAATTGCTCACTTGAAAATCCTTTAATCGAAAGTGTTCTTAATTCTACACAAGATTTTCCCTAATCAGGGAACTGCTAGGTTCAAGGGTTTAATTATAGATACAGTGCAGCAGCTATATAGATATAATACAGCATATTAAATCATATTAGAGATATGATATAGATAATATAAATGCAGATTTGGGAGCCTAACCTTGGGCATTCAGGTTGAAAACTTTGGACAAAATAGCAGAAATTTAGACTTCAAAATCCACATATATAGTTCGGAAGATGTTAGTGGGGATTTTTTTAAAAAAAGGGGAAATATTGCATTTAAATTGGCCAGAGGCAAATTATATTCTATTGAAATAACATTGATGCACCAAAAGCCACTAAAATTAGCAGGACCCAAAAGAGAAAATCAGAGCAAGTTCTCCTCTTTTATCTGTAAGAATACTGAGTATCAAAAACTCTCCTAAGTACCTTTAATGACTATGTGCAAGTTGGGCCTTGACCATCTATCTCATATCAGACACTCTGAGGTTCTTTCACTCTGGATCTCTTCCTCCAGGAGGTAATTTTCAAATGCACTTTCATGATGGAGGCCTGTTTCACCCAGTTTTTGTACTACTGTAACTACTTTGGTCTGAATTTTAACTACTATCGTTATAGCAGTACAACACCTACTGTAGACGCAGTTATAGTGGTATATTGGTGCCTTATACCGGTACAACGTATTCTGCTTCCCATACAGGAATAGTTATACCAGTATATACTGATATAACTGCATCCACACTAAGGAGGTCATATTGCTTTACATATACCAATGTCAGAGCCCCAAACTTTGACTAAAAGGGTTATCTGTTGTTTCTGTTAGGAGGAGAAATTGATGGAGTGTGAAGTCCTGTTTCTCTGAACATAGGAAGAGGAATCTAACAACAGAAGCTATGCTTGGAACTGGGAGCAAATAAACTGTCAGACAGTACTCAGCCTAAAAACTATCTCAAGGCTTTTCTCAGGATCACATTCTCAGTACTTGTTTAGCCTGTGTCTGCTGTTTTCTTGCAGTCTTCCTCCTGATTCCCGATGTTTCCACCTCTTCTCTCATACCCACACATCCACCAAACAATACCCCATGAAAACCCTCCACCCACATAGTTCTATTTCTTGAGCAGACTCATGTGCCTTGGTTGGGCAGTGACATGTACTTTAGTTTGAGGTCCAAATTGTTTCTTACATTTATCCTGAGTGAAAGGCAGCTGTTACATCATGGAAATTGGTGAGTGTTTCACTCAACCCATAACAGCATAGTTAAAGCGGTACAATTTGTGTGTGTACACAATCCCTTAGAAACACAAGTCTGAATGACTTAGCTGCTACTGAAAAATCTCACTATTAGTTCTTTATCTGGAGTTTTGTGTTTGCATGTACTTAACAATATTTTATTTCTGAAAACCTCTACATCCTTAATGATATTTTAATAAATTTCATATTTGTATATACGCCCATTGTAGCATCAGGGGTCTTGCCTTCATTCTGATACCACATTGTCCTAAAATACATTGTCCTAAAATATTGCCTCTATATTTGATAATTTGTAGTTATTTTTAAGGTTATCAGAGGTGATCAGTTAATGCAACCCATCAAAATATCACCATATTTGCAAAATTTATTCAAAACCGATGTTGGTTGTTTCATAAGTCTCCTCCAGCCCAAAATTTTTTTCATAGCAAACCCTCAAAGATTTGTCAAGCTCTGTTTGAAACCAGGGAATCTCACACCTCATGTCTTGTCAACACACACATACAAACCAGATGGTTACTTTTCAGATAAAGTGATTAATAGATTTGCCAGGAAAACTCTCTTATGAAACTGCAACACTTTTGCTTAGTAACTGTCTTTTAGTCATGAGAGCCCTCTAGAGGTAGAATTATGCATTTAAATGTAGAGTTAAACTAAACAGAAAAGCTTCAAAAACAGACTCCAAGGAGAAGCTGCTGAACTTGAATTAATATGCAAACTAGATACCATTAACTTAGGTTTGAACAGAGACCGGGAATGGCTTGGTCATTACACTAATTGAATCTATTTTCCCATGTTAAAATATCCTCACACCTTCGTGTCAACTGTCCGAACTGGGCCATCTTGATTATCACTTCAAAAGTTTTTCTCCCCTGCTGATAATAGCTTATCTTAATTAATTAGCCTCTTACAGTTGTTATGGCTACTTCCACCTTTTCATATTCTCTGTATGTATAAATATCTTCTTACTATATGTTCCATTCTATGCATCCGATGAAGTGGGCTGTAGCCCACGAAAGCTTATGCTCAAATAAATTTGTTTGTCTCTAAGGTGCCACCAGTACTCCTGTTCTTTTTACTAAACTTAAGTGAATCAGGAAAACAGCACGCAAACAACTCCACATTGGGGGGGAGGGATAGCTCAGTGGTTTGAGCATTGGCCTGCTAAACCCAGGATTGTGAGTTCAATCCTTGAGGGGGCCCCTTAGGGATCTGGGGCAAAATTGGTCCTGCTAGTGAAGGCAGGGGGCTGGACTCAATGACCCTTCAGGGTCCCTTCCAGCTCTATGAGATAGGTATATCTCCATATACATCTGGTTGGCTGACAACTGGGTGTCTCAGCCTCTCTTTTATATTCACAATTATTTAAGAATATGGTTCAATAAAGGGTGGAATTTTCATCCCAGCAAAATTACTAGATTTATAATTTAAAGAGATGCTGTATTTACACTGAACGTGGCTTCCACTACCTATCAACGCTAACAAAATGCAATTAGTTTCCAGAATAGATTATGACATTTAGGCTTATTTTTGGTCCCACATCAAGTCAGGGCAGAGCTGATCATAATCTGTATACTGCTGGGCAAAATTCTTTCTATGCAACTTTTTGGAAAAAATGCAGATTCGGTCACACCAAAACCTTTTTTGCAAATTCATGTTGGTTTTGCTGAATTGTTTGGGTCGGGGGGGAAAAAACTAAAGCTAAAATAAAATTGACAAATCAAAACATTGTGTTGGTATTTTCTAAACACAACTTTTCAGTTTAAAATTTTCCTTTATTT
The DNA here is from genome assembly GCA_003942145.1 of Platysternon megacephalum. NCBI lineage: Eukaryota > Metazoa > Chordata > Testudines > Platysternidae > Platysternon > Platysternon megacephalum. The sequence goes on along the minus strand of QXTE01000211.1, from coordinate 2,420,567 downwards.
AAAAAAAATGTTTTAAAAGGATCAAAATCAAAGCAAAATGTTTATTTTGGAAAATCAAAAAAATCCTTTCGGGTCAAAAATATATTAGTTTTTTTTATTAACATTTTTGATTTGCTGAAAATTTAGAAAGATTTATTTTCAATCCAACCCAAACCAATTTTTTTTTAAAAAGGGGGCGGGGGGGATGGGATTGCCAGCACACCAAAAAAAATCTGTTATTTGCACATCCTATACTGTTGTATGGACCAGAATGTGAACTTTCATCCAAAAACAAACTAAAAAAGAAACAATAAATTTCTAGCCCATATATAGTTGTAGACAAAAGCTTGAAAATGTGACCCAAATTTGACCTAAAGGGTCAGAAACCAGGCAAAGACAAAGAGCCAAAATGTGTGTTTGGTTTTTAAATCTCATGTTTTTAAGACAATCTCATGATTTAGATACCTGGCACTACTGTAAAATGTGTGCGCTACAGGAGACTGAATTACCCTAGAACAACATATTAAGTTACAACCAATGTATATTACTGCATGAGCATTTCCAATTCTCACAGTAAGTGTGAGTCATATTTGGTGCTTTTCTTACATTGCAATCTGAGCTTTCTTTAAATATATATATTCTAGCCTGCATGGTTGCAGAAGAGCTTGGAAACATGATCACTGCAGGCTCAGAAACTAGAAAGCCAATTAAAAGCATCCACATTTTTTATGTCTAAAACCCCCATGATTTTTAAAGCCAATTTGATGATTTTGGGGTGTCTGGCTCATATTTGGATGCTAGGGATTGGCAATACTGCTTTACAAAATAGTTGGTGAAACTGTATGAAATAAGTCTGAATGCCCCCCATAAGTATTTACTTTTAAAAATAGCTGAATATTTCAGCCACTTGTGACATTTGGGGGGAATTATGCTGATCAATAAGGAGTTTCTATCCTGCAACCTTGGGCAGCTTTGGTTCAGAGACCCCTGACACCCGTAGTCTTCCCGCGAGCACAAGGTTTCACCCTGGCTTCCATCAGCCTGCAGTGTGACACCAACAGCCCTTCTATTCGTGAGTCTCCCTAAATTCATCCTTCCTGAGTTCTTACTTGCCACACACTCTTACTTTTCCTCTCTGGTTCATCACCCCAAAGGGGTGAAAATAGCTCCCCACCCCACCCCCGACACCAGCTTACTTTGGCATCCAGACTCCACGCAGTTTGCACAACAGCAACCAGCTTGGGGTAAATATCAATAAAAGGTTCATTTCATTAAAAAAGCCACAGATAGGAAGATGAACTGGCGAGGGAAAGCAAACATGTACAAGTTACACAGAAAATAAGCACAAAGACGCAAGCTCAGGCTTTAAACTTCCACATTGGATAAAATCTGTTTTTTAATTCAAGTTACCTATTGCCTTCAAACAGTTTCCAAGCATACCCCCTAGCCACTAGGGGAACCAGCGTTTCATGGACTGCACCTGCCAAGTGACTGTCCCTCAGTTTCTGGATTAAAAAAAAACTCATACATGAGCCTGCTTGTAAAAGACGTTTCCCTCTGTTCCCTCCCCGCCCCCATCCATGGTGACTCCTGTTTCTTGTGTAGAAATCTCTTAACTTGAGAGTCAGGGTGGTGCAAGGCCGGTGAGTGACTAGCTGAACTGTGAGTGGACAAGTGTCTCTGGCGGCTGAAAGCAAACAGAGAGCTGGGTATTGTGTGCACATGCATGTGTGTGTGCAGATGCACCCAGATACACCACAGAAGCAGACCAAAAAAGGCAGCACACAGCACAGGACAGCCAAAGAAACACCTGAAGTATGATCCATAGAGAAAGTGAAGAAAGCTTTTTGGGTGAAGTGCTGGCTGGAAATTAGGCTTTGAAATATTGAGCAAGGAAACGGTCTCCTGTTTGATTTTTACTGTGTTCAGGGAAACAGGGCTTTGTGTATATTCTTTGTAAATAAACAAGGTTGCATCTACAAAATACCCGACCCCATCACTGATTTTTCCTCCTAATGAAAACAACCCACAAGGTCCCAAATATTGGCTAACCACTTAGCTCTAAAGAGTAATAATAACAAGAATTTCTACACCGATAAAGGGCACAACAGGTTTGTCTGAAAAACTGAGTCATGATGATAAACATGTAACAAATTATGATTCAGATATAAGAGCCAGATTCTGCTTTGTTACCTCCATATTGATTTGGAATAACTCCATTGAAGAGACATGATGGTGTAAATGTGGCGTAATTCATAATAAAGAGCAGAATCTGGTCCAAAGTGCCTAAAACCATGCAGAGAGAAGAATGCAGGTGGTCTAAAGTATCAACAAGAGCCACATGTCATCTTTTAAGGTCTTTGAGATGTTTGGAACCATGTGAGACATTATGCCGCGCTTATTTCATTTATGACTAAATTCTCACTGCAGAGCTAAATATTTTTTTCTGAGAAAGGGGAAAAAATCATTTGGTTGCAAGTCCTAATAAGGCAAGGAGCCATTTCACCAAATAGAAGCATGACTGAGCACTGATGAGACAAATTACATATAGAAACATCACTATGTACAAACTATCCCAGCCACGCATAAGGCAACAATTTAACAATTGAGCAACTAGAGTCTATTACTCAGGTTTGATAGTTACAGAAATAAAATGTGTGGCATTGTTTTGACACCTTGTGCACAAATACAATTGTTCATAAAAATCACATCTCCATGCTTTACTTTCCCCGTGTGCTGAAAAGGTTCATGCCCTGAAAAGTGGAGTGTTCCCAATACTTCACCAGCCTTTGAAATAAGTTGTTTGCAAAGTGCTCAGAAGATAAGTACCATTATATATATATATCCTAAGAAACAATTCATCCTGATTAATGATCACATGTTTTCAATATACAATCTGATAACACTACAGGTCTGATTAGAGGTCATGGAGGTTCAAGGGCACTAATGGCAGTTGGGTGCCTGACTCCCAGTAGTGTCTCCACAAATCTCCCCTTTTACCTATTTGGGTAATTCTTCTAATACGGAATTTGATTTACACTTTAGGCTCTTGGAGGCAGAGACTGTCTTTTACTATGTGTAGACACAATGCATAGCACAATGTAAACCTGATCTCAGTTAGAGCCTCTAGACACTGTGATAATATTATGGCTTCTTAATCAACTATTTAGTTTAAGCTAGAGAGTCACACTGCTATAATTTAGTGTATTTTTATTCGTTAATTAGTATGAAGCCAGATACATTTATTTCTGTTACCTCCACTCTGTCCCTATGTACAGTCTTGTTACCCTCACTTAAAACTATGCCCCAGTCCTGCCATTGGAGTCATAAAGGTGGATTCTTGCACCCAGGCACAGCTCCACTGGTTTCCACAGGACTCCACACAGGCATAAGGGTGCACCCCTGCAGATCCAGCTTGATTCGGGCCTTTTTAAGCTCTTTGCGATAGAGACTGTCTTTCTATTTGTTGTGTCAAGTGCCCAGCACTACAGAACAACGTTACCCCTTTCAACCCAAGTGGGTAGCCAAGTTCAAGGTGTTGTGGGGTTGTTCCACTTAGGAAGAGAAATTGCAATGAAGAAAATAGCTGATTCCATCAATCTAGGAAGGTATAACGTAGGAACCAAATGTAACCCGGGCCTGCTTGGTGTGACACTTTGTCCCCCTCTAGTGGCAGCTAGAGATTGTTGGGTCTGCTATAGCCTTGGCTAAGAGAGATGTGCTTTTAGCTCCTAAAGTAGAGGTTCCTGCATTAAGCACCAGAGATCCCAGGTTTGATCCTGAGCACTTGGGTCTGTTGGCATTACAAACAACAGGATGTCTTCACTTACAGCCTCAAGCCTCTTTAGTCAGCACCAGACCCAACCACCCCCTCTCTAGACTTCTCTCAAAGTCCCACACTATGCTTGTCTAGGCTGTGTCCATCTCTCTCTGTGTGCTGTCTCCCGCTTCTCTTTTCCACCCACCCTCCTCTGGTCAAATACCCAGAGGATTCCTCCACCAGGTCATTCAAATTTCTGGGCAGAGCGATGTGACCGTGTTTCGGATTTGGAGGCTACGGTTATTTCAGTCACTTCTTCACATTCATCCTGAATGAAAGGTGATGTTATAGCCAACCTATAACAACAAGGTTTAACTGAACCTGCAAAAATAATCAATGGGAAGTGTTACTATGGATTTCCTCAACTTTAGGTCTAGCCCTCCAATGATGCTGGAAAAGCATGTCTGCTGCCCTTTCTCACTTCCCAGGTTACACAGCCTAGCAGCAACTGATAATATTTATTTCGTAAAGAACAATAATGCTTCCTTATGCTTGAGGACATTCATAAATGAAACATTGTAATGAAATTCCTACGGAATCACACATTTGAACCAAAATTGTTCATTGCAATTAACATGACTGGAATGGTGACCTAATAGATGTATTACATCAGGCATGTAAACTTCATCATGAAACAGCATGCAGTTTACTTCTCTGCAGCCTGCTAGGTGTAATCTAATTTTGTAAATGGATTCATGCCATTTGGTTTTGTAAAATCTACATTACAGATCACTCTTCCCTCTGCACTTAGGTAAACACATATGAAAACAACAGCTGTCCAATAACACTAATGTCTCTAGTTTGATGTGGGACATGGAGGCAGCCAGTACATTACAAACACTACATTTAATTACCTCTCACTTAGCTTTGAGGGCTGCACACGATCAGAAGCTGACAAAATGGAGGAAGCCAAAATGCAATTGCGTTTAAAGAAAAATATACCAGTGACAGACAATAATGAACTCTGGGTGAGCAATAACGGATGTTTAATTGTAACAGCAGCATGATTGTTTGTGTGGTGATGCAAAGTTATGAGTAGTCGGGCCAAGACACTGAATTTCCAACTGATGTCACTTGGTTTTATGTAGGGAAACAACTGCTGATCAGAATCTAGAAAGGTCTCTTTTGGTACCATCATGGGCTTAATTCTGTGACCATTCTCCACTGGCCCTGACTTGGCAGCGGTTTGATTTATAGAGTTTAAGGCCAGAGAGACCACCAGATCAAGTCTGAACCCATGAAGAGTACAGGTCGCCATCACCACCCAGCACCCGCACACCAAACCAACAACCAGAATTAGGCTAAAGTATTACAGCCCACAGGGTATTAAGCTATTGTGTGCCACAGGCAGAGAACAGGAGGGACCAAAGTACACCGACGTCCTACGCCCCTGCACTGGCAGGGAATTGATTAAGTGAGACATACCCGGATGATTCTGTATGATGCTTGGAACCTCACAGCTCTATTCGGAACCTTATTATGCACTACCTCCCATGGCTACCAGGTATACAAAAAGCACACTCATTGCTAAACCCATTTAGCCATGCCTGGTCCAGCCTCCTTCCTCTGCCTCTGGAAGGCACTAGGAGAAAGCCGAGGGGTCTGTAACTATGCCTATTTTCTAAACTCTTGGCTGAAGGTGAAGGAAGTTACCACCCATCCACACAGCAGCCAGTCACAACCTGCCTCTGAAATATGTCCTGATTATTGTGGCCTTTTATGTTCTACTGGAGTGAAGGACACCTCTCCATAAGCAACATGTTCCTCCTTGTACTCATAGTTCCTTATGATTTAATAACAGAAGTAGCACTCAAGTTTACCATGCAGTCCTATTAGCATACTAGGGAAAGGATCTATCAACAAGCCATGTGTGAAATAAATTAGATATATAAACTTATTCTGGGTGAGAATCAAGTCAGAGACTGGTTAGCATCCCACAGTAATATATGCCCTGTCCTGTTCTACCAAGTTCCATGCCAGTGAAAAAGTTTAAATTGCAGAAACTTGATCCTGTGGTTTAAAAATATACACTAGCGTATGAAAAAGTATGCAAGGGAAGGAAAACGATAGATTTTAAATGAGAAAAGTAAACCACTTTCCTTCTCATCTCCAAGCAGCATGTGTTTAGGCACAACCCCAAAGTAAAATATTGTAGTTGGTATTTTAACTCTGCAAACCCTTCAGGATAAGTAGACAATGTTTATTGTGTGTATTATTCAGATTCTAATATCTACACTGTATTGTTAAATCTATTCACCTAAATCTGGGTTATTTCTGATTATGTATTCTATGTATCATATGTCTTTTAAAATCAAACTTTGTATTTGTGGATAATCTAAGCACTATACCCAGATGTACAGACACTCTTTCCGCAACCTATGTATTATATAATTTTTTTAACATTAGCTTTAATAAAAAATTTTAATCGGTCCTTCCATCACCCTTGCTGTGCCCATTCCACAGAGGAGTCTTTTACAGCTGCCAGGTAGGAGAGCTCAGAGATTAATGCTGAAGGACTCAAATTCAAACTCTGGTGATGACCAAGACCAATATTGTTTCACATATGCTACATCAAAATTCTCTTCTGCCAGGTTTGTGTCATGTTTACGACTAGTTTTCCCCACTCCTCATCCCCTTTCAATCCCTCCTAGGTCAGTAATTGATCTCAGCTGACCCCACCCAGGCAGATTTTACAAAGGGTGGCTACACCAAAAGCCAAAGAATTCTTGAACGGAATTTCCTTTGTTGCAATTAATAAATCACAAGTAATGAATGTTAGAGAGACTCTGGAGCTCTCTTTTCAAACGCTTGCAGACTGAGCTCAGCAGGGAAATTGGTGACCTCTAACCCCTGACCCCTTCAAGATCATCAGCGAGTGCAGAGCCAGCACTGCATGACAAAAACGGGTGTTTGATAACATGTGCTGCCTTCCTTGTTACCAAGAGCTCCGGCACAGAAATGCTGGGAGAAAATACACCTAAGCAGGTTGAGCCAGCACATAACTCCATGCATCAGTCTATGGTAAGCGTCCCAGATAGCTGCTGCAATTACAACCAGATCTCTCCATGCTGTGCAACAAAAGTGAATTGCATTAGGGGGCATAAGCACCCCCTTTCTAACTGCAAGGAATCTAGATTCACTTTTCAGTCTTGGATCCCACTGTGGATACTTAACTCAAAAACAAGCAACCAAAAATATGTCAACATCTGAAGGGCTCACTTAGGGTTTACTCTATGCTAGGACGGTGTGAAATATTCAGTTTGACCTTCAAGGGAACTGGGAGTCAGCCTCTGTTTAGAACCAGCTGTGGCTTGAATTCATGAGCTTTCTGTCGGACTTTGGACACAAAGTTTTTTTTGCTTTAATTAGGTATTTGCTGCTGCTCACCAGAGCATTTCTGTGGAAGATCACATGGCATAGGTCATATGCTATGTTCTGATATTGAATCCCACTTCAGAATCCAGTAAACCAATATTGACCCTGTACCAATAAACTCCATTCAAACAAGCAGAGCCTGAAAACTAGAGCTTTTTGGAAAAAATGAGATGAAATTTTTGCTAAAAATTGTGAAATTTTGTCCCCTTATTTTTTTGTGGTCTAAAATTGTGATGAAAATTTTTTCAAATTTCAGCTTTTTTTCCCCCATCAAAATGCCAATATTTTGTAATTTTCAACCATCTGTGCTAAAATTTAAACTTACTGTATTATCTCCGAAAGAAATCCAAACAGATTTGTCTGAACTAAATATGTCAGCTGTAAGACCAGGGAGTCCATGAGAACCAGTTTTTGCTATGAAAATAGTCACAAATCTAGGTCTATTCTGTGTGTGTCTCTTTTTCCCTTTGATTCTCATTTCCAATTTTGTGGAGCATTGACTTCAAAGGGACTACTCACAATCTTCATATTAAGGATATATGTCAGTGCTTTGCTCTATCAGGACCAGAGTGCTCAGCATCTTGCAGGATCGAGCTGATGCTGCTTGATTTATGGTTCCCTTGAGCCTCTCCTCTTATTCACGTTAATACATACATCTCCAGCCTTATAGACACTCACTAAAAAAAATTTTGATGATGGTTAGCTTCAAGTTTTAGAATATAATGATAGAATACGAGCAGCTTATAGAGAACTTGTCAACACTAGATCTATCTAACACTATCATCTCTATTTTACAGGTGGGGAAACTGAGGCACAAATGGGGTTAAGTGACTTGCCCAAGGTCACGCAGGAAATCAATAGAAGAGCCAGAAAGGGAACTCAGCAATTCTTGCTCCCAGTCTAATGCCCTATCCATTCAACCATACTTCCTTACATTGTATTTCCGGCTAGAAAGCCTACAAGAACAGCCTCTTATATTATTTTGACATATTATTGCCCCAGCCTGGTCAGAATCAGGAATTCAAAATAATTTACCTTTTACTTGAGAAGCGAGTGTTCATTTAGCACTAGAATGACACCCCTGGAGACTGAAGAACATATTCATCCACAAAATAGGTGTAGCACAGGCAATGCCAGTGGAAGAGGCTATACCTTTCCCCAGTCTGAAATCTGTGCGAGAGGGATAGGTTGCAGTCCTTTGCCTCTCTGCTTAGAGTGCCACTTGTGACAGTATTTTTATTTTGAATGTGCATACCAGTGCACCGGGGCCTGGACTGAGAGCACAGAGTTCATTTCATCTGGACCGCTGAACAGCCATCAGATGGTAATAGCTTTTTCTCACTGCCAACTTGAGCTTTATTTGAACTAGCCTACAAGAGGGTGAAGATTGTGTATCCCATTACCAGTCCCTGAGTTATCCAAAGCCTGTTGCATTAAATTTTCCCTTTGGTTTCCACAGTAGGTTCAGACTTCTGGTCTGCACTTACAATATTTCACACACTTCCATTCCTCCTAATATCTCTTTTTCATGTCTTTGTTCATCCACTTTTGCTCCTCATCTAACTGTCCCTTTTGTAGCTTGCTTCCATCTTTGTCTTTGATTCTACTAACATTGTAAGCTCTGTAGGCCTTGCTGGAGCCCTAGAATAGCTAAAAAGCATGAACCAAAGTAGGCCTTGTCAGAATAGTAACACCAGGTATCAGCTAACCAAGTAAGCACATTCCTGAGAGGACGGTACTGGAACACACAGAACTCTCAGAAATATAAGGATGGGATGACAGGATAATGGATGAGGATGTTGTGTTCAAACTATTAGGTGCAAGGAACATATGGAATGTAATATGTAACATCTTTGTATCAAGATGTGGAAGGAGGGGCATCTTTTTATTGGCCCGGGGAGGACATTATAATAATAAATGGAGATATACCTATCTCCTAGAGCTGGAAGGGACCCTGCAAGGTCATTGAGTCCAGCCCCCTGCCTTCACTAGCAGGACTAAGTACTAATTTTTGCCCCAGATCCCTAAGTGGCCCCCTCAAGGATTGAACTCACAACCGTGGGTTCAGCAGGCCAATGCTCAAACCACTGAGCTATCCCTCCCCCTGTACATAAACATAAACATTAACATTAACATTATGTTTATTGACCTTATACTTTGTCACAGGCATGCATATGTTAGTGTACCTGTAACCTGTTGGACAGGGCACTAGGACCATGCCTTGTTGCAATAAACCTGTGCGAGCCTTCACCACCTAATTGAGCCTGTGATATTTCTTTATGCGTAACACCAGTGTCTGCTGAATCACAAGCTACAATCTCCATTGGTGCAAAATACACAGGAGCTTCAAGAACAGCAGCAATAACAAGCTCTTTGGGCTGTGTTTATACAGCGCCTTGCACAGTGGGGCCCTGCTCAGACTCCTGGGTGCTACCACAATATAAATAATCCTCTGGACATCTTCCATTCTGCCCCTGGCAAATATAATACCCTAGAGCTCCACATGCACCAAATGATCACTTGGTCTTCATGGAAATCTTTCCATGAAGCCTTCCAATGACACCTCATCACATGAACAATTCTCATTTAGGGGAAAACAGCCAACAGCTACAAAATTCACACCATTCTTGAGCTTGGATGCTTGGTCACTTGGTGTGCTGTATGCCTGCCGGTTGTTTGTCTATTTCCCATTGCAAGCTCTTGACAGAACAAGGAGTAATTGACAGAACAAGGAGTAATGGTCTCAAGTTGCAGTGGGGTGGGTCTAGGTTGGATATTAGGAAAAACGTTTTCACTAGGAGGGTGGTGAAGCACTGGAATGGGTTACCTAGGGAGGAGGTGGAATCTTCATCCGTAGAGATTTTTAAGGCCCAGCTTGACAAAGCCCTGGCTGGGATGATTTAGTTGGGGATTGGTCCTGCTTTGAGCGGGAGGTCATCTAGTCCATCCCTGATATTCTATGGAACAAGGATTGTGCCTTTCTCTCTTTTGTACAGAGCTAAGCACACTGTCTGGCCTCGCTAAACAATAAAACATGACTTAAAAGCAAGTGAGGCCACCATGCATGGATAAACACAGGTGGGCTAAATTTTCAGCAGCCCAAAACAGAGCCTTTGAATTTACTCACACAACCCTTTGCTGAGTCAAATACTGTGATTGCCTACCTACTCTATTTGCATATGCATCTAACTACCTCTTTTGTATAGACATTGCTAAACCAAGATGCAGCAAAGCACTTAAGCATGTAAGCATGTCCCATTGAATTTAATGGAACTATTCACATGTTTAAAAATAAACATGTTTGAATGTGTCACAGTTACAGGATTAGCTACACCTTTGATTGGTCTTCAACCTCTTCCCAGTGCACCTTTCAAGTACACCTTCCATCATGGTGGAATCCTGCAATTCTCCCACTAATGAGCAGGTCCCCAAGCTACTGCACATATATTTACCAGCCAGGCAAGTCGAACTGAGTTTGGCACCTTCAAGAGAGTTCCCTTCAGGAGATGTGACCAGTAGTGTAATAGTTGCTTATAGAAATCAAAGAATTTATTGGGACACTCCAAGTAACAACTCCAGCATGCATAGGAAAGACTTACTTCCTCCTAGCTCCCTCCTACTTCCCCCTGAACCAAGGCCACATTGTAAAATATCTAAATGAGACAACAACTTAACACTAAGCTAAATATACAGCATCGCCTCTTGGTGGAGGTGCTTTTTGCACTGATCATTACAGTCAGTAAATGCAGTGACTCGGAACAGCTTCTTCCAAACACAGTATTATTTATTTATCCATCCATAGGAATATCACATTCAGAGAAAGGGGTTCAAACATCAAAGGGCCTACATGCATGTCTTACCTAAAGCTTAGCATTTCCCTTCCTGCTTAGGCAATCCCAGTTTTTCCCAGGTGTAGTCTTCCTTTAGTGCTCTAATGAAGGGGAGAGGGGGTGTCTTTTGTTTCTCAGGAAGTCTCTCTTAATCTTTTTTTTTTCAAATATCCACCTAAAATTTCTCAGCCCCACTCTTTCTTCTTCCTCTTATGTGGTATCTCCATTACTGGAGGTTTGCAACCATGGTAACCCATTCTTCACGATGCTCTGCTAATTTCTGTATGGATGAATAGTCCTTCTCATCCACTTAACATACCACATAATCCACCCAAGATCTTCTTTTTCTACCTTGTGTTCTTCTGCCATCAACTTTTCCTTCCAGTGCTGATAAATATACATTGCCAGTTAAATCCCCTAAAATGTGTCCTGCAAATCGAATTTTTCTTTTCATAAGATCTCTGGCTAGAGTTTCTTCTGTTTCAGTCATCTATAATACTTTTTTCCTTGTTTACATGATCTATCCATGATATTTTCAGAATTCTTCTATGACCTCATAATTCGAAGGATCGTAGTTTCTTTATTATCGATAGTTTGTCCATGTTTCAGAGCCATAATTTAACACAGACCACTCTTTACACAAGGAATTTCTCTGTGTTCCAAATAGTTACATTATGTTAAATAAACAAACAAACAAAAAACCCAAACCTATATCTAGCTGCATTTTTATTGTAAAAGATATTTTTATTAATCCTGTCATCTTCATCCTTTTAAACAGTCAAGGTAACTCATCTGTTTTAAGTAGATTAAATATATATTTTTCTATTAAAAAATCTAGGACCCAGTGGGCAACTCTTATCCATTCAAAGGCTCTTAATTTGCCTGCAGAGCAATATCACCCAGAGAGAGAGAGAGAGAGAGAGAGAGGAGTGCTCTCACCCCCAGTCAGTCTTGCTTTAAAAAAGCACTTATGAGCTTCAGAGCAGATAGAGATTTCACATGTGGATTGGGACTGAGATGATTGACCTTTTAGTCAAGATTTAATTTTGTCCATTGTTACCAAAAAGTCTCACCGGCAATAGCAAATGCTGATTTCCTTCACAACAGGGGATTTAGAGTCAGCATTCTGGGGCGAGATTGACATTTGTGGCATGAATCCACTCTGCAAATGAAACTTGTTTTTTTAAACGTGTGACCCTGCAAAACAATCAAATCATAATTAGCCAAGATTTCCTCCAATAAGGAAAATCAAAGGCAATATGGCGGGATCGCTGTTACTAGATAGTGGCATTGTTGTACATAGTACTTTATTGACAATTTAAATACAATGTACTTACCTTGAGAGCCAAGGGCCAAATCTTGCTCCCACTGAACCGAATGGGAGTTTGTACATTGCCATTTTCAGACTTAAAATAATTTTAAAGGAGCAGAGTTTTATTCAGCATTGTCATCTAGTGGTTTGCGCATGTGCTAGATGTTAAGAGCCCTGAGTTTCAAACCCAGCTTTGTTCCCCTCGCACTGAGTGGTCTTGGGCAAATTACTCACCCTCCCAATACCTCAGTAAATCCTTCTGTAAAATAGGAATATTGCCTTTGTCACAGGTACGTTGTGACGCCTAGTTCTTAGGGTCAGATTCTGACATGCTTACTCAGGCTGAGTAGCACTTTACTCCATGGCCTTCAATGGGGCCAGTCATATGGGAAGATGCAGTGTGAGTGAGGGCATAAGAATCCTGGCCTTTATCGTTCATAATGGTTTTGCCATCTTCAGAAATACCTACCACTTATTTAGTGCTTGACATGTGCAAAGGAATAATGGTCTCAAGTTGCAGTGGGGGAGGTTTAGGTTGAATATTAGGACAAATGTTTTCGCTAGGAGGGCGGTGAAGCACTGGAATGGGTTACCTAGGGAGGTGGTGGAATCTCCTTCCTTAGAGGTTTTTAAGGTCAGGCTTGACAAAGCCCTGGCTGGGATGATTTAGTTGGGATGAGGTCCTGCTTCGAGCAGGGGGTTGGACTAGATACCTCCTGAGGTCCCTTCCAACCCTGAGATTCTATGATTCTATGAAAGCACTGTACATCCCATTGGCCTCTCAATGCTCCTATAAGAGAAGCATTTTATCCTCAGCATTTGATAGCTGTAGAAACTTAGGCAGAGAGAATTGCCTAAAGCTTCACCGTGAAACCAGGGCCAAAGCAGGATGAGAACCTAGCTCTCTCTAAAATTCCCAACTTCTTGCTAATTCCTCCAGACTAGGGTAACCAGATAGCAAGTGTGAAAAATTGGGACGGGGGTGGGTGGGAGGGGAATAAGTGACTATTTAAGAAAAAGCCCCCAAAATCAGGACGTCTGGTCACCCTACTTCAGACCAACCATCTTGAGAGTAGCCCCATATCAAGCGTGTTGCATTAGAAAAGGACAAACGCCAGTGGGTTTCAGAATTAAGATTTCATGCAAATAAGCACCTAACAGTTCAAATGCTCATGCAAGAGTTCCAGTCTTCTTTAGTTTGTAGAAGCTGGGTAGGAAAGGTTGCAAGATCAAGCCTTCTGACTAGCTTGCTGTACTTCTGCTTTGGATTCTGTACAGAAAAAAACACATGCTCCCGTGGCATTGCAACACTTTTACTTCTGGCTGGAATTTGGGAATGAAACAAACAACAAATCCCACATATTCAAACATTTCAGAACCTTAGTAAAGGTCCTATTTCAAGTTAGGCATATATGTGGGGGAGGGGGTTATTTTATCAAATTACAGTGAAACATGCTTTCATTGACCAACCCAGTACCAGCAAAAATTATCGGAGGCTATTCTTTAGCTACAGGTTCAATAACATTGTTCTGGAAACCTTGAGGATGCTTTAAAGTGATTTTTTAGAAAAAGTATCTCTGGAGGATGTAAAACAGATAATTTGCATCCAAGAGTTTTAAAAGAGCTGGAGGAGGAGCTCATTGGACCATTACTCTCAATTCTCAATTCTTCCTGGAACACTGAGGAAGTTCCAGAAGAGTGGAAGAAAGCTAATGTGCCATTTTTAAAAGAGGGAGAACGGGATGACCCAGGTAATTATAGGCCTGTTAGCCTGACATCAATCCTGGGCAAGATAATGGAATGGCTGATAAGGGACTTGATTAATGAAGAATTAAAGGAAGTGAAGGTTGCAGCATATCCATATGTCTGGATTTTCCCAGCAGCCTCCCACCTGGGTTGGGGGCTGATAGCTGGAGCCAAAGCCTCCCGCCTGGGTCGGGGACTGGCAGCTGGAGCTGCAACCTCTGCACACTAGGGAGCTGAGAGCTGGAACTGCAGACTCCCTGCCCAGATCGGGAGCTGACATCCGCGCTGCCTTCGGAGCTGGGCTCCCAGCCAGCAGCCACTGAGCTTCCTGCAGCCTGGGGAGATTCCCAGAGGTGGGTCTGACCCAGCTCCAGGAGTGATCCCTGCAGGGGAAGAGGAAGTCCCATCCCACCCCAGCCGTGGCTGGGAGTAGCATCTGGAGCACGGCACACAGTTGGAGCCCCTTGTTGGGGCACCCCCAAACCTGCACCTCCCTACAATAGCCAGATTTCATGGGGGAGATCAGATTTCACGATCTGTGACACATTTTTCATTGCCGTGAATTTGGTAGGGCCCTACTTATAGGGACAGACTCAATAAAATATCCCCAATGGCCATAGGCGCTGACTCCGTGGGTGCTCCGGGGCTGGAGCACCCATGGAAAAAAATTGGTGGGTGCTCAGCACCCACCGGCAGCTCCCCGTGCTCCAGCTCACCTCTGCCCCCCTGCTCCAGCTCACCTCTGCCTCCGCCTCCGCCTCCTCCGCGAGCGCGCCGCCACGTCCTGCTTCTCCCCCCTCCCTCCCAGTGCTTGCACCGCAAAACAGCTGATTCGCGGGGCAGGGAGGGAGCGGGGAGGATGGGGAATGCGGGAAGAGGCGGGGCTGAGGCAGGGATTTGGGGAAGGGTTCCAATAGGGGCAGGGAGCGGGCGGAGTTGGGGGGGGCTTTAGGGATGGGGTTGGAATGGGGGCGGGGTCAGGGGCAGGGATGGGGTAGAGTCGGGGCGGGGCCAGGGGCGGGGAAAGGGGTGGGGGGGGCACCCCCCGGCGCTGGAGAAAGTTGGCACCTATACCAATGGCCAGTGATGGGACATGAGATGAGGAGTGCCCTGAGTTACTACATAGAATGCTTTCCCAGGTGTCTGGCTGGTGGTTCTTGCTGACATGCTCAGGGTCCTACTGCCATATTTGGGGTCGGTAAGGAATTTTCCCCCAGGTCAGATTGTCAGAGACCCTGGGGTTTTGTGTCTTCTTCTGCAGCACAGGGCATGGGTCACTTGCAGGAGGTCAGACTAGATTATTATGATGGTCCCTTTTGGCCTTAGAGTCTATACATCTGTGAATCAGTTAGCTCAATCTATTTAGCTTAAAAAGGAGACGGTTAAAGGGTGACTTGATTAGTTTATAAGTACCTACACGGGGAACAATTTTTTAATAATGGGCTCTTCTATCTATCTAACACAATCCAACGGGTGGAAGTTAAAGCTTGACAAATTCAGACTGGAAATAATATGTACATTTTTAATGATGAGAGTAATTAATCACTGAAACATCTTATCAAGGGCTGTGGTCAGTGTTCCCTCTCATTTTCCCTGCGCATGTGCGGAATAAACGTTGTTATGTGCACCAATATGGAAGTGATGTGTGAGAGATTCGGAGTGTGAGAGGAGGCTCAGGGCTGGGGCAGAGGGTTGGGGTGCAGGGGTGTGAGGGCTCCGGTTGGGGGTGCGGGCTCTAGGGTGGGGCCAGGGACGAGGGGCTCAGGGCTGGGGCAGAGGGTTGGGGTGCAGGGGGTGAGGGCTCCGGCTGGGGGTGCGATCTCTAGGGTGGGGCCAGGGACGAGGGGCCCAGGGCTGGGGCAGAGGGTTGGGGTGCAGGGGTGTGAGGGTTCTGGCTGGGGGTGCGGGCTCTGGGGTGGGGCCGGGGATGAGGGGTTGGGGGTAAAGGAGGGTGCTCTGGGACTACAGCAGGGAGAGAGGACTCCCGGCAGCTCTCTCTCCCCGCAGCAGCACCTGGGCTAGAGGGGAGAGGCACCGCTCCCGGCTACAGCAGCTCCAGGATTGGGGCCACGGGATAGGTGCCCCTCCCCCGGCTGTGACAGGGCTGGGCTGGGGCTGGGCTGGGTTGGGGCTGGGGGAGGGGCACCCAGCTGCAGCAGGTCTGGGCCAGGGCTGGGTTCCCTGAGCTCTCGCGTGGCATTAAATACGCTGCTGCACGGCCACGCAGCTTACAGGGAACTTAGGTCGTGGTGGATTTTCCATCACTGACCATTTTAAAATCAAGATTGGCTGTAATTCTAAAAGATCTGCTCTAGGAATTATTTTTGATAAGGTCCGATGAGATGATCATAATTGTCCCTTATGACCTTGGTATCTATGAAACAATGACAAAAGGGTTTGGGGCCCAGATCCTCAATGTTATTTAGGTACCTACCTCCCACTTCCATTGAAATCCATGGGAGTTAGGGGCCTAAATACCTGTCTAGATCTAGGTCTTGGTCCTTAGATTAGGCTTTACTGTCTTACAAAGTGTTGCTACTACTAATATTCCTCCCCCTCTTGAATGACATACGGGACTGTCTCTTTTCCTTTTCCACTAAAAGGATCCACAGCTGTCCCCCTTCTCAGATAAATGCTTGAAGCTTTCAAGGATAAAAATAACCTGTGGAGCTATTCTGTAGTCATGGCAAAAACTATCTTCTGATTATTCCCCCTCAACCTTTACAATGTGGGAAATATGAGTCATTCGGCAGTCAGATGATCATCTCCAGAGATATTTATGGCTTCTCCGGCTATGTCACATATTTAACAGAAACCTGTCACTTTAGTTCCCTGTGTGCAAACAAACATATTATCTAGGCGTGAATTAAAAAAAATGTTAATCTCGTGATTCATGACAATTTTAAAAGCCTTTTGAGAGATCAAGGCAGCTCCTTTTTTTCAATGTGGCTAAACTAGCAACACATTCCTCCTTCAAAAAGAAATGTGGTTTACACTTTGCAGGGAATTAATAGGGAGGCAGAGGAAGATGGAATCCACCCCATTAGGCAGTTGGCAGATTTGCCATGCTGCAGCTGCTATTCCAGCTAAAGGTTGGAAAAGTGAGCACTGCACCCTATGATCCTGCAATCATACAGTGTCATCACAGCTCAAGTAGAGATACCTGAGCTACCTACCTCAGGTCCTGGAGCAGTGAAGCTGCAGCAGTGAGGTCTTCAACGAGGGTTGTGCAACCCAGAACCCTGGGGCTTTATTCACAGGGCTAGCGCATGTGCTGCAGCTTCACGCCAGTACCGGAGCTAGCTAGGTTAAATCTCAGGAATGTCTACTTGAGCTGTAATCTCACCCTGTGATTGCAGTATAGACAGAGCCTGTATCTACCTACTCCCTGTAAAAGATGTGTTGAGTCGTCAGAGCAATCATTACTGCTTTTATTTATATTAAAGTAGCGCCTAGAGCGGAGGCTCCAACGGAGATCAGAACCCCTCTGAGGTAGCTCAGTGCAGATGCACCGGGAGAGAGAACCCTGACCCCAGGCGCTTACAATCTGAATAAAAAAATCTGCATCTTTGGGCAGCTTTAAAAAGCTGTCCCTCAGTGACTTGCCCATGGTCACACGAAAAGCCAGAGCTGAACTCACATTCCCTGAGGCCCAGGTAAATGCCTTAGCCACAAGACCATTCTCCCCCCTATATAAGTGTTGTGGCCGGGCTTTCAATAATCCCCTCTCTCCTAGCCTATTTGTCGCTGCATAGAGAAGCCCCCTGGCAGTCTTGACCATTCCTTCCCCACCCAGGGTGGGGTGTAAACAATGCAGAGGGCCTTATGCTGACTTTCTATAGCTGGATACATTTTGTACATGTAGAAATCAACTATACCGGAAAACCTTAAAATAATCATGAAGGAATATCTAAAGCGATTTCTCTTCTTCATTGAAACCCTAGCCTTGGGCACCAAGTTTCCTGAATGTTAAATAAAGAGCTGGTATCAATAATAAGAGGATTATTTTGCAGGTAAAGACTGGAACTTGTAAAAAAAAGTGGTGGTTTCAGTTTGGAGTGTTTGTGCAAACATTTTCGTTTGTTTCAGTTGACCAGGAATCCACCCTTTGAGTTTTACGGTTCAAACGCCCAATCTCAGCGGATTTCTCCACATTTATAACAAAATTCTACAAGACAGTCATTTGTCTCCAAGTTCATGGGCTGTGAAGCTTAGCAAATCTTGCATTGCACCTGGACTGAATGTCGAGTATGAAATGGAACACAATCCCAGTGAATTCACGTGGGCCTGGGTTCCTTGATAAAAAGCACCTATTACTCTAGTGTGGACGTGTAACCCACACACCTTCTGGGTGTGGTGTTCTGTCCCATCTAGTGGCACCGAGCAGGGGCGGCTCCAGGCACCAGCGCACCACGCGCGTGCCTGGGGCGGCAAGCCGCGGGAGGCGGCCTGCCGGTCGCTGTGAGGGCGGCAGTCTGGCTGCCTTCAGCGGCATGCCTGCGGGAGGTCCGCTGGTCCCGCGGCTTCGGCGGCAATTCGACGGCGGGTACGCCAAAGGCGCGGGACCGGCGGACCTCCCGCAGGCATGCCGCCGAATCCGCGTTACCAGAAGACCTCCAGCAGGCACGCCGCCGAAAGCCTCCTGAGAGATAAAATGAGTCTGCTCTACAGCCTTCGCTAACAGCCAGTTGGCTTTTAGCTCATGCAGTAGAAAGTCATGCACCGAGGTCCCTGGTTCAATCCTGCCTGCTGATGACCGCGGTCTGTCAACATTATAGACACACAATGCATGGTTATGTTTGTGGCGATAATACTGTATCTTACATGAATATAGTAGAATCTTTCTTCCTAAAGGATCCTGAATAGCTTTGCGAATTTTACATAGAGATGTAGTTATCATTTCACCCATTAAGGCTCTCATTCAGGGAAACACTTAAACACGTGCTTAACGTTTTTTCCTGTACCAGGAACTGATGGCCTGAGACTATGGTATTTCCCTCCTGTCAAATATATAGTGGAGAGAACCAAGGATGACAGAAGATGGCCCATGTAGGGTGTAACTTGGAAATAAGAAAGGAGCTAAGGCATTTAAATGCTTTTGTCCTTCCTTGGGGTTACAGGTAAGAGTGACAGGAATGATAAAGTATCAGAGGGGTAGCTGTGTTAGTGTGGATCTGTAAAAAGCAACAAAGAGTCCTGTGGCACCTTTAAGACTAACAGATGTATTGGAGCATAAGCTTTCGTGGGTGAATACCCGCTTCGTCAGACGCATGACTGACGCGTCATGCGTCTGACAAAGTGGGTATTCACCCACGAAAGCTTATGCTCCAATACAGGAATGATAAAGGTACTGTAGGCAGACTGCTGGCCTGCAACCAGACATTTGGTTAGCTGTGTTTTGTTTTGAAGTTTTCCTGTATGTGCACAAACTTAGTCCTGAATATCACAATCACATATGCAGGATATGACAGATTGGAGGCATATCTGCATCAAATTGTAAAGTCCATTTTGTTCTGTGAATATCATTTTGATTGTAACCTTCCCTGTAACCTTCTCTTTGCACAGTAGCCTCCATCATGGGTAAAGACATCCAGGTGGTGTTGAAAGCCAGCCAGTCCTGACAAGGACAGTCTATTCTGGATACTGTGGACTTGTGCCAGGGAATGGGACACCTCTTAAAGCACTGACAAGGGCCATCAACTCTGAACAACTCTTCCCTAGTAGAACAATGGGTTTGCTCCTGGTAGGGGTCATTAATTTTGGATGGAATCTCTACACAGAAACCAGTCTCTCAGGAGTGGGCTTCAATCCCCGATCTAAGCACATGGCTGAGAAGAGCTGCCACTGCCCAGCCTGACCGCCTGACTAAAGAGGAGAGACTTTATTTAAGGAGGGAAGCTGCTTCTCTGAGGAGGGAGGCTGCTTCATCACAGGCAGAAGACCAGGCCAAGTAGGCAGGAAGAGCAAAGCTGATCTGCCTACAGATTTGGCCAGACTCAGGGTGGTGAGAACACTGAGGGGGATTGTGTTCAGGAGTTTGTTGTTTTCCATGGATCTGAAAGTCTCTTGTGCTTAGTTAAGAGTAAAATGTATTTGTATAAGAAATTCCTTTGCTAAGCCTGTGGGCCTTGTTTTACTGCCATGTTGCCCCCGAAGGGTATAACTAGGAAACCAGAGCTCGCAGTCAGGCGGGCTTTGGGGGGGCGGAAATGTGTCTAAGAAACTGGGGGTTCAGGAAAGCTGAAGTGCTGATTCTGGGGTCTAGGCAGTTGGACTGTGGGTCCCATTGTCCAAGAAGGGTGTCAGACATGGGTCTGCACCTGGGAGTGCACCTGAGAGAGCCAGAACAGTGAGCATTAACTGCCCAGGCACATGGGTTCTAGAGTGAGGCAGGATTGAGCGGTTGGATCCAATCACAACAGACTGGTGTCCATCCAGAGAGTGTGATGGGACCAGGTTGTGGCACAGAGTAATTAGTGACATAACATAAGATAGGTAACTATCTATTTAAACAGCTTCACAAGCATCCATCTTTACACCCATTTTACCTCTCTAGAATTGCTTCGATGGACAGCCTGGTTCTCCATGGCATTGCAGCTGCAGTAACTCACTCTAATTCATTTTATCTCGGTTCTCCAGCTCCTCCCCTCCCATTCCTTTCCTGCCAAAGTCACCTTTTTGGAGTTCACTCACAGTGCTTAAAAGATGAGTGCCCACTTCATCGAGGAGACAATGTTCTCTGATGAACCATGTGAGGAAATTGCGGAGGGAAGAATTGGATTCCGATTGCATAATTTCCACAAAATACCGGCAGGCCAAACACATTTGTATAAAATGTGACCCATAATTGTTATCAGAACAGATTGGCTATGATGAGGCAACAGTAAGAGCAGTGCTTTTATGGCAATTGAAACCCTTTCTGGAAGCTCAGGGACCATTTAAAACTGAGACAAATTTGAACAAGCCAAAGATGAGGCTCTGTGGGATGCCCATGGTTAAGTTATCAGTCATATAAACACACTTGGAATACTTAAGCTCTGATATGAGTGTGCAGAAAAGGAATGGAATTCAGGTTAGCATCAGCATGGCTGTGAGCTACAGTTGCTTCTTACAAAGAGATGGGTGATTGCGCTGTCAGAAGTTGCCTCTAAATCATAAAGTACAATCCTCATTTAACAGCCCCTTATCCACAAGGAACTTGACATGATCAGTAAATTTGAGTAGAGCAGCTAAGGAGGGAATGCAGAAGTCTGAATCAAGACTGCTATTCATTAAGATAATTACCCAGGACCACCTCAGGAATGTAATGCAGATGAGCAAACACATGCCATTTAGTTTTTTTTTTAAATTGCCAGTTGGGTTGAAATAAAATGGTAATTATTATTTTAAATCAGCTCTGCAGATAGCACTTCCATGATGTGTGACATTTTGTTATGGTGACAGCCAGAGATAAGATACTCAGATGCTTATGAAGGCAAAGATAAGAGATTGTAATAGACAATATTGCCTAATGTAGTTTTCATTGTAATATTGGCTGAGTATATAACAAGTTGAGTATTTGCTATGTCCCAAGTTAATGAGGAATCAAGACACTGAGATTAGACAGTGAGCTGAATCTACCTACAGCACATATATTTGGGGCTTTATTGCTCAGGTTTCCACAATATGCTTATTCACATGCATACAGAGAGGATACAGAAAAGAGCCACATAAATGATTTGAGAGCTGGAGAAAATGCCTTACAAAAGACTTAAATGGCTTAATTTGTTTATCAAAAAGATTGAGATGTTCTTCATGGGAAGAAAAGAGTGGGTGCCTGGGCCAATCAGAGGGGGGGCCAAGAGGGCCATTTGGCCTGGGCCTCAAGCTCAAAGGGGTCCTCAAATGTAGACACTTGTTAATTTTTTGGGCATTTGATAAGTTTCGCAACTTGTTTTTATGCGCACGAAAGCTAGATTTTTCCCTCAATAATTAGTGCACTTGCACAGGAAAAGGCTAGAATATTGTTAAATAAAACAATATTCAAATTATGTCTCACTCTTTTTTGGTGCCTTAT
Source organism: Platysternon megacephalum (assembly GCA_003942145.1). Taxonomy (NCBI): domain Eukaryota; kingdom Metazoa; phylum Chordata; order Testudines; family Platysternidae; genus Platysternon; species Platysternon megacephalum. The sequence continues at coordinate 2,398,449 of QXTE01000211.1, read as the reverse complement.
TTTGTTTGCATGTGTCGTCATTTTTTATTTTTATTATGGCTAGGGGCCTCAAAAGCTAGAAGTGGCCCCAGGCCTACACATTCAAATCAGAAATGAGACACACATTTTTAACAGTGAGGGTGATTAACCATTGAAACTAAGTATCAAGGGAACCAGTGGATGGATCCTCCATCCCTGGGTGTCTTGAAATCAAGACTGGATTCCTTTCTGAAAGACATGCTTTACTGGGCTCAATACAAGAGCAATAGGGTGAGATGCTTTGGCTTCTGTTATATAGGAGGTCGGACTAGATGATGTAGTGATCCCTTCTGGCCTTAAACCACTGGGAATCATACAGCACTGACCAAATTCCCAAAGTCCTGCCCTAGCATGTACTGGGTGAAATTTAAAACCTAGGATAGATTGTCTGGGATCAGTCTCATTTTGTGTGGTTGGTGCAAAACCCTGGGCCCTGAAATAGAGTGTATAGACCCCATGTTGTGGGGGCCAGGAAGGGGTTAATAGATGAGCCAGTTACCTTTCCAGCTGCGACTGACTAACCAATTAACCCCAGCTTGGATAAAAGACAGCAGCTGAGGCAGTGGAGGGTGATCAAGAAAGTACCTCAGTAACAAGCTGGGTGAAAGCTGTATAGAGAAATGCTGCTGAAATCCTAGGGCAAGATGGGTTGAGACTACAGCTCTGGGACAGACATCTACAAACAGGCAAAGGTAGGAAGCAGCCCAGGGACCTAGCAAAGGATTGTAAGAAACACACCATAGGTACTTATTGCAAAGGCCCTGAGCTGGAACCCAGAGGAGAGGGTGAACCTGGGTTCCTCTTACCCACTCACTCCTTACAGGAGGGGAGGTGTCAGTAGCGGCGCCAGCTCTTCCGGCGCCCTAGGTGGCGGAAGGTCCCGCCCCCAAAATGCCGCCCCCAACAGCGGCGGCGGAAGGTCCCGCCCCCAAAACTGAACGGACGGACGGGGTGCCGGCGCCCCCAAAATAGCAGCGCCCTAGGCGACCCCTGGGAGTTGTAAGTTCTGGGAGCCAATGAGCAGGGATTATTGCACATACACTGAGACTGAAGACCTTGGTATGAACATAAGAACGGCCGTACCAGGTCAGACCAAAGGTCCATCTAGCCCAGTATCCTGTCTACTGACAGTGGCCAATGCCAGGTGCCCCAGAGGGAGTGAACCTAACAGGTAATGATCAAGTGATCTCTCTCCTGCCATCCATCTCCACCCTCTGACAAACAGAGGCTAGGGACACCATTCCTTACCCATCCTGGCTAATAGCTATTAATGGACTTAACCTCCATGAATTTATCCAGTTCTCTTTTAAGCGCTGTTATAGTCCTAGCCTTCACAACCTCCTCAGGTTGGGGTAGTTGGACTTCAGGGTTTTTGTTTGGACTTTCCTATTTGCCTGAAAGGGGTGAGGTTCCAGATGACTTGGCTGGAGAGCTGAGTTGCAAGAGAGACCAGACCACTGAGTGGCTGGAGCTGTGGGTGGCACAGACAGTGACTGCTATGCCATGCCTAGCCACGACTAGGGTGCAGTAACTGTTCCCTGAACCTTCAACGGGACCTAATTGCAGCACACATTATGGAGGACCTGGTCATGGCTCCATAGTTAAAGTTATGTTCTGAAATCTGCTTAGCATGAAACATTCACTTCTATTGTCATACATACCCCAACACAGGTGGCGGTTAAGTGTAAAATTTCACAGTAGGCTTGGGTTTTTTAAAATGTTTTTTGCATTTTCTGTGTCCTTTTTGTTTGATTACATAAAATTTTAATAAGAATTTGTAATTGAGCTGTGGCTGAAATTTATCCGCCTGATTTGTCTTCTGTCAATTGATGTCCTTTTCAAAAACTCTCCATTTACACAAAAATTGATTGAGAAATGAATCTTGGGTACATCTTGTTCAAAGGGTAGCTTTGAAAATATTTAGGGATGCTCCTAGCCATTTATTCATCATAATCAAAAGTTTATATGCAATGGGCGCTTAGGGATAAGATCTTCCCAATTGGCCACATACAGTCAACAATTGCACTTTTCTATCAGATTTCATCCTACAATGGAAGTTTTATGTGTAGTGGCTTCCAGGGAAAACTTTGTTTGCCTGGGAAGTGCATGTGCTGGTGGATAAAACTTTATACACCTGCACTTCTGTTGCACAACTTGGGGAACTATCTCCTTACAGGTCCATGCCATGTGACCAGCCCCTCTTCACTGTATAAACATTGAGGGGAGCAGGGGGTGGGGAAGCTTAGGAAATGAATACACACAATCTTCAGTGTTAAATGTGCATAGTATAGCTGACACCAAATTAAAAGGCAATGTTAAGCCATCTATCAACATTACCTTCTACTCCTCATGACTACCATCACCATGCTTACTGTACACCACTCACCATAACCTTAACTGTGCCCCTCTAGGGATGCCAGAATTCTATAACTTTACTACACTACCCTCTGTTAACATAACAAACATCCATGAGTAATAGTGCCAGGAGAGGATAGTTTAGGGGGCATGTGGAGAAGGATGGGTTGAGGGAGTTCACATTTTGGTGTTAGTCTTTGGTGTATTATAGCTGTGATCATGGTGAAGTGTGCGTCTGTGGGTGGAGACTTAAGGAGTATTTACTGTTAGGTGGCTTAACTCTTTCTTCTGTTTTGTACGGTAAGCAATCTGTTTGCCAAGTGTTACTGGTTTCCCAACAGGGACATGTTTAACCCTGGAATGTAGCTAGGAAATTCTGAAGCTTTTTGTTTTCTGTGTGCTGTTCCTTTATCTTTCTAAATGCTGTCTCTGAGTGCAGAGTTCATCAGATGCCTTGTCCCTGCCATATAATGCAGGCTGCTACAGAAGAGAAGTACATCCTGTGGAGTCTCAAAGGCACTTTCTTTTGGCTCATCCTTGTTATGAATCTAAAAACAAAGGTAATTGAGCCTGGAGGTATTTTTTGTTTTGTTTTTGTGTTCAGTATATGGAGAATGTGGCATTTTCGGATTCAACCCAGATGAGTAAGGGGTTGTAATAATAATAATATATGGAGATATACCTATCTCATAGAGCTGGAAGGGACCCCAAAGGGTCATTGAGTCCAGCCCCCTGCCTTCACTAGCAGGACCAATTTTGCCCCAGATCCCTAAGTGGCCCCCTCAAGGATTGAATTCACAACCCTGGGTTTAGCAGGCCAATGCTCAAACCACTGAGCTATCCCTCCCCCCACCTGCCCTGCAATTCTGGGTGCCTTAAATGCTATGCAACTGTGGCTCACAGCCTTGATAGCAGCTGCCTGCATGCACACCACACCCTGGCTATCAATACCCAGTTACTTTTTGCAAAGTGACCTCCACCCCCTCCCTGTCCTGAATGTCCCCAAAATCATCTGCCCTGCAAACATGACAATCTGCTGAAGTTCCCAGAATTGGAAGTTACTGTGTTACCCCTCTCAGCCTCAGTTAAGTGAGTTTTGTTACTTCTGAGCTGTGTGACAACTCCTGAAACACTGGTCGGCTTTGCGAGTAAACTCTTCAAGGCTCTGCCAGTCCAGATTTCGCTTTGCAGGTAACAGTGAATCCCAGATTCCCAAGGATGTCTCCCTGCAGTGTCCAGGCCTCTCCTGGAAAACTCACAGAAGTTATTAATCTTGTTGCTCCTTTAAAGAGACAATACGCCGTGGTTCACTAATTTAACTGGGGTTTGACAAACACACATTTCAGTCACAGCACTGGACTGGTTTATAGTGAAAGTAAAATGAGTTTATTAAACAGTCGTCGGTTTAAGTGATACCAAGTATAAGGAGTAAGGATAGAAATGGTTACAAACAAACAAAAGTAAAAATACACTTCTAAGACTAAAACTAACTCTGGCAAGTTTCAATCTTTGCCTCAGCAGATTTCTCACCAATCTTCAGTTCCCAGGGACTTCAGGCCCATTGGTTGAAGGACCCAAAGTGCTTTGATGTCAAGAGTTTGGGGACCCTAGAATCCCACAAGTGATGGATCACTGAGAGTTCTCCTCTTTCCCCCCCCCCCATTGTTCTTATAATCAGTAAACCTTTGGAATCTATTCTTTGAGCAGCGTACTTGGTACAGTTTTATAATAGTGTTATTATATATAAACAGTTGCGGGATAGCTCAGTGGTTTGAGCATTGGTCGCCTAAACCCAGGGTTGTGAGTTCAATCCTTGAGGGGACCGCTTAGGGAGCTGGGGCAAAATCAGTACTTAGTCCTGCTAGTGAAGGCAGGGGACTTGACTTAATGACCTTTTGGGGTCCTTTCCAATTCTAGGAGATAGGTATATCTCCATATATTATATCGTATATATTGTATCATTTGAGGTTCAGACCCTGTCTTTATAGCCATCTCTGTTACCCTGGATTGAGGGGTGTGTGTACCCCAGAATATGATCAAGCTAATTGCAACCATATTATGTGCATTCAGCCATCATGAATTAATAAAATAGAACACCACATAGTACAGAGTTAATTTGAAAGCAGGATTTCAGAAGCAAGGTCAAAACTAACTGGCAGTTTCTGCTAATCAGAATGGGAGGAGGGGAGAGAGAGTCAATAACTGAGACTGAAAGAAAAGAAGTGGACGAAAACCTTGAATTTGGGCGCCTTTGATATAGAAGTTGTATTATGCTTAAGATTGTTAGGAATGTTTGTCAAGTAGTTTATTGAAAGTTTGGAAAAGTGGTGGTTTAGTAGTGGTCACTATGACTTGTGCTTTGTAGAAGTTACTTATAAAAGCCTAGCTAATATAGTGTACTTTGGCACAGTCCTCTGAAGCTATCTTGAGAGGTTTTTCCTGACACCTTTTCTCCCCAGCCAGTAAGCAACTGGCCACTGAGAACCTGCTGGTAATAACTCAATACCATTCCAGATTTTAGATAACATTTGGGATGTTCTAACCCAGAGGTAGGCAACCTATGGCACGAGTGCCAAATGCGGCACACGAGCTGATTTTCAGTGGCACTCACACTGCCCGGGTCCTGGCCACCGGTCTGGGGGGCTCTGCATTTTAATTTAATTTTAAATGAAGCTTCTTAAACATTTTAAAAACCTTATTTACTTTACATACAACAATAGTTTAGTTCTATATTATAGACTTCTAGAAAGAGACCTTCTAAAAACATTAAAATGTATGACTGGCACGCGAAACCTTAAATCAGAGTGAATAAATGAAGACTCGGCACACCACTTCTGAAAGGTTGCCGACCCCTGTTCTAACCTATTGCTTTTGTCTGTGTGCTTAAATCCCATAAACTGCAATTTCAGAGCACACTTACTTGCAATAATCTTTTCAGATGGAATTGCTGTGTTCCCATTCATTTCCTCCTGACACCGCCTGGAGTGAAACAGGTAAGTTACCGCTGTTGTGGGTTCTGAAAACCCGGGATAAAATCTCCCTCATTTGTTAGACTGATGGCTTTGTTTTATGTAAATATAACTTCATTGTCTCTGCCTGATGACTAGGCTGGTCAGACAAGCAAATACACAGTCCTTTGTGTAAGCCAGACTACGCTTATCCATTTCCTGCCAAACATGTTTTAAGAACACAATTCTAGCACATATTTATAACTCTTTGTACACACATTGTATCTACATCACACATGAATACTAATCAGTGAGTTACTAGTTTTCCAGTGAGATTACATGCCACTTTTTGGGTATCTAGCATGACAACAGTGTGTTAGGTGTAGTGAGTATGTCAGGCCTGACAAGAGTTGAGAGAGTAGCAAATCACTAATGGGCCTCTGTGCCACAAACAGGTAAAGACTGATTAAATATAAAATAACTAAATCCATCACTGTCTCCTAGTTCCATATACCACAATAAAACAATCCGTTCTTTGAGCAAGCTGGATTGAAAGCTTTCACCAGTATTCCTTCAAATAATCCATATAGTGGATAGAAATTAATGTGGATTGCTGGTGTGGAGTTTGTTTTTGGAAGGCCCATACCTCAGAAGGTTCTGTTGTGACCATAAGGATCGCTAGAGGAGGGTGGGAAAAAAAGTATCCAGAAATGTAGCACACTATTGAAGAACATGGCATTTCAGGACTAAGTAGGCAGGAATCACATTTAGATTCATTTCACTGAAATTTAATTTTACAAAAGCAACACTAATCCAAAGCCGTTTGGAACGAAGTTGGAGGTGACAGCCTCAAGGATAAACAGAAGGCATTTAAAAGACTGGTAATGCATTCACAATGAGCTTATTTGGCATGTTAAAATAAAAAGAAACTAAATTAAATTTAAATATAAAGGAAATGCAAAAGAGAATCCAATCGTTGAGGACTAAAAAAACCCTTAACTGACTTAAATTGTGGTTTGGTTTTGCCTGAATAAGAGATTGGTTTGGCCAGAGGTTTTCTATGTAAGCTAATTGGTGTACCTGCCAAAGGTGTTTGTAACATACCTATGACGCGGTGTACAGAACCCACAACAGTAGCAGCTGTGAAGTGGGTGGTTGGAGACAGCTGGGATAAAAGGCTACAGCTTAGGCAGGGAAGGGTGGCTGCAAGAGGGTCTGGGAGTTACCCCATGGAAACTCCCTGTAGTAAGAGGCATGTAGGAAGAGGGGCCTGAAACATAAGTCCATGTCTCAGAGACCTGGTATAAGGGCTGGGATAAAGTAATGGTCAAAATTTGCTAATATTAGCAAGTAAAGTTGTGAGCAAGAGGCAGGCCCTGCTCACAGAACCTGACAAGAACAGGGCTGATACTGCAGAAACACATATTCCTAAGTAGTGCTAGGCATAAGAATATATATGCAAATACATTCCAGAATAGTAGTGAGGTGTTCTCGTACTACCTGATACATTCCCCAAACATAACAGGGACACACTGACCCATCCTGAAGCAGTCAGGATGACAGCATGGTGGATAGATATTTTTGATCAAACCTACATGTACAAGGCAATGGGTGACAACCTAATACATCCAAGGGTGGCACCCTGTTACGTCAAGGGCAGTATGTAACTTGTTTGTATCTGTGTATAAAGATGTATCTCAGAGGGTGTGTCTTGGGGCAGCGGAAAGTCCAGCCATTGACTGAGCTGTGTCCATTGTCAGGCATACATGTGCTAGTATAACTGTAGACATTGATCTGGGGAGCTAGGACCATGCTTCATTGACAATAAACCTGGCTGGATGCCTTTGCACCTTAACAGATTTTGTGGCCATTGAGCGGTTCGCTCGAGGTCTGCTGTGCCAGCTGTCTGCGTAGAGCTGGGACAGCATACAGAGGGAAGACACACGCAGGATACCGGGCTAGTTGAACCTTTGGTCTGACCCAGTGTGGCCACTCTTATGTTCTTATCAGGTTCTAGTAACTTCTCATCACAGTTAGCACTGATTGGCAACTCCAGAGAAGAGGCAGAGGGTGGAACAAACCCTCACAGTAGGGCTGGATAGGCTGAGTAATCCAAGTCCTTGCCTGTATTAGGGAAACTTACATCAGTATCACTCCACCAGTGTAGGCTACAAGTCAGGAGGTTGTAAATAACCACCTTTGTGCAGTAGCGGCGCCAGCTTTGCCGGCGCCCTAGGCGGCGGAAGGTCCCGCCCCCGAAATCCCGCCCCCAACAGCGGCGGCGGAAGGGCCCGCCCCCAAATTTCTATGGGCGGCGGGGGCGCAGGCGCCCCCATAATAGCAGCGCCCTAGGTGACCGCCTAGGTCGCCTAATGGGAGCGCCGGCCCTGCCTTTGTGTTGCATTCTATCTTGGCTCAGTCTTTTAATCACTCTCATCTCACCATGGATCCCAAAATCACAAGACTAACGTCTGTGCAGAGTGGTCCAACACTATTTGCACACGGGTGCGTTCGCATCATGCCTTCCCACTGCTTCACTGTTCTGCTTACTGCAGGTGTTTCAGAAGCCTGTCTCAGAGCAGTTGCCAAAGTACGTTCCCCCCCCAAGAATGGGCCATGTGTTCAGGAAGTATGCAGGGAAAGCATGAAATATGCTCAGATCCAAACCAATGCAGGTCTGCAAAGGGCTCATCCCGGGCCCATCAGCTTTGTCTGTTGCTTGAAAGCAGATACTAAATGTGGGTTACTATTTTATTATTTCCTGCATTCATTCATGGGAGTCAGGGAATCAATAACACAGTGGAATGAGTTCCTCTGGAATTGCTTTTATTGTTTGCCTCCTTTGGAAACATTCCATCTCCTGCATTATGGGCTATTTTCTCATGTAATGAAGTCTGAAATTTTGCCATATTAAATGTTATTGAACAGGGGCTAAACTTCATCAGATGTGACTTCATTTGGAAAGCTGCAAATTATGAAAGTGGACTGATAGCACTCCAGTTACAGCGTGCTAGAAATAAAGCCCATGTCTCAGCTGACTGTCTTGTAAATAAAAATAAAGTACATGGTGCTAATGTGGAATTCTCCAATCAATATTCCCCCCTGCCCCGTTTCACTCATTAACAGTGCAGTGGCTCTCAATGCAGGCGTTCACTGAGTTGTTGACAAGCTGTATCTCCTGTAAGGGATCTTTCTTTGAGCCTTTATTGCCATAAGTTCTCCCGTTGCTGTTTCATATGCTTCAGGGTGACAAATTGGGGGTTATTAGAAAACACTAATGACTGGAGCTCTCTTCCTCTGTGTATGTTTGTACAGACATCACTTTCCTGTTTGTTCAATGTAAATATATTCACCGAGTTGATCCCAGGCTCTAGTGCCTTGCGGTGGGGTGTATAAACCCCACACTGGTTAACTAGGATTAACAGGAGCCTGAGCCCAGTCAGGTCGGGGGGGGCGTTATACATGACTTGTGATCAATCAAACCCAGCAGGGGTGGAGCCGACTGCTCATTTAAGGGAGGAGCACAGAGCTGCCTGAGGAGAGCAAGGAGGAGAAATAAGAGGAAATTGCCAGCTACCCATCTGGGGCTAAAGACTGAGAGAAGCCCAGGAGGCCTGGAGCCAGAATCAGAGGATCCTAAGCCAGGAGGAAGCCTGGGGGACTGTGAAGTCTGGGGCCAGAGGCAGGCTGTCCTGAGCCAGGAGGCAGTGAAGTCTGAGGCAGTGACAGTAAAGCCTAAGGGGTGTTTGGACTGAAGTCTGAGGGACTGCAGGGGGAAAGACAAACTCTGCAGTCATTCTCTTGGTAGTGGAGTGAAGATACCTGTGGGGAACAGAGAGGCTCCTGCAAAGCAAGGAGGAGCCCTATAGGGGAAGATACCTGAGATACAAGATTGAAGCAAGCTCCTGTGGCTGACCCTGAAACATGGGCAGGGACTGGCTGTTGTGGTGCTTAACGTTTGCAGTGTGATCTGAGATCTTTAGGTAACTGGTGCTGGACTGCACCTAAGTATCAGTAGTAATAGTATTCATATGGCTTTATTACTATTGACATTGTGTCTACGGTTGTCCTGAGAAGAGAACTTGAACAAAGAAAGCAAATGATTCCTTTCTCTGACTCTCCTTGCAGCTTTGCTTCTCTTTCCTCTGACTCAGGCTTTAGCCTTGTCCAAAAGAGACTGGGAGAGACAGAATGGGAGTCACCCAAAGCAGTTGTGCAATAGAATCAATGTAGGGAGGACACTGTTATACTCAGAGGTTGGGTGCTGTTAAACTAATGAAATATTTTTGTCTCTACTGTGTCATCACTCAAGGGTTATAGCTGTCAACTGGTTCAACTGGGATAGCTTAGTGGTTTGAGCATTGGCTTGCTAAACCTAGGGTTGTGAGTTCAATCCTTGAGGGGGCCACTTAGGGTTCTGGGGCAAAATCAGTACTTGGTCCTGCTAGTGAAGGCAGGGGGCTGGACTCAATGACCTTTCAGGGTCCCTTCCAGTTCTATGAGATAGGCATATCTCCATATATTTATTTTGAATGCTGGTATTGATATAGGTTCCAAAGCAACTTGGTTTGGTGAGCTGGGGAGCCTGACCACATATCTTGATTAGCAAGTACAGTAGAACAGGCAAAGCAATAAGCCATTCCATAAATAAGTGAATGATGCACATGTACAGCACTGTAACCAGTTAACATCAGTGGTGTTATTGCCAATGTCTAAGTTAAAAATCACATCCTGAATTGTCCTACTCTTGCAACTGGGGCCAGATTCTTGCTGCTTTCAATGGAGCTGCACCCACTTGCACCAGCTGAGGATCTATCCACCTGGAATTCAAATACCTTGAGATAGGTAAGATTTGGACATGGCCTATTGTTTCTACTATTATAATACATGATCCCAGCAGAATGCTAGGCTCTGGCCAGACAAGTCTAAAGAAAGGGTGCCTGCACCTTTAAATAGACACTCCAGCATAGGGGTTACAGAAATAGAATTAAGTGGCGGCTCCTGTACTCTTGCACCAGAGATGGGATAGAATAATTTGGTTCTATGTAGGTTAAATCCAGACATGTGTCACTAGCTTGCTTTCCCAGAGAGCCTGTGGGCTAATGGACCATGTTCTGCCACCCACCTAATTTCCTTAAAGGGTTTTCCAGCTGTAACCCCAGACACTCTATGGTAAGTGTCCCATCCACAGAGGATATGGGTCTGTTACAGCTATCAATTGAGAGTCAGGCTCTTTGAGGGGATTATTACTGGCCTAGCTTTATACCTCACTCAGTGGCTCTCCAATAGAATTGAGCTCATGACACTCCTGCTAGGAAGCATGAGTCTCTCTAGCTTGCCCTCAAAAGCCAAGCACTCGAGTTGAGCGCTGTAACAGGCTCAAATCCTTTGTGGCTTGAGCACAGAGGGGAGAGCCACGGCCGAGTGGGTTACACAGGCACACACTGGACTCCCTGGCAACATCTTGATATATCCATTGCAACATTTTGTCCCTGTAATGTTTCCTGGCAGGCCTTTCCAGGATGTGCTTAACTTAGCTGGCAGCTTCAGTTGCACACAGATCTTGTACAGAGACTCTCTCGGCTCCAACGTAGCCCCGGTCATGCTCATGAGTTAAGGGGGAATGTGCTGTCAATGCTGCATAGTTATCAGGAGCAAGGGGCTAAATGGATCAGAAAAAATAAATAAGGCTTTCCTGGACCTTTGCTTGTTTCTAAGACTAACTAAAAACTCAGTGTTCTCAGTTGCGTACAGATGACTTCCAACATGCCCAAACTTTGATTCTTATTTATTATTGTAGTACCTAAAAGCCTCAGTCAAGGACCCAAAACAATGGCCTCTGCCCCAAGGAGCTTACTGTTTAAGTATAAGAGACAACAACTGGATACAGACAGATGGAATACAAGGAAACGATAAAACATTAGTTAGTATCATCGACAGTGGTCTCAGTACACCAACAGTCCAGCCATTGTCCAGTAGTTTTTTTGTAAATCTCATGGCAAAGGATATTTTTAAAGGAAGATGAGTGAGTTTTGTAACTCAGTACAGGGATCTTCTCTCAAGTGTGAGGAGCAGCATGGGAGAAAGCACAAAGGTTCTTGGTTTGACAATCTTAACCAGTGATCTTTAAATGAGATCTGTGCAATCCAAATCTGGGTCCCTATCTGAATTTTGTGAATTTGTCTGAGTCTTTCTAGTGTCCCTTACCAAAACCTATATCCAAACACCCACTAATTTTGGGAGGTCTTCAATCTGGATCTGTGTTGCAGCTTCACCTTCTCGTGTTCTTTCCAGGTGGGACAAAGTCAATAAGTTTAAAAACACTTTGAGAAAGACCATTCTTGTGTGCTTGTCGGCAGGTACTGGAAAGGCCAATGCTGGATGATTATAGAGTGGGAGGGAGGGGGCAAATTACGGGCCACATCTGGCCCATCAGACCATTTAATATGGCCCTCAGCTCCAGCTGGGGACCAGGGTCGGGGGCCTGCCCTGCTCTGGCGCTCCAGCTGGGGACCGGGGTTGGGGGTTTGCCCGGCTCCTTGCAGCTCCCAGGAAGAAGTTGGCATGGTCCCCCTCTGTCTTGACACCCCCCCTCTCCGGCTCCTACGTAGTACGTGGAGGTGTGGCCAGGTGGCTCTGCGCGCCACCCCATCCACAGGCACCGCCCCCATAGCTCCCAGCCAATGGGAGCTGCAGGGGTGGTGCCTGTGGATGGGTCAGTGCGCAGAACCACCTGGCCACATCTCGGAGCCGGAGAAGGGACATGCTTCTGGGAGCTGCTTGCGGTAAGCGCTGCCCGGAGCCTGCACCCCCGCAACCCAATCCCCTGCCACTGCCCTGATCTCCCTCCCACCCTCCAAACCCCTTGATCCCAGCCCAGAGTCCCCTCTTGTACCTCAATCCCCTCATCCCCAGCCCCACCCCAGAGCCCTCACCCCCTTGTGCCCCAACAGCCTGCCCCATCCCTGATCCCCCTCCCACCCTCCAAACCCATTGGTCCCAGCCTGGAGCCCCCTCCTGCACCCCAAACACCTCATCCCCCAGCCCAGAGCCCAAACCCTCAGCCAGAGCCCTCACCTCCTCCCACACCCCTACCCCCAATTTCGTGTGCATTCATGGCCCGCCATACAATTTCCATACCCCGATGTGGCCCTCAGGCCAAAAAGTTTGCCCACCCCTGTTGTAGAGGGTGTCTTCTGAATAACCCACGAACGTGAAGAGTAAACTGTGACAATATTCCAACTCTAGCTATATGATTTATAAATCAAAATAGTAGCTCAGTTTCCATTTTCAAAGTAACTTCTGCTAGGAAAGAGGCCAGATCCTCACTTGTTTCAAATCGGTCCAGAACTACTCAAGTTAATGAAACTCCTTCTGTTTTTAGAAGGAAGCTAAGACCTTTGTTTACACTCCAAGATTCACAGAATCAAAGGCCACGTCTTGGTGTGTGAGAATTCTGAACACTGGCCTGTGTCCTCCAAGTTCGGAGCAGGTGAAGCCAATGGGACAGTGCAGGGGCATCAAAGTCCATTNCCAGCCAATGGGAGCTGCAGGGGTGGTGCCTGTGGATGGGTCAGTGCGCAGAACCACCTAGCCACATCTCGGAGCCGGAGAAGGGACATGCTTCCGGGAGCTGCTTGCGGTAAGCGCTGCCCGGAGCCTGCACCCCCGCGACCCAATCCCCTGCCACTGCCCTGATCTCCCTCCCACCCTCCAAACCCATTGGTCCCAACCTGGAGCCCCCTCCTGCACCCCAAACACCTCATCCCCAGCCCAGAGCCCAAACCCTCAGCCAGAGCCCTCACCTCCTCCCACACCCCTACCCCCAATTCCGTGTGCATTCATGGCCCGCCATACAATTTCCATATCCCGATGTGGCCCTCAGGCCAAAAAGTTTGCCCACCCCTGTTGTAGAGGGTGTCTTCCGAATAACCCACGAATGTGTAGAATAAACAGTGACAATATTCCAACTCTAGCTATATGATTTATAAATCAAAATAGTAGCTCAGTTTCCATTTTCAAAGTAACATCTGCTAGGATAGAGGCCAGATCCTAACTTGTTTCAAATCGGTCCAGAACTACTCAAGTTAATGAAACTCCTTCTGTTTTTAGAAGGAAGCTAAGGCCTTTGTTTACACTCCAAAATTCACAGAATCAAAGGCCACGTCTTGGTGTGTGAGAATTCCGAACACTGGCCTGTATCCTCCAAGTTCGGAGCAGGTGAAGCCAATGGGACAGTGCAGGGGCATCAAAGTCCATTTGCATTTATCAGCTTGCAAGATAAGAACCCTAGTTTGCTCATTTGCATTAGCACTCGGAAGCTGTTCTTTATGCTCTTATGTCTGTCTTAAAAATGAACTAGAAGCATGGTAAAATATTAGAGCACTATTTATCTAAATGCAGCATTGCTGGATGTTTCTCTTACCTTCCGAAGTATCATGGTCTATTATACACACTTTCCCAGAAGTTAATTGAATTTACAGTTCATGTAATTTGACCATCAATTATCCTTTGCGGGAGAGGAATTTACTTACTGATAAATTGACCAACTAATTGCTTTTTGCTGAAGTTTTGTCATTTGTTCTGCATGCCAAGTTGCAATTTCTCTCTTAAAAGTCATACTTGCCCTTAGCATGAGAATAATTTGCCATATTTACAAGAGCATGACTGCCTGTTATCCAGATGCATTTAACATTTCCCTAACCGCTTAAAAACAATACAATTAGTTCAAGTGTAGCTTTTTAAAAATTTTTTTCCTGCTTCTGCTTTGCTCTCCCAGGCTGACCTCCGTAATTAAAGCTAAATGATTGTCTACTTTGAATGCCAAGTGCATTTGAGATCCTGACACTTGCCACGTGTTTTGGTGAACAGGTGTTTCCCTTTCCATTTACAGCTTTGGAGAAGGACCACCCTGTAACAGCCTGTTTTACCTGTGGGCTTTAATGTTGGGAACCTCTAGCAGAACCGGATTCTATTGTGTGCTTTTAATCAGCACTATATCTGTGGTAAGGTGCTCTTTCTAGAGAGCTATAAATGAAGAGTGTTCCTATGGTTGTATCACTGGTATGGGATTCTAGACAGTTGAGTTCAAGTCCTGGCTTTGCCACAAACTTCCTACATGGCCCTGAACAAATGAGCTAACCTCCATGCCTTAATTTCCCCATATATAAACTGGAAATGATAGTACCTGCTTTGTCATGTTTACCTAGAATGAAAGATCTTTGGAGCAGTGCTCCTGAGGGGATTCTGCGCACAATATTTTAAAATTGACAAATAAAATTTGCAGAATGAATTTCGCCCTGCAGCCTCCCCCCCGGGACACACTCAGTGGTGAGTCTGCATCTGACCCTGAGAAACACCCTGGGGCCCTGCCCCTCTGTGCCTTGTGCACCAGGTGTGAGGCAGGCAGGCTCCTCCAGGCAGTGTGGAGGGGGATCCAGATGTGTGGTGAGAGCATTCTGTGTGGGACAAAATGGGCGCAGGCAGTACAGTGCGGGGTCTAGGTGTGTGTGTGGGGGGGATCCGGAGGCACAGAGGCTTATGCGGGGGAGGGTTCCAGGTGCTGGGGCAATGGGACTCTGCAGGGGTTTCCAGGTGAAAGTGGTTGGGGCTCAGTGGAGGGGTCTGGGTGTGGGTGGTCTCAGTGGGGGAGGGGTCTGGGTGCTGGGGGAGTGGGGCTTGGTGGGTGGAGTCCTGGGTGCAGCTAGTTGGGGGGTCTGGATGTGGGGGTGCAGGGAGGTGGGGTTCATCAGGGTGGGAGTTTGGGTACAGGGGTGGGGGTCTGGAGGCGGGGAGTCTGGGTGCAAGGGGCTCCAGATGCAGGGGTTGAGGTTCAGTGGGGTGGGGTTTTGGTATGGAGGGCTAAGGGGGTTTTGGGTGTACAGGGTGAGGCTTGGCAGGGGTGTTTGGGTATGGGAGGTCTGGATGCATGGGGGTTGGGCGGATGGGGGAGGATCTCCCCATACAGGTTTCAGAGTAGCAGCCGTGTTAGTCTGTATCAGCAAAAAGAACAGGAGTACTTGTGGCACCTTAGAGACTAACAAATTTATTTGAGCATAAGCTTTCATGGGCTACAGCCCACTTCTTCGGATGCATAGAATGGAACATACAGTAAGAAGATATTTATACATACAGAGAACATGAGAAGGTGGAAGTAGCCATACCAACTGTAAGAGGCTAATTAAGAGAAGCTATTAACAGCAGGGGAGAAAAACTTTTGAAGTGATAATCAAGATGGCCTATTTCGGACAGTTGACACGAAAGTGTGAGGCTACTTCAACATGGGGAAATAGATTCAATTAGTGTAATGACCGAGCCATTCCCAGTCTCTGTTCAAACCTAAGTTAATGGTATCTAGTTTGCATATTAATTCAAGATCAGCAGCTTCTCATTGGAGTCTGTTTTTGAAGCTTTTCTGTTGCAAAATTGCCACCTTAACGTCTGTCACTGAGTGATTAGAGAGGTTGAAGTGTTCTCCTACTGATTTTTGAATGTTATGATTCCTGATGTCAGATTTGTGTCCGTTTATTCTTTTGCGAAGAGACTGTCCGGTTTGGCCAATGTACATGGCAGAGGGGCATTGCTGGCACATGATGGCATATATCTGCCATGTACATTGGCCAAACCGGACAGTCTCTTAGCAAAAGAATAAACAGACACAAATCCTGCAGCTGGGGGAGGTTTCTGGGGGTGGGTTTGACAGCCCCAGCCACTCCTTGCAGGGGAAGAGGAAGTCCCATCATCTCCTGCCTTCAGCCCAGCCAGAACTAGCAGCTGATCCCAGCTCAGGGTAGGAGCCACTGGCTGAGGTGTTCCCAGCCCAGCGGTGACTTACCTCTCTGCCGGCTGCTCTAGGTGCCTGAAACGATGTACCTGCACAGCTAGGGAGTGGGGTGTAACTGCTCTTGCAGCTTCCCTGTCAGAAAGTCATGTTTCTGTGGGGAAGCAAAGAAATCTGTGGGGGACATGAATTCTGCATATATGCAGTGGCGCAGAATTCCCCCAGGAGTAGAGCAGGGATTGTCTGCAGTAGCCTACACAATGGGCCTCTGATCTTGGTTCTGGCATAAAGATGCTACTGTAACACGAATATATTGATTTGGAAAACTGGGGTCTGTGGGAAGAGGGTTTTCAGGGGAATGAGTGGCAAGAATGGAGACCCTAAAAGTGAGGCATCTGAAGGAAGAGCTATTCCTGTGAACCTTCCAGAGGCTGGTTCCCTACAGTGGTAGTACTATTTCCACTGGGAATCTTTTTCTGGTGCAAATGCCATAGGAACAAAGCATGAAAGAGATCTCTCACACACCCCCTTTACCTCTACTTGCCATGCTACACCTTCATGTTTCATTTTATCCTTATTCCTTTATGTTCCTCTGCTTGGAGTGCCTGGGGAGCAGCGGTCTCCATTAGGCCACACTGGAGTTTATTGAAAGGACAAAGATGGAGAGGCAACCGCTCCCAGGAAACTGAAGTCATGTGATCCAGTTGCCACAACAGCCTGAGCAGGACTTGGAACTGCTGAGATGAGAGGAAACCTGTTCTTAGCAAAAGTTCTGTTATATTAATGTAGATGGAAGACGTGGGGCCCAAAGAGTTGAAGGCGTTAACGTGACTGTGTTACTGTCCAACTTCAAACAAGGTTCATGGTCTAGTATACAGAGACCATAGCCTGCTTAGTAATGGCAAGTACATTACTAAAAGATTTTTAATAAAGATACAGATAAGGAAAGAGTCAAAGCACTTGAAATGTAAGGCTTTTATTTTAATAACACTTCTTGTTTCCTTTCTCTCTAGCTGGGGAGAGTTTATAAGGGAACCTATTTGACAGTTTTTTAAATGGTATTAAAGATGGCAATCTTTTTTTATTGGGTAGTCGGGGAAGAGAATAATTTGGCAGAAATCAGATGGAGCTGCTGCTGTTGCTATTTGTTGAAGTCTGATCCTGTTTCCTTAAATGACACCACAAGATGACCATAAAAGTGGAGAGAAAAGAAGAACACAATGCAGCTTCTGTTCTTGGTGTTGCCTCTTTGTGTAACCCCTTTGGGGTTTAGAGAGCATGGCCCCTTTAAAAATTTTTTTAGGGGAGAGGGGGGGAGGGAGAGAGTAAAAAAAAAAAGATTTAAAGGGGCCATGCTCTCTAAACCCCAAAGGGGTTACATTTGCAATCTCACTTCTGGAGAAACACAGGCCTGGCACACAGTCCTATTTGCCATTCCAAAACCTGACAACTTGAACCAGCATCAGGCCAGTTAGGGCCTTGTTTGTTTGTTTTTTTAAATTTCCTTTCTCGTCAGAGTTATAGCAGTGTCACAAAATGCACGGTCTTGGCTGACTAAGCCAGACTCCTATTGGACAGAAGGCAAAAAAAGAGGTATAGGTTTAAAAAAAAAAAATAGGGAAGAAAAAAAACACGGGGTGATGGGAGGAGGTGACAAAGTCTCACATCCCAGGAGGTGGCTGGGATTTAACCAGAGCTAGTCGAGGTGGCAATGTCATCTGAGGCCCCCTCTCTGGCCAGGTCTGGTCAAGACATCTCGAAAGCCCAACAGAAATGGTAGATAAGAGACAGTGGGCTCCCAGGACACTGCGAGTGGTAGAAGACATGATGGTAAAGCTTGCTCCACCGGTTGCTTGCAGGCAGCAGCTTCTTTAGCTAATTTCCCTCTTTTTCTCCCCTACATCCCACCCAGTTTGTTTAAGAACCCAGAAGGTAGTGATGGGTGGAATAGCCTCTCCTCTCACTATTTTAATCCACCAATTAGACTGAATTTCTGACACTCAAATTTTTGGTTCATTGATTTTGGGTTCTACACTTTTTTTTGTTTCCCTGGCATGATCTTAACACATTCCTTGAATGAAATCAGTAGGGCTTCTTTGTTTGTACTAATCCAGCCTGTCTCCCTTTTTCACCTTCTCCCATGAACATTTGTTATCGTGACACTTAGTGAGACGTGAGTGGAAGCTCACAATTGAGTTTACAATTAGGGTAAATTTGTAGGCCCAATTATTACAACATGTGCCCCACACCAGCTCCTTACCAGTGAAATTGCTGGAGTGCCGTCTGAACTAGTCTAAATAACCTTATTAAGGCTTTCACTGGCCCTTGATGCTGGGTCCTTCTCCATTATACCATCCCTTCCTTTGTAGCTGCTGCAGTCACATTCACTTACCTTGCACCTGGCAACTTCTGGGAAGACCATTCTGCTATGGCAAAACCAACTATACCTAGGAACAGAGAATCTTAACACCAGGAGGGAGAGGAGGATTAAGATTCTTCATGTTAAGATTCTTCATGTATGATAACTTACCCCACAGCCATCGGGAAATGAAGAGAGATGTTCAGACATTGAATGTGACAAAAACCTACGTAGACATGGGCCTAAGCCAGAATCTTGGAACTGGACCATTTCAACTTGGAGGAAGTTCAGATTTGGATAATTATTTGCATTATTGAAACACCCTCATCATGGACCTCACTGTACTGGGTGCTATATAAACACAGGACAAAGATGGTCCCTGCCTCCAAATAGCTCACGGAACACCACAGGGTGAACAGTGGCCCAGGGAAAAGATTAGAGTCATGACAAACACAGGCCTTAACCACTAGGCAACACCACCAGCAAACACTATCCATCACATTTTCAATCTCTTTTGTGGATTTTTTGCTGACACTATTTAAAAGAAAAGAAATAATTACTCATCAATTAACTGACTTAGGTCCTCATAGTGTAATTTGCAAGCACATGTGACTAACTCGTGAGCTCAGATACATTTTATTACCTGGTGAGCAAACCTTTTGTTTTACGGACTTCTTTTTCTTGTTTCATGTTGAGGATCAAAGTGCACAGAAACCCAGTAAAGATCCCTTAGCTGTGGTTAAAATAAAAAGCATCAGAACAATCCCAAATATGAAAATCTTATTAAAGCTTTTTATGATTTCCACTGAATGAGCTATTTCTCTTGACTCTCACTAATCTTGTAAGATATAAAGAAAGTTAATTATCTCAATTTCTCTTGAAATTTCATCCATTCATTCATTTCTGAATGATAGCAAGGTTCCCCCTCTCCCCCAAATTAAAATGGCCATCTTCATTCTTCCTTCTTTGTTATGGTGATTCCTTTAAAGTATTATTGGTACATAATTAAAAGTTTAACAGCATTGTAAAACTAAATTAAACACTTTTTTTTTTTTTGTAATTCAGATTCCTCTAGGGTTTCTACAACTTCAATCCTGTTCTGGTTTATAATTTCAGCCACATTTGCTATGCATGCAAGATTCGTCTGTCATCCAAAACTATACATTTTGGAGGCATAGTCTTCTTTTGATCACCAAGTTTTAGATGTATCTGCTTCCACTTCTTTGATATTTTTGAACTCCTGGCCAATTATAAAATTTTACTTCTGAGTTTGTTCACTATTTTGAACATTTGAGATGAACTCCAATAATTCCTGAGGCGGAAAACCCTATGAACAAATTGCATTTTAATGGCTTATTGGTGTGATATGGGAGCAGCTTGCAATACTAAATATCATCCATAAGAAGAGATGGATAAGTAATTGAACAGAGTGCTAATGGCGGGATATTTTGCAAACGTGATAAGTCAGC
The DNA here is from genome assembly GCA_003942145.1 of Platysternon megacephalum. Classification (NCBI taxonomy): domain Eukaryota; kingdom Metazoa; phylum Chordata; order Testudines; family Platysternidae; genus Platysternon; species Platysternon megacephalum. The sequence goes on along the minus strand of QXTE01000211.1, from coordinate 2,378,520 downwards.
ATTCAGAGTAGTCTGATGGAAATGTCCTGCTGCTAGAAAAGGCCACTTAGGAACATCTTACTCATGTGAGTAACTGTTGGCATTGTGAGAAGGTCACGGGCTTGGCCCAGATCTAAACTGGTTTGTCTCTAGAATAAGAATGGCCAACATTTATACTGCATAATGGCTGTGGAATGCACACTGATGGCCACTCGATTACAGACCTAAAAGTCGCAATATTACAACAAAAAAACTTCAAAAACAGACTCCAAGGAGAGACTGCTGCCTTGGAATTAATTTGCAAATTGGACACCATTAAATTGAGCTTGAATAAAGACTGGGAGTGGATGGGCCATTACACAAAGTGAAACTATTTCCCCATGCTTATTCCCCCCCCCCCCCAGTTCCTCACATCTCCTTGTCAATTGCTGGAAATGGGCCATTTTCATTACCACTACAAACAGTTCTTTTTCTCTCCTGCTGATAATAGCTTACCTTAACTGATCACTCTCCTTATAGTGTGTATGGTAACACCCATTGTTTCATGTTCTCTGTGTACATATATCTATCTTCCTACTGTATTTTCCACTAANTCTTTTTCTCTCCTGCTGATAATAGCTTACCTTAACTGATCACTCTCCTTATAGTGTGTATGGTAACACCCATTGTTTCATGTTCTCTGTGTACATATATATATCTTCCTACTGTATTTTCCACTACATGCATCCGATGAAGTAGGTTTTAGCCCACGAAAGCTTATGCTCAAATAAATTTGTTAGTCTCTAAGGTGCCACAAGTCCTCCTGTTCGTTTTGCTGATACAGACTAACACGGCTGCTACTCTGAAAACTGATGGGTGTGTAACTGCAGTAGGACCAAAACCACTTAACAGTGTAGCCTACCTTAATTCATTATTATTGTGGATTATTACAAACTTTGCAGGAGACCATCCAACTTCATTGAAACTATGCTAATAAAGGCAGGGACAGTGACTTAACAGTGTTGCCGTACTGTTTTTGCCACTGTGAGATCTGTAGTAGCTAATAATCAGAATTTGGAATATATCTATAGAAGTGAAATACTTCACCAGGAAATCTGTCATCTTCATGACATTATTGTGGGGGGGAAGTTAGTGACAGCTTACAGTCATCAGAGCGGAGAGAATAAGGAAATAATTATCCAGTTACAAAAGTTATTTCAGAATTCTGCCTATTGAAGGTTTCCTAGCCAAGTCATGGAAAGAAAAAGCCCATCAGCCCATGATTAACGTTAAGCATGTGAATAAATACCAGCGAAGCCACGTGCTGAAGGGCGTTGCTGGACTGAGGACAAAAAGCATTTGAAACACCACAAGGCACCTTGGTGGTGCTTGGAGCCTCTCTGTTATGGGTTTGGCCATAAGAGGGTACAACAGGGAGCATGACTGTTTGGGCTATTATATAGATATAGGGATTAGTGGACTGTTCTGTCCAGCTGAGTTTCTGAGTGTGTCTATAATCATTATTCTGTGCCTAGAGCATTAGATAAATGCTTCTCTCATTTAGTCAGCTATAGGAATCATATGCAAATTCATCTTTCCCCTCCCCAGTCATAAGTCACAATATGGTGCTTATGAGCCCCTTGTTTATATTTCTGTTCTCCACCTATTGTTCTTCTCCATCAAAATCTCATTTTTATTATGCTAGGTTTTTTAAGAAATATTTTAAAACTAAATGATATGAAGGTTTTGTTTTCTTACTAACTTCATAGATGGTGAAGCCTCAGTTCATTGAATGCTGGTATCAACATTAATCCTATCCTCCTCTCTCTGCTAAATAAGACCTATCCTGATGGAAAGCCATATTTACAATTCACAGACAAATAGGGTGATGCATAAAGAATATGACTTTTGCTCTTCCAGATGGTGAGCTAAGGTTACAACACTGAAGATGAGCCCACTGGGGTTTTACTCCCTCCCCTACCACTGACCAAATATTTGACCTTTGGCAAGTCCCCCAACTTCTCAGTGTCTCAGAATATTCATTTGCCAAATGGGGAACAATGCTTCTCTACCTCCTGGAAGTGCTGTGAGGCTTATTTCTTGAAACTTTGTGAAGTATTTTAGGAGCTTAATGTGGAAGGTGGCATAAGTTCAATTCAAATATCTTCCACCTTAGGAGGTTTCATTAGAGGATAGTTAATAGTTTAAAATACATGGATTTGACATTCTCCCAGCAGTTGAGAGTAGATAAGNCCCCCCCCCCCCTCCTCCCGCTCCCCCCATAGTTCCTCACATCTCCTTGTCAATTGCTGGAAATGGGCCATTTTCATTACCACTACAAACAGTTCTTTTTCTCTCCTGCTGATAATAGCTTACCTTAACTGATCACTCTCCTTATAGTGTGTATGGTAACACCCATTGTTTCATGTTCTCTGTGTACATATATATATCTTCCTACTGTATTTTCCACTACATGCATCCGATGAAGTAGGTTTTAGCCCACGAAAGCTTATGCTCAAATAAATTTGTTAGTCTCTAAGGTGCCACAAGTCCTCCTGTTCGTTTTGCTGATACAGACTAACACGGCTGCTACTCTGAAAACTGATGGGTGTGTAACTGCAGTAGGACCAAAACCACTTAACAGTGTAGCCTACCTTAATTCATTATTATTGTGGATTATTACAAACTTTGCAGGAGACCATCCAACTTCATTGAAACTATGCTAATAAAGGCAGGGACAGTGACTTAACAGTGTTGCCGTACTGTTTTTGCCACTGTGAGATCTGTAGTAGCTAATAATCAGAATTTGGAATATATCTATAGAAGTGAAATACTTCACCAGGAAATCTGTCATCTTCATGACATTATTGTGGGGGGGAAGTTAGTGACAGCTTACAGTCATCAGAGCGGAGAGAATAAGGAAATAATTATCCAGTTACAAAAGTTATTTCAGAATTCTGCCTATTGAAGGTTTCCTAGCCAAGTCATGGAAAGAAAAAGCCCATCAGCCCATGATTAACGTTAAGCATGTGAATAAATACCAGCGAAGCCACGTGCTGAAGGGCGTTGCTGGACTGAGGACAAAAAGCATTTGAAACACCACAAGGCACCTTGGTGGTGCTTGGAGCCTCTCTGTTATGGGTTTGGCCATAAGAGGGTACAACAGGGAGCATGACTGTTTGGGCTATTATATAGATATAGGGATTAGTGGACTGTTCTGTCCAGCTGAGTTTCTGAGTGTGTCTATAATCATTATTCTGTGCCTAGAGCATTAGATAAATGCTTCTCTCATTTAGTCAGCTATAGGAATCATATGCAAATTCATCTTTCCCCTCCCCAGTCATAAGTCACAATATGGTGCTTATGAGCCCCTTGTTTATATTTCTGTTCTCCACCTATTGTTCTTCTCCATCAAAATCTCATTTTTATTATGCTAGGTTTTTTAAGAAATATTTTAAAACTAAATGATATGAAGGTTTTGTTTTCTTACTAACTTCATAGATGGTGAAGCCCCAGTTCATTGAATGCTGGTATCAACATTAATCCTATCCTCCTCTCTCTGCTAAATAAGACCTATCCTGATGGAAAGCCATATTTACAATTCACAGACAAATAGGGTGATGCATAAAGAATATGACTTTTGCTCTTCCAGATGGTGAGCTAAGGTTACAACACTGAAGATGAGCCCACTGGGGTTTTACTCCCTCCCCTACCACTGACCAAATATTTGACCTTTGGCAAGTCCCCCAACTTCTCAGTGTCTCAGAATATTCATTTGCCAAATGGGGAACAATGCTTCTCTACCTCCTGGAAGTGCTGTGAGGCTTATTTCTTGAAACTTTGTGAAGTATTTTAGGAGCTTAATGTGGAAGGTGGCATAAGTTCAATTCAAATATCTTCCACCTTAGGAGGTTTCATTAGAGGATAGTTAATAGTTTAAAATACATGGATTTGACATTCTCCCAGCAGTTGAGAGTAGATAAGAGGCTGCAGACCTGCAGATAATCACAAGTGGTGTTTGCTGCAAAGGGAACCTTCTTGACTCTCCTCATCATAGGCCTGGTGTGGAGAGACCACCTGCTCTCATCCATACGTTCCCCACTCATCAGTACTCTGCTCTGGAAGACGTCCACGCAGTGTGCAGTGGCAGTCAAAAAAGCAAACAGGATGTTAGGAATCATTAAAAAAGGGCTAGAAAATAAGATGGAGAATATCTTATTGCCCTTATATAAATCCATGGTACGCCCACATCTTGAATACTGCGTACAGATGTGGTCTCATCATCTCAAAAAGATATACTGGCATTAGAAAAGGTTCAGAGAAGGGCAACTAAAATGATTAGGGGTTTGGAATGGGTTCTATATGAGGAGAGATTAAAGATGCTAAGACTTTTCAGCTTGGAAAAGAGAAGACTAAGGCGGGTTATGATAGAGATATATAAAATCATGAGTGGTGTGGAGAAAGTGAATAAGAAAAGTTATTTACTTGTTCTCATAATATAAGAACTAGGGGCCACCAAATGAAATTAATGGGGAGCAGGTTTAAAACAAATAAAAGGAAGTTATTCTTCACACAGTGCACAGTCAACCTGTGGAACTCCTTGCCTGAAGAGGTTGTGAAGGCTAGGACTATAACAGGGTTTAAAGGAGAACTAGAAAAATTCATGGAGGTTAAGTCCATTAATGGCTATTAGCCAGGATGGGTAAGGAATAGTGTCCCTAGCCTCTGTTTGTCAGAGGGTGGAGATGGATGGCAGGAGAGAGATCACTTGATCATTACCTGTTAGGTTCACTCCCTCTGGGACACCTGGCATTGGTCACTGTTGGTAGACCGAATACTGGGCTGGATGGACCTTTGGTCTGACCCAGTATGGCCATTCTTATCCACTCTGATGCTGCTTTTGGGACTCTGATAGGCTAGCCATATATTTTTGTTGTCCTCTTGTTTTTTCTGGGTCCCTTCTTCCATGTGTTGGACTTAGCAGGAAAATGTCAGCAAAAACAAGGTAATCCAGTTATCAATTCTCTTCTGAGTTTACCTTCCCCATGACTTAATCAATGGCCAGTGCAAACAACATGGAGAGCATAATACACTCTTGCTTTACATTAGTTGTCCCTGCAAACCATTGGCCAATGTTGCCATCATCTCAGTGCCAAATGGACAGTCCATCATATAGCGCCTTGATTCTCCTTATTTTTGCTGATATTCCATAATAAGCCCTAGTTTTGTAAGGACTGTCTGTGTAGATTGTCAAAAACCTTCTGGAAATCTACCCAAAAAATAAATAAATCAAGAGTTGCTTGCTATTCCACACTTTTGTTCTCAGATATTGTTATAGAACACAGAATGGTCTGCATGTGATCTCGGTTGTCTAAAACCTTTTTGTTCCTGCGATGTCCTGTCCCTTTCTGCCCCTCACCCCTCTCCAGTGGGTTAGTTTGTGTTGCCAGAGAACACAACAGCATACAGCTGTGTATCTATCCGCTCCCTTTGTCTCCTTCTTTACTAAGTCCAAATATAATAGTTCTTATCTAAATTGGCGATCTAATTCTTTCTTGATATACTCAGGATTATGTTGCACATGATTCTTCCAGGCTTTGAGTAATCTGATTCCTCTCCAGTTATTGCGGTTGGTAAAGTCACCCTTCTTTGGCAATTTTACTGTAAGGCCTCTCTTCCATAGGGCTGGGTTCCCTTTCATCATTCCACATTGTATCCAAAAACCAAAGGAAAGTCTGGAGGCTGTTTAATCACTTGCTTTAATCATCTCAAGTAACGTTATCCCCTCTATTTACTTTCCCATTTTTGAGTTGATCGGAGATTCCCCC